>JAIGNY010002337.1:995000-1460097 GCA_020152595.1 Chiridota heheva
CATTGCTATAAAGACATCATTGTTCAAACTGATGTCATCTGTGTAAGCTGTAACCAAATAAGTGTCTTAGATGCAGTTTGTTTCTTGAACCTCTTCAAAAGTTGAATCTTTTTCGGGCCATAAAAGCCCTCAACACTGGTGCTTATCCCCGGTTTCTGTGGTACAAGGAGATAAGAATCGATGACTCTTCCTTAGGGCTGTGCATTTTCGTTTAATAGCCTAATCGTTGAAACGGGCAAATTTCCGTTCGTTTAATTGGACCCCCCCTCTAATTTCCAACCCATAAAAAATAAAGACCTCACAAGTGTTGAAAAAACAAAACAATTGAAAAAATTTGTGGAACTTGTTCTATCCCTTTATTAAGCACTGCATAACCATCATGATGGCCCTCCCAAAAATAATAAGGAATGTCACAAAACTTGAGTAGGAGCCTTAGATTTAGTCTTCAAATTACCTGTAAGGCCTAAAAGATAATGATAACCCATCTCTATTCCTAACTGTACTGAATTTGATACAATCCTCTAGGAAATGGCAATGATCTTGGCGAACCTATGCTAAGATCTCGGCAACTTTGACACATTTTTGTTCGTTTATTTCGCAACCTGTTTCTCTTTTTTGTGCAATCTATTTGAATCATCAGGTAAACTTTGCATTTATTTGTGGTGCAAATAACAATCAAAGCTTTTTGTCTATGAATTTGTGGGTCAGTTTTACAGCTTGTAAAACAGGTGTTAACCTAATGCAGAATTATGCCTGTTGTTAATCCAGCCGTCCACATCAAGTAGCTCTTGAAATTCAGCGAATCAAAGCCAAATATAGCCCCATTAATAGCTAATTTGTGTGAAATTCAACTCCTGCCTTAAAAAGGGATTAGATCCTTTTGTTGATCTTGTGTAAAGATTGAATTGTAAAAGTCATTGAATGAAAGTTAGGAGTGTGTTTGAATTGTTATTGATTTTCAATGGCGAGTGTGAATCGCAAACGTTTAAACCTTTGGGAGAATTAAACTAAACGTTTAATTGAAGATTCGTTCTTTAAACGCTTACATGTGTAATCGTCACAGCCCTACTCTCCCTGGACAGGGCAACAGTCCATCACAGGTTAACTCCCTAGTAATGCTGGTACTCATTTAACAGCTGAGTGGACTGAAACAAGTGAAACTAGAATTTTAGCACTCGGCCCCTTGGCAGTTTATTCTTTAACTCTAATACAATCTACCTCAGAAATCCTAGGCTCACAAAGTTTTATCCTCAAAGCATTTCTTTTCCACTTTTGATATGTTATTGATCATTTGCATTCTGTAAACTTCAGGATCATGTACCTTTTGACTGATTTCTTTCAGCGTCGAATCATTGTTTTCAGTTTATTTAGGCTAAGTAAGTATTTATTGTTTGAGTTCCTTTTAGGCAAGATTCGCATTCCATTGTCTTCTTTTCATGGCAGAAACCAATTGTTTTGATTTTCTTTTATACTAGGAATCACTTGATTTGATTTTCTTTGAGTCCAGAAAATTGATTGTCTGGATTTCCTTTCAGGGCATGAAATGAAATTTTTGTAGAGCACATTCTGTTAGAAAGTTTTACCTTAAGATATCCTCAACCTTCCAGTTCTGGCATTTCTCTGTTCCAATATATCCCAAATTGTAATAATTTCTTCCATTAGCAGTAACAAAACTAAACATCAAATTTATTCAAACTCCAAATATCTGTTCTTAAGACATGTTGATGACAGACAATCCACTTGTGCTAGAACAACCCCACCCTTTTAATTCTGGCATTCCCCTGTTCCAATATATCCCAAATTTTGATAATCTTTCCATAAGCAGTACCAAAACCACACACCAAATATAATCAAAATCAAATCATCAGTTTTTGAGATATGTTGATGACAAACAGACAAACAAACGCAGACGAAAATATAACCTCTGTAAAGTGTCTTGCTTAAGGACACAACACAGAACTTGTACCAGGAATGGACCTAGTATCTTTGGAATAAGTTTGAGCATTTGAGCCACTGTGCTTGCTTCTTCATTGTATATTATGTTTTAGATTTTGTGGTTGTGCCTCATTATACTTATGATTTTGGAGCCAAGTGTGACAGCAGAGTAGGAGCCTACCCTTACACTTAATCACAAGTGTGATAAGTGCAAACGAATTTGAGAGCAGTTCATTCTTTATAATTGTTGGTGGAATGACAAAGTATGTGACCAATTTATAATTTCAAAACATGTGATACCATTTTGTTTACTTTATTTTTATCTTGTTTTTAGGAGGTGCACTATTTCCAGGAAGTTCAAATCAAGCAGGAGCTATGGGTGGATCAAACTACACTACTCCATACCCTCCAGCGAATCAACCAGAGGCTTTTTATCCACCAGCCCAACCCCCTCCATCAGTGTATCCTCCACCTCAACACCCGCCATCATATCCCCAAGGAAACTCTTACCCGCCTCCCCAACAGCCTCCTCCTATTCAGCACACACCAACCAGTCAGATACAACCTGGTGCATTTGCTCCGCCTTCAACTCCTGATCAGCCTCCTGCAGCAGCTGCATCGTCATCTAAACTCTTAAACAGACCAGGTAAAGTGATGTGCACCCTTCTGTATTGTAATTATAAGATCAACAATTTGTCAGATGGAATGGAGATATTAGTAAAAGGCATGGTATCTATAGCCGATAGTGGTTACAAGTCTTAGTAAAAGACATGGTATTTATAGCCAATAGTGGTTAGAAGTCTTAGTAAAAGACATGGTATATATTGTTAATAGTGGTTGCAAGTCTTAGTAAAAGACATGGTATCTATAGCCAATAGTGGTTACAAGTCTTAGTAAAAGACGTGGTATCTATAGCCAATAGTGGTTAGAAGTCTTAGTATAAGACGTGGTATCTATAGCCAATAGTGGTTACAATTCTTAGTAAAAGACATGATATCTATAGCCAACAGTGGTTACAAATCTTCTAAAAGTCAAGAAAATAGCAGAAAATGTTTTTTAATTCATTATTATTACACTTTTTGAGTTGTCATGTCTAATTATTTAAATAATATGCAAATTCATTATGTCATCTGTATAATATTTTGTATATATATTTGTTGTTTTGTAATCCTCTGCCTCAATAAAATAAAGGAGCACGGCATACTTTAATTATTTTTAAACTTGATTATCCCTATCAACATATTGATGGGAAAGATGCCCTAGAAGTCATCAATGACTGAATTTGAAAACAAAGAAATGAATTGATAGAACCATATGAGTAGAACAAAGAAATGAATTGATAGAACCATATGAGTAGAACAAAGAAATGAATTGATAGAACCATATGAGTAGAACAAAGAAATGAATTGATAGAACCATATGAGTAGAACAAAGAAATGAATTGATAGAACCATATGAGTAGAACAAAGAAATGAATTGATAGAACCATATGAGTAGAACAAAGAAATGAATTGATAGAACCATATGAGTAGAACAAAGAAATGAATTGATAGAACCATATGAGTAGAACAAAGAAATGAATTGATAGAACCATATGAGTAGAACAAAGAAATGAATTGATAGAACCATATGAGTAGAACAAAGAAATGAATTGATAGAACCATATGAGTAGAACAAAGAAATGAATTGATAGAACCATATGAGTAGAACAAAGAAATGAATTGATAGAACCATATGAGTAGATGAAGTAAACTTTTATCAGTCATAACTCAGAAATAAGCTTAAAAACAGATATTCTTTACATATCTACTGAATATTTGTAGGTGTTACTAGACTTTATAGACTTTATAGCAGCTATTATTAAAGAACAAAGGACAATTATCCAGTTCGGTGTGGGATATTCTTGCTAATAAAAATCCACCTACGCGGGATATTTTGGAAATTTTCTCCCCAAAGTAAAATAATGCAATTGTAGGTCATACTTTTTACAATTGATTTAAAAATAAAATAAAAATGTAGAATGAATAGTTCTAATAACATTCAAATATTTCTTACCTTTTTTTAGATTTCTTTCCCTTTACTGTATTTACATGTCATTGTTTTCCAAGATGGAAAAGTAGACAAACCCCCATCATAACCCCCATCACCAGAACTGCTAATATTTGGCTTAGCATTGGTAAAATTAGTAGCGTTGTTGTTGCAACTAGCATTTGGTCTATTTCTATCAAGATCATGATCTGATTCCTTACCACTAGAAGAATCCACAAACTCATTTCTATTCATCTCGGAGTCCAATGAGCTTGTATTGGATGAGTTAGACTGGAGTAATAAGCCAACTATCTCATCAGCTGTGTAACTTCACTTTCTCATGGGCGCTGCCATCTTTGTTGTTTTGATGCGATGTATGTAGTGGCTGTTTTCACTGTGTGCCTAACTGGGTATAATTTAGCCTCTTATGTTTTTCTAGAACTAGACAACTACAATGTCATATCATAGTTCGCACTAAATAATGTACGATAGAGGTAAACGACAGGTGATAGTAATCAATATTCATGTTTCGCGAGTTAACTCTTCATCCGCGTAATGGCAGTACATGTGTATTGCGAGATATCTCGTCATTGGTAACCAATTAGCTCAGTTGTCAAACAAGTTCATCTCATATGAAAGACGATTTGAAAGGAACAACTTTAATATCTTATTCCATTCAGGAAATATTTAAGTTTAAAGTTTGTCCTGTTATTTGTCCTTTTTCATATAAGATGAACATGCTGGAAAAGTAAACTTATCAGTCTAATGTAGTCGATTTCAAAACAAAGATTTTCTGGAAAATGAAAACGCTACAGTATATATATTCCCTACAACCTGACACTACTTTAGTCTACCTACTGTGGTGTAGCGGTTATCATACATGTCTACAAACCTACGAGGCCCTAGGTTCAAGCCTGGGTTGGGTAGACACACCAGTGCACCACAATTGGTTATCAAAGGCCGTTGACATTGACTTTGTTGTCGATGTTACGTCTGTCCGTACGTCGTACCTGTGTTCTCGTCTGGGTCGTATTAAGCGTTTCGTGATAGCATTGTTACTATCATAACCAAATACGCAGGCGACGACCCCGTCATTGTAATTGTGTGTTCACTCGTCGTCGTCGTCGCACTACTTTAGAATTTAAACAATTCCTTTATTCTCTTTTTTTTTTGAAGGTTCTATTCAGTTCAGTGCAGAAGATTACATAAAAGCAACCAAATTTTGTAAATATGCCATCAGTGCTCTACAGTATGAAGACGTGCCAACTGCTATCAGCAATTTGCAAGATGCACTCAAGCTTTTAAAAACTGGACAGTTATGAAATAAACTGGATTGAACCGAGGTTGGTATTGCAAGGGTCAAACTGACCAGTCCCTCTTATTTGCAGCTTCATCGGCAACAAAGCATGGTAACTTTTGTATGCATTAGTACAACCTGTCAGTTGTAGTTAAGCGGCGTGTCTTGTTGTATAATGATTGTTATTTTGGAGATGATCTGGAAAAGAAGCAGTGGTCATATTATTGTTTCTGTTTGTGTCTGTCTGCGGAGATGTTCAGTTTAGGCTAGTGGGTCTGTGACAGAAATACCATTACAAATTTCAATGGTTAGGCCATCTAATAAATAGTGTCTATTTGCCATAATGAATTTTTGTAAAAGGTAGGGTTAGAGGCAATATTAGCTAAATTGAATTGAAATCCCCTACAAAACATTAAGCAAAAAATTTCTCAAAAACAGGTTTAAAAAGTGGCCATTTTACAGATTTGTATACAAATATGCAAATTTTTGTGTTACTTTTGTGATGTAAGAATGGGACATAATCTATTCTCTTTTGTAAATCCATTGTTTTTTAACCCTCTGCCATTTCTCTTGGAAAAAGTGAAGATAATTAAA
This sequence comes from Chiridota heheva, assembly GCA_020152595.1. NCBI lineage: Eukaryota > Metazoa > Echinodermata > Holothuroidea > Apodida > Chiridotidae > Chiridota > Chiridota heheva. Next base: position 1,000,855 of record JAIGNY010002337.1, read on the forward strand.
ATGACAAGAATTTGATCGTTACTACACCCCTACCAATTTCAAGCTGGTGAAGGCATTTTGAACATTTTTAAGGTCTGAAATTAGGGGAAGAAATAATAAAGAAAGCAAAAGCATTTTGGGGAATTTTCTTGTTCATACATCACATATTTTCAATAAAAAAATATATAAAACTTTGATTACTCATAAGTTGAAAACTACACAGGCTATTTTCAAAATTCAAAGACTATTAAACTCATAATTTAATGCTCTTTTTGGTACTTGGGTGAACCTCTTCATAGACCTTGAAAAAAACAACTGGGTGGGTGAGAAGGTAGGAAAAGAATGTTTTTAGTCCAGTAAAAGGTTTTATGTATACCTTTTATACATGAAAACATTGGCATAATAGATCAAATAACAAACAAAGCAGGTAGGAATGTTGTTGGTTCTGTAGGGTTACAAAAAGCTCTCAAGGGTAGCCTTATATATTTAGATTGAATTTGGTGGTAATTTGGTCAAATTTGTGTGGTTTTTTGAGAAATTGTGAACTGAATTTATGGCACCTTGCATTTATACCTGTATTGTGATCATACTTTATTGAAGGCTGTCAGGTGTGGTCTGTACACTTACCAGGGTATCTATGAACTTACCTCTGCCCTAAGTAGATCAACATAACATTATTTGACATATTTTGGTCTAAATATGAGCTGTAGAATCTGGTTTTTCAGCAAAATTAGATTTAGTAAATAATATAACAAAGATGACAAAATAAGTTTTTAAATGTGGAAATGATACTTGAAATTGACAATACAATTTGTATGCACAATGCAATGCAAAATGGATTTAATTTGCCTTTAATGGTTATAATATTAAAACTATAAAGATCGTTTGCTTTTTTCAGGCATTTTTGTATGAGATTACTACATAGTGAACAAAGAAAAATGCTAGAATATTGAAAACATGTGTCAGGATAAGAAAAAAAACCAATGTGGGAAGAAGGGAGAAGAGATTGATGGATCAGGAGAGGAGGATCAATGACTGATTATAGCAGAGGCACAAAAACCTTAAATCTTATCCTTTTGTGAAAAAAATATGCATCTGTGTGGGTGGTGGTGTTATATATGGGTCAGCTTTTATTTGATAACACATGTTGAACAAAAGATTCAAGAAATGTGGCTTGTTACGTGTATCCACTAATAACAGTTACAATCCACTAATAACACTTACAATCCACTAATAAAAGTTACAATCCACTAATAAAAGTTACTCTGATTTCTTATGTAGTTTTAGTCTATGCACTATGCGTACTCAAAGCGCTTTACCATAGCCAGTCAAATTTTTAGGAAGGAGCTTAAGATCAGCACCATGAACTTGATTGGAGCAGGAGGGGAAGTAGACGCTTCTTTTCTTGAATAGCGTTCAATAAAGTGACTCGTGCCGTCTAGGCTGCCATTTAACCTTGTCCAATAGTGAGTGCCATCCAATCATTGTTCATTTCTCCCAACGGCTAAATCAGGAGCAGGTGATGCAGGCGACCTGTTTCTGCCATGATGTCAGGCGAATCCATCTGCAAGGCTGTGGAAAAATCTCCTAAATGAACTCATGAGTTTCGAACCTGAAATCTCCTGCATCTCAGTTGTGAGCTCTGCCAACTAAGCCTGGCTAGCCACAAACAAATAATTACCTATTCGTCTTTGTGTGTGAAGTTTTAAACTATGAAAGAAACATATAAATTGGACAAAAGAGAGAAAATGAATTCAAAGCATTAAGTGATTGTAAAATTGTAGATATTATTGGAAGCCTATTGGAGAAAGAGTATCTCCTAAAAACTGAACAAATGATTTTCTCATTGGATAGTTAGATATTAATCTGTTCTTCTGTAGGACTGAAGCTAGCTCAAATTTGGAAGGGGCAACATAAAAGGTGCTCTCGGCAAATGCCTTTGCGGTACGGAATATCATAAAGAACTATATGCTGACCCGAGTACTCGTTTGTACGTGTTTTCTCATTGGCCTTTTTGGAATTTGTTTGCTTGCATGCGATAAGTGAAATTTCTGTAAAAAGCAGACCGTGTGATGTGACTTCTATTGGTTAAAATCTACATAAATTAGCTACAGATGTAAAATATATCTATGAAATTAGCAAAAACTAACACCTCACTTTTTGGCTGAGAGCACCTTTAAAGCAACGCCTGCCTAGTCCAAGTTTGCTTAATTCAGGAATATTACCGGAAAATAAGAAAATTTCATGCCACAAATTCAACCTGCCCACTAGCTAGGTTGCGGAGTTCGGAAACCCCACTTTTCATAAATTACATTATCAAGATCTGTTGGACTCTAATTTTTTGGAGACTGGCTACACATTTGAAAATGGCTCTGCATTTCTGTATCTCACATTTTAGAGTTTTTGCTGTTGTGGATGAAAATGGTGTATAATTAAAATGCCTTTGCATTGTGTGTAATCAGATCACCATTCCGATCAAACCCACCATTCACAACCTATCCCGTGTCGACAACGTCCACATTACCTGCCTTAAAATAGGTCACACCCACCTCGCTCACTCCCACCTCCTTATTTTCTCCCCCACCCCTCTGCAACAATTGCCATTGCACCCTCACAGTCCATCACGTTCTCCTTGCTTGCCCCCTGTACAGCATTTCCAGAGCTTCCCTCGCTGCCCACAACTCAATAGCCGAGCTCTTCTAAAAAAACCTCAGGATAAAATTATCTCCTTCCTTCATCATGCTTCCCTCTACAACCATATTTAATCCTCCTTCCCCACTCCCGCTCTCTCTTCATTATTTTTTCACCCATACACCTTTTCTCTCGATCTCAGCTTTCTGGCTTTTAGTTCTCTGTGTTTCTCTCAATCTCCTCCTGTTTTCTTTCCTTCCTACCTCTGGAATGATCTAACCTCTCAGGCACAATTTGACTCTTGCTGTTGTGGTGCCGTTAAACTCTCATCAAACAAACAGATAATGATCTACCTTGTGTCTCGTTAAAGATATGTTGAAGGGGACATCTCTGCTTACATCCCCTGCTCCCAATGATTGCCTGGTAAAAGAACAGTCTTGTATATCATAGTTAACCAGTGAAACCATGGCCATAACTTCGGACCACAGGTAAAAAAGCAAAGTAAACTTCTTCCCGAAACTGACCATTTACAAATGTTCAGCTGACAATTATACTCACCAGAAATTGTCCCTTACCAAAGTCTCACTACCCTTTGACGAGACAACCCTTACTATCTTGATTAAGTAACTGTGTAACTTTTGGTAAAAATGTTGATGTGCATTAACAATTATCATGTGTGTTGTAAGTGGTCGCATTGTGATGTAAATATTAAAGCAGTCTATTTTATAAGTCATAGACAAGATATTTCTTTTATACAATAATTAAAACGAATACTATTATTAGTAGCTTTAAACCATTGTTTGTATATTTTGAAGAAATGTTTTCTTCATATGATTAATGAATAAAATAGTGGAAAACACACTTTGAGGGTCTTATTTTCTGACTTACATTCTTGATTTGTATATTAGAAATCAATTGATCATTTGACATGATTGATATAAAGGTGAAAGAAATATATTTTAAATGCATTATTATTATTCTTCTCTTCTCAATCTCGGCCTTATTCGAAAACAATTCTTTCTCAAACATTTACCCCCTGTTTCCTTTCCTTCCTACCTCTAGAATGATCTGACGTCTCAGGCACAATTTGACCCTCGTTGTCATGGTGCCATTAAGCCCTCATCAAACAAACAAACTTCCTCAAACATCATCACCTTTCTCTGCAACAACAACCTCTTCCACCACATAATAATCCTCCCCTTCTACACCTAACCTTACACACTCTTTCTTTTCACCTAACTTTTTTTCTCACAATCAGCTTTTCCCCTTTATCTCTCTTAAAGACCCTTCATCTCCTCACTATCTTTAATTTTACACCATTATTTATTAACACCCTCTTGGCACATTTGACTAATTGTAGCGGTGCCGTTAAACATCAACAAACCAAACCATTATTATTTGAAAGAGCTATCCTTCTAGCTTTTAACCTTATCCCAAACTCTCCTTCTATTTGCTAAGCCACCTTCTCCTACTCCCAAGTCACCCCGCACCTTCATACTAAGTTACTCCAAATCACCCCGCACCCTCATCTCTCCTTCGATTTGCTAAGCCACCTTCTCCTACTCCCAAGACACCCCGCACCTTCATACTAAATTACTCCAAGTTACCCCGCACCCTCATCTCTCCTTGGATTTGCTAAGCCACCTTCTCCTACTCCCAAGTCACCCCGCTCCTTCATACTAAATTACTCCAAGTCACCCGGCACTCTCATCTCTCCTCCGATTTGCTAAGCCACCTTCTCCTACTCCCAAGTCACCCCGCACCTTCATACTAAATTACTTCAAGTCACCCGGCACCTTTATCTCTCCTTCAATTTGCTAAGCCACCTGCTACTTTAAGTCACCCCGCACCCTCATACTAAATAACTCCAAGTCACCCCGCACCCTCATCTCTCCTCCGATTTGCTAAGCCACCTTCTCTTACTCCCAAGTCACCCCGCACCATCATACTAAATTACTTCAAGTCACCCGGCACCTTCATCTCTTCTTCAATTTGCTAAGCCACCTGCTACTCTAAGTCACCCCGCACCCTCATACTAAATTACTCCAAGTCACCCCGCAACCTCATACTAAATTACTTCCGTCACCCTCATACTGAATTACTCCCGTCACCCCGCACCCTTATATTGAATTACCCCAGTCACCCCGCACCCTCATACTAAATTACTCCGATTCACCCCGCACTCTCATACTCAATTACTCCCATCACCCCGCACCCTTATACTAAATTACTCCCGTCACCCCGCAACCTCATACTAAATTACTCCGATTCACCCCGCACTCTCATACTAAATTACTCTTGTCACCCCACACCCTAATACTAAATTACTCCCGTCATCCCGCACCCTTTTACTAAATTACTCCCGTCATCCCGCACCCTTATACTAAATTATTCCTGTCACCCTGCAACCTCATACTAAATTACTCCGATTCACCTCGCACTCTCATACTAAATTCCTCCCGTCACCCCGCACCCTTATACTAAATTACTCCGTCATCCCGCACCCTTATACTAAATTACTCCCGTCACCCCGCAACTTCATACTAAATTACTCTGATTCACCCCCGTACCTTCATACTAAATTACTCCGACTCACCCCGCACCTTAACCCCACACCCTCATACTAAATTACTCCCAAGTCACCCCGCACCCTCATATTAAATTACTCTAAGTCACCCCGCACCCTCATACTAAATTACTCCGAGTCACCCCTTCATACTAAATTACTCTGATTCACCCCGCACCTTCATACTAAATTACTCCAAGTCACACACCTGCACTCATACTAAAACCCAAGTCACACCCTCATACTAAATTACTCCCAAGTCACCCCGCACCCTCATACTAAATTACTCCAAGTCACCCCACACCTGCACCCTCATACTAAATTACTCCAAGTCACCCCGCACCCTCATACTGAATTATTCCAAGTCACCCCGCACCTTCATACTTAATTACTCCAAGTCACCCCGCACCCTCATACTGAATTACTCCAAGTCGCCCTGCACCCTCATACTGAATTACTCCAAGTCGCCCTGCACCCTCATACTGAATTACTCCAAGTCGCCCTGCACCCTCATACTGAATTACTCTAAGTCACCCTGCACCCTCATACTGAATTACTCCAAGTCGCCCGCCCTCATACTTATTTACTCCAAGTCACCCCGCACCCTCATACTAAATTACCCCAAGTCACCCCGCACCCTCGTACTAAATTACCCAAAGTCACCCCGCACCCTCGTACTAAATTACCTCAAAGTCACCTCGTACTAAATTACCTTAAGTCGCCCCACACCCTCGTACTAAATTACCCCAAGTCACCCCGCACCTCGTACTCAGTTACTCCAAGTCACCCCGCACCCTCATTCTACATTACTCCAAGTCACCCCGCACCTTTATACTAAATTACTCCAAGTCACCCCGCACCCTCATACTAAATTATTCCAAGTTACCCCGCACCCTCAAACTAAATTATTCGAAGTCACCCTGTACCCTTATACTAAATGTGAATTTTTCCCCACCCCAATCCTGGAACTCAACAACAAAAACGTTCTTTTCTTCTGAAACCCTCAGGCTGGCTGACAAAGAGACTGGGTTTCCCAATCTATGATAAAATCCCCAATTTCGAAGTCACTATATGGGTCATCTCAAACACGATTCAATCACCCCTAATAATACCCCACATGCCGCAGAGGCAAAGTAATCTACACCTGACATAAACAAAAGTCGTATGAAATAAATTGTGAAAACAGTTATTTTGATTTATCACTTGTGGAAAAGCAGATTTGACTACCGAAATGTATTATAATCAGAAGGTTGATGCCAACAGAATAAGAAATTCTCTTCAAATGTGTGCTGGGAATTGCCTGAAGACTGACAAATTATATGCTATTTTGGAAGTTTAGCTTGTCAGATACCTGCGTGATGTTGCTTCAGTCTTGGTGCCATCTATATGGCATAGTCAGCTTCTGACAGTGTAGGAAGGGGGGGGTGGGGGTTAACAGGAGCTCTGACTGACTTAATGTCAACATTCAAAAAGGGTGGGAGTGTGGTCCGAGGGAAAAGTGGGGCCCGGACCTCTATCCCATTTCCCTGTGTCTACACGATTAATTATTTTAAATGAAATTAGTGGGAAACCTGCAAGTAAAATCCAACGGCGCATGAATTAGGCGCCTGAAATTGGATGTCTTGGACAATGTGTAATGGAAATGTATAAAAACAAGGAGAAAGTTACTTTAACAAAAAGAATGTCGGGTAAAAGGCAGCTACTAGGCTATCTTTCAATATTTGAAAGGGCACTTTTGAACTTACAAACAGGGGGTGGTTGGGGGTGAGTCCCTGTGTTTTACTGCCTCTCGGGGATGCTACTTTGTCTCTGGTTAAATATTTTGTTGGTTAACGCTCAGGATAGCCCTTGCTCCCGATCGAAACCTTAAACTACTGTTTCCTTCCACATAAGATTTTCATTATTTAAAACATATTACTCCCTCCCCCTCCCCCTCCCCACACACTTTCGGTAGGCAAATTCTGTCTATGGTCACGCCGCACCAGGAGCAGTTTTATTTTTTTTGCGATGACGAAAGGCGTTATTATGAGAATAATTTTCATTACAGGTTTTCGATGGTACTGCAATTAAAAAAGAAACACATCTTTAAAAAAAAAAGATAAAATCTTATTTCATTCTTAAGTTATCCAAGCTTGAAGTTGTAACATAGACGCTGCCATTTTGTCCAACTTTGTGTTGTGAAATCAAAATTAATTAATGACAAAATTTACACATAATATATATCTTTAGAATTCTCTCAAAAATTTCTTTCCAAAATGCTTTGACATGAAGTTCTTAGGACTTGAATCATTAATGTTATACAAAATCCATAGACCCTTGCAAAGAAAAAATAATTTGAAACAGATTATAAAGAAAAGCATGAATACTCTAATCTGTATTGGGTGTATATTACATACTTTAGAGGGCGTATGAACAAAATGGCCGCTCCCATGTAAATTTGTATTGACAGAATTAATGTTTTACTAGAATAGAAAATATATTTTTGTACGATGTGAATTTTCTTCAGATGACCTATAAATATTATCTCGATCATATTGAATGAAGAAAAGGCCAGACTTTTATCTCCTTTAATGTACCACTGTTGCGATTAATTTTACCTGATTGGCGTACCATGCGGAATATATCTGAAAGAAATCTAATTTCTTTACGATCAATGTGGATGAAAAAATATAAAAATTGGACCTCTAACTTACAAATACCATCTGCAACCACAGGTATGCAGTGTGACAATGAAATCAATTTTTTCCTTTCACCTTTTAACTTACCTCCCAGGTACCTCACAGAGGAATGGTACTGTAGGTCAATCTTTTTAACGTTAAGAAAATGTGTGTATTGAAGACACCATAGAACTATCACGGTTTAACTGAACATTTTCTTTATTCTTTCTGAGGTTAGTGAAAATTTTGACATTAAAGAAAATCATCGGACCACAAGATATTTGACAGAAAAAATTATGATAGCAGTTATGCTCTAGTAACAGTTGTCACTCATGCCAAAGAGCTTCCACACATGTGTGGAAGCTCTTTGCTCATGCATGACGGCTATTTACGTGTTTGTCTTTTTGTATTTTTTGTAGGTGTCATGTAGGCCTAGATGTAAATAGGTTTATCACGTACGCAGTATTGAAAAAATATGTATTTGGTCAGGCTACATGCCAGTCATTTGTATAGTTTGTTTGTTCAGGGGCGGCGGAGCCGGGGCTGAGGACTTCGTCCCCCGTAAACATCATGCTATCACGTTCCTCGACCCCATTAACCCCTCCAATTTTGTTATTACATGTCACCTGACATCATCAGCTTTCTCCCGCCAATATTTTGAACGCTCCGCCGCCCCTGTGGTTGATTGATTAATATTAGTAAGAATCAAGCATCTCATTTTTAGCTCGACTTAGAGTTATTCTACCACCCCTAGCGTCGGCATCGGCGTTCCGGTAAAGTTTTGGTTAAATTTTCATAACTCAAGTTATGAATGGTGTACATTCATGACTTGGCATAGGGGTAGAGGATATGGGTACTGATGAAATGAGCATGATTAAACAATACAAAACATTTGTCAGGTTAAAGTTTTTGCTTAAAAGTTTTCATAACTTAAGTTATAAATGGTGTACATTCATGTAACTTGCCATAGGGGTACTGTTCAAGTAAGCACGATTAGGGTTGTATGTGCATACTAATTAGCTCATTTGCATAATAATGAAAGTATTTATATCTATGATATCTTTTAGATTAAAGTGGATGTGGGAATTTTGTTTGCACAAATGATCATACATGTGAAAAGCATTGTCTACACTTAATGTTGAGGTGTAGTGTGCATATTAATTATATTATTTGCATAACAACATACTTTCGTACAACATGTTTAACATTCAAGAGCGCACAACTTAAGTTATGAATGATGCACATTTATGTAACTTGGCACAGGGGTAGATAACATGGGTACTGTTCAAATAAGCATGATTGGGAGTTATGTGTGCATACTAATTAGCTTATTTGCATAACAATACAAATATTTGTATTTATGATATCTCTTAAATTAAAGTGGGTGTGGGGATTTTGTTTACACAAAAAATCATATATGTGAAGAGCATTGTCTATACTTAATGGTGAGGTGTAGTGTACATATTAAGTAGGTTATTTGCATAACAATAGACTTGCGTACAAATTATTTAACCTGATATAATAACTTGCTATTTGGTTTAGTGGTAGAGGGCATTGATACTGTTCAGTTGAGCATGATTGGAGGACTGTATGTGCATAGTAATTAGCCTATTTGCATAGCAATGAAAATATTTGTATATGTGGTATCTCTTGAATTAAAGTGGGTATAATGATTTTGCTTAAACAAATGATCATACAGTATATGTGAATAGCATTGTTCACACTTAATGGTGAGGTATAGTGTGCAATTGCTGCAATATGTTTGACCTGAGATCAAAAATATATGGCTTATGACTTACTAACTTCACATTTCTAGTTGGTGAGCATGCGAAGCATAATGCGAACCTATGTAATGGCGATTTCGTCTGTCCGGCCGTCCACAGTTTTTCCTGAGATTTCATTAGAAATGTTAAAGTTTTTTGAGAATTCCTCAGGAAATGTTAAAGTTTCTTCAGAGCTCCTCAAAAAAATTGAAAATTTCTTCAGATATCCTTATAGAGGGTTAAAATTTCCTTACAAAATGTAAGTTTTTCAGAGACACTAAAAAGTCTACAAAACATTTGATATTTCCTTAAAAGGTTACTGTAAAATGATATAGTTGTGTAATATTCTTGGGAGATCCTCAAGCGTCTCTCTCGTAGCACTTGAGATTTAAAATCCTTATAATATTTCTAAATATTTGGGCACCAACAGTTGTATCAGGCATGATTATTAAACTCCGCCTTTATTATTGTGTGTTTATTTGCATAAAGTTGCTACAGTATATGAATTGACCAGACTGTTTTTTATTTAGCATGTTCAGTCAGGGAGTGTGACAGGATGTGACTACATAGGGACATAGGGAGGGATGCCATGTGGGACATTGATGGGGGCCATGCGGGACATATGATATAATATATACCATGTGGTATACACCAAGGGCATAATTATTTGACTCCACCTTTTCTTCTAATTCAACAAGTTATTTGCATGTAAGTGTCTACCAACTGTGGTGTAGCGGTTATCATACTTGTCTACAGACCACGAGGCCCTAGGTTCAAGCCTGGGTTGGGTAGGCACGCCAGTGCACCACAACTAGTTATCAAAGGCCGTGGACATTGACTTGGTTGTCGATGTTATGTATGTCCGTACGTCGTACCTGTGTTCTCGTCCGGGTCGTATTAGGCGTTTCGTGATAGCATTGTTATTATCATAACCGATACGCAGGCGACGACCCCGTCATTGTAATTGTGTGTTCACTCGTCGTCGTCGTCGACATAGTATGCTCAATCAGGATAAGATTTCTTATGGATCCTATGGGATGTCATGCGGGACATGGGGTGGGATGCCATGTGGCGCATGGGGTGGGATGCCATGTGGGATATGGGGTGGGATGCCATGTGGGACATGGGGTGGGATGCCATGTTGAACATGGGGTGGGATGCCATGTGGAACAGGGTGGAATGCCATGTAGGATGTATGGTGGAATGCCATGCGGGACATAGGGTGGAATGCCATGGGATGGGTTGTCATGTGGGGCATGGGATGTCATGTAGGACATGGGGTGGGATGCCATATGGGACATGGGGTTGGATGCCACAAGTAACACAGAGTGTGACATATGTTGGGATGCCATATGTGACATAGGGTAGGAGGGTGGGACATAAGGTAGACGGCCATGGGAACATGGGATGTGATACCATGTGGGACATAAAGTAGGATGTTATTGGGACAATGGCAGGGATACCATGTGGAACATATGGTAGGATCTAATGTGGGACATAAGGTGGGATGCCATGTGGCCATCAGGTGGGAAGTCACTGATGTGGGACATACGGTGGGATGCCATGGGGACAAAGGGAGGGATGCCATGTGGGACATAGGGAGAGATTTCATGTGGTACATATGGTTGGATTAATGTGGGACATACATGTAGGATGGGATCCATTTGGGACATAGGGTGGGATGCCATGTGGGTCATAGGGTGGGATTCCATGCGGGACATATGGTGGAATGCCATGTGAGTCATACTGTATAGTGGAATGTCATGTTGGAGATATGCTGGAATGCCATGTGGGACAAGGCATGGAATGGGATGTCATTTGGGACTTTGGGTGGGATGGCACATGGGATGGGATCCATGTGGGACACTGAGGGTGGGGTGCCATGTGGGTCATTGGATGGGGTGTCATGTGGGATTTCAATTGTGATTGCATGTGGGTCTGTGGGTCATGTAAGTAGCGTAATGGCACACAGTATCTGGTTTGCAGGTGTGATTGCATGGAGTATAGACGTGGGATGACATTTGGGATAGGTTGGAATGGAATGTGGGACAGTCTGGAAAAGCATCATTAGCGGTGAGGGGATTTGTATCGTTTCCAAAGTGTAGTTTGTCATACGTTAAGCAGCATTGTTTCGCATAATTTTGCTTTAGTGTTATTGTACATTTTTCATGCTGCTTGACTTTGCTTGACATTCATATTTTCTTATATTGGAAGTTGTATTACAATTCAGGATGTAGGTTTGGGAACGTGTAGGGGCTGTGGGAGGGTACAGGTTGGAAGGGGAGTTGAATGGCATTCTTTTATTGACATTGGCAAGTCAGAAGAGCCTCTCCTTTCTTTGTTATTCAATTAATAGAACTAAAAGAGGTGTTGTAGTTATAATGACTGCTAGGTTTTACATGTTTTCTGAGTTACTTGAGCTATTTTGTCTTAAAATATCTAGGAAAACTCAACGATATTTTGAAGCTTGTAACGCAAATGAAAATGTAAGTGCATCTTTCAAAGCTCAAGTAATTTGAAATCATCTGTCCCTGCTACCCTATTTCTTGCCTCTCTATACCCATTCTCCATACTAGCTTTGAATAGTCGAACATACCGTCCTTCCGACAGTTCTAGTTATAATTTTTATTCCATTTGAAGCATTAAGTGGAGGGGTGGTTGTCAAAACAACCATGTATCGCATGAGCGCTAAATTTAAATATTTTATGGACCTATTTAGCTATTAATCCCGTCCATGTCGACCAGTGGCGGCGCTACGTGGAAAGGGGATGGGGTGGGGGAGAGGGGAAGGTTGCCCCATGAGATCACTATGTCCCCATCCCCCTTTAGACAAATCTGCCCTCCGACATCAAAATCCTTGCGCCTCCACTATTACAAAGTCATAGTGAAGTTCTAAGGAGCAACTCCATGTTTTCAGTACGAAAAATATTCAACAGGTTATCATTCAACACTTTTTACTCCAACAGTTCTTAATCTACTGACCACCACTATGTATTTATTTTTCAAAGGAGAAAATTTATGTTTTTGCTTTTAAAGCTTTGTTTCCTGTCAACTGGTTACATACCTATTCAACTTTGTGTTTATAGTGATGAAAAGTTATATAAACCAAAATCGGACACTATAACTTTCAACGACTATTTTCTGCCATTTGAATAACCAAAATGGTTCACCGATTTCCTCAAAATAGATTTTGACCTTTGACCAACTGCAACCGATGACCCCCTTTCTTTGACCGTGGCGCCATGATGTCCCGAACAGAAAAAGTAGCTTTCTTTTTATAACAATTATACCTTCAAGCTAAACACGTTCATAATCTAAAAGTAGTCTTTGGAGGTCTCCATGAACTCTGCATGTATATTTACATTTCAGTGTAAAATGCACAACAAACAATATTTTGCGTAGGCCTATAGGCAGATGGGAATTGACACTATGTGAGCAGGTGAAAGTGACTTCCGATCAATTGAGTAAAGAAAAACTTGCTCTTGCGGTTGTATTAGAATTACCCGAATGTATAAAACACCATTAATTTCCGTAAAATTCCACTAAAAACTGATCATTTTCACAATTTTAATTTTCTGCTAAAAATATGTGTCTGTTACTCGACAAAAATGAGAAAGAGTGTTTTTTTTCAGTAGAATCTCTAGAATATTCGAATAAACTAGTTTCGCCCCTAGAACAGGTCTTTCTTACATGGGTGGTTTATTTAACCCACCAGTCACTTCATTTGGCCTACCACTTGGCCCTGGGCAACCTGTATATTTAAATGGGGCCTGACGAGCAAAGTGATAAGATTAAATAAAGTTTATTTTCATATTATTTGGAGGGGAAAATAATCTTTTAACTGTTTAGGGGTACTTTTATCCATTCATTATCATTATTTTCAAGTGAAAAACTAAGTGATGGATCTCCCTGAACCCCAACCTTGCTGGCGCTGCTTTCTGCTTTAGGGATTCACTGTCTACCGATACTATTTTTGTCATCAATCATGGCCCACCATTGAAAATTCCTTTAAAAGCCATAACCTACCAAAGAACATATGATTGTTCAAACCCATGCATTTTAAAGGATTAGTACAGTGGTCAAGCAAGGTCCATCTTATATGAAAGAGGACTTCAAAAGAAACAAATGATAGAAAAAGCATTCAAAAATCTTATTCCGTTAAGGAGATATTTAAGTTTAAAATTTTGTATCATTTGTGTAGAAACGACTGAAATCAGACTAGTTGTGATGTCATAGCCTCTGATTCCTCAAAGTCTTTATGTATTCTATCATATTTCATCCTGCAACTTTGTGGCTTAAAAACCATGGGATATGTCAAAAAAGTAGTAAAACTGAATCTAGGAAGGGTATTTATAATATACCACTTAAAGAAAGTCTGAGAGAAAATAATTTTAATAATGAAATAATTAAATAAACTTTCTTTAAAATACATAAAGACTGAGGAATCTGAGGCTGTGACATCACAACTAGTCTGATTTAGTCGTTTTTACAGAAATTATATCAAATTTTAAACTTGAATATCTCCTTAACGGAATAAGATTTTTGAATGTTTTTTTAACATTTTGTTTCTTTTAAAGTCCTCTTTCATATAAGATGGACATGCTTGACCACTGTACTAATCCTTTAATTTCTAATGAATGCTTACATTTTTTTTTTCAACAACACGAGTATTCCAGAGACGATGTCGTCTCAAAACAAATCGCAATGACGTCAGTAAGTACATGGCACTTACTTACACACGTTATCAACGTATTACATTCGTTCAGAGAAGGCATATAATGTGTGTATGAAGACATGCACGTACGTAAGCAGGTAAGCCCTAATATGTGTGGTAGCATGACATTTCACGGCTGGGTTAGACATAGCTGTACAAACTTTTCGTTCGTTTAATCACTAACCTATTAAGTGAAAATAACTCCGTTAAAAGCTCCATGTTTTAATTCAAATGAGGGGAAAAGACGAAGAACAAATTTGTTGTCTTAAAGTTTTGCACAAAAGCAAATTCGATACCCATCGCCTTCTCCAGTCGGCCACAGCAAGGTTAAACTGAAATGGTTGCTGCATATAGTGCGAAATATGATTGAAAGAGGCGTGTAATTTCAACCAATGAAAAAAATAGAACTGAATGCCGATATCGCACCTTTAAAGAGAAACTTCTGGCAACCCACGAAATAGTAAAAAGACGTCTTGCCACTTCTTGACCGCGAGCTCAGCTCCATTGAGCAGCTCCATTGAGCAGCTCCATTGAGCAGCTCCATTGAGCAGCTCCATTGAGCAGCTCCATTGAGCAGCTCCATTGAGCAGCTCCATTGAGCAGCTCCATTGAGCAGCTCCATTGAGCAGCTCCATTGAGCAGCTCCATTGAGCAGCTCCATTGAGCAGCTCCATTGAGCAGCTCCATTGAGCAGCTCCATTGAGCAGCTCCATTGAGCAGCTCCATTGAGCAGCTCCATTGAGCAGCTCCATTGAGCAGCTCCACTGAGCAGCTCCACTGAGCAGCTCCACTGAGCAGCTCCACTGAGCAGCTCCACTGAGCAGCTCCACTGAGCAGCTCCACTGAGCAGCTCCACTGAGCAGCTCCACTGAGCAGCTCCACTGAGCAGCTCCACTGAGCAGCTCCACTGAGCAGCTCCACTGAGCAGCTCCACTGAGCAGCTCCACTGAGCAGCTCCATTGAGCAGCTTCATTGAGCTGCTCAGTTGACTGGGAAGGTTAACTGGGCAGGTTAACTAGGCAGGTTAACTGGGCAGGTCAACTGGGAAGGTTAACTGGGCAGGTTAACTAGGCAGGTTAACTGGGCAGGTCAACTGGGAAGGTTAACTGGGCAGGTTAACTGGGCAGGTTAACTAGGCAGGTTAACTGGGCAGGTTAACTGGGAAGGTTAACTGGGAAGGTTAACTCAAAAACAAAACAAAATTGTCCTTAGAAAGTGGGCTAAATTTGAACATCCGTCTTGGGAGGGAGGTCTACAGGACTTTTCAGAACCTTTACATTTTTAATGCCACTATGCTGGGCCGGGGGTCATGCCCGCAATAATCTTTAAAAAAAGAAAAATAATCAAGTGTTTAAATAGGCCTTTAATCTCAGAGCAGGGAGTTGGCATTAGATACCAACTCCTTCCCTGCTCAGAGTCTTCGCTTGATGGGTATTGGGTCACATTTGACCCAACGGTTTTGGAGACAAACAATTATCATTTTCCGAATTATAGTCAAAAGATTACCCAGCATTCTCCCATTGCATCATTTTCCAATTTCTCCCCGAATCATTTTGCACCATTTTCCGATTTTTCCCAAATCATGACGCACCATTTCTCGATTTCCGCCGAATCATGTTGCACCATTTTCCGATTTTTCCCGAATCATGTTGCACCATTTTCTGATTTTCCCCGAATCATGTTGCACCATTTTCTGATATTCCAGAATCATGATGCACCATTTTACGATTTTCCTGAAACATGTTACACCATTTTTCCGATATTCTCCGAATCATATGTTTTACTAATTTACTAATCTCATTTTCCGAAGTGTGATGAACTGATCTGATAATGTAGATCTACCTCTCCGATCGATTCGTCAATTGGCTCACGAAAATTCCAATTAAATCGTTAAAAATCTTAATGCTATATATCGACAGATAGCAACAACTTGAGCGTAATCATTTAATTGGAAGAAATTACGCTATCAACCATGAAAATATCAAAAACAATTTACAGCATTTTAAATATCATTAATAGATAAATAAATAAATAATAACTTGTGCAGATTTACATCACAACAAGAAATCATATAAGTAATGAGAGTAGTTGAAAATGACAAGAGATTTTTAATTTTCATCATATCAAACTTCTAAAAAGAAGTCTAAGGTTTTGACTTAAATTTATGACATAATTTAAAAGAATAATCCTAAAGATTTTGAGCTGTCCTCTCTTTCATACATCACAACTTTTGCATTTATATAATTTGTTCAAACGTTCATTCCGTGTTAGCTGGTTAGTCATAACACATAAACTATAGGAGCTACCTGGCTACTGCAGTAATTTAAATAATAATAATAATAATAATAATAGCTGGTGCTTATAAAGCGCCTTTAACTCAGAAGAATCTCAAAGCGCTGTACAATACAATAAAAATGGAGGAGAAAAAACAAAAAAACTTAAAATTCATAAGTTACAAAGTACCGAACATTAAAATTGAAATGCATATTTAAAATGGAATGCAAATTTGAAATGGAAATGCAGATTTAAAAAACATTTATGTAGAAATAGGTGTAAAAGAGTAAAAATGATTATGGTATATACAGAATACAAAAATATAGATCTACGGTCATTGTGTAAAAAGAAAAGTCTTAAGTTTGGATTTGAAGACAATTATTGAAGACGCAAGTTTAAGATGCAAAGGCAGTTTGTTCCATTCGGTGTGAGCCACTTCCACGAAAGAACGTCTTCCATAAGAAGTGCGAGAACGACATGTAGGGGGCTTGATAAGGTTTTGCGACGAAGAACGTAAGGACCGCGATGGGGCATATTGTGTAACAAGATCTGATATGCATGATGGTGTCAGTGCGTGAAGCGCTTTGTAGGTGAGTAGATTAATCTTGAAGGCAATCCTCGACACTCAGTTCATTAGACCAAGTTCCGGGGAATATAAAATATATTGGAATCATTTCATCTTCATCAATTTATTTAATTTAATTTATTTACTTTATCACAACATTCAAATAATGATTAGCACGACAAGTAATAAGTAAATAAATGTAGACATTAAAAAAACATCTGCATGTAGCACTTTCAGTTGTCAGGTTGTTAATTCATTTAATCAGCAGATTCAGTTTTTGACTTGCAGACTTAGCTGCTTAGGCAATTAGGCGAAATATGTGATACGTGGATGGTATGGCTAGGGGAACAGCTCAAAATAGTTATGTAATCCTTTAATAGCTTTCCTAAATTTTAGTCAGTTAGTCATTTATTGAAAATCATGGAAATGTCTATTTCTTCCAGATTATAATAAACTTTGACTCAAAATGTTTTGGTCAGAATTTGCTGCAACAATTATGATAGACTTTAAACATCTAACAGTTTAAACAACAAACAGAGGCTCACAGCCGATAGGAAGAAATTTGAAATTGAGGCCAGATTGTATTATTCAGTTAATTGTCCCAACAAATCCGCTACAAAGATGTATGAGTACCTTCTGAATTCATCACGGTCCCAAACTATTTGTAAAGAGAGAAGGGGAGGGGAGAGGGGAGAGGGGGGGGTGTAAAACTATTATAACATTTAAGAAACTTTTCCCGAAAATTAAGGAAATTGCACGAAAATAGAAGACAATTTTACAGAAGGAAAAATATGATATCGTAAATTGAATTCAATTTCCGGAAAATACATAGAAACTTATATAAAATTGAAGAAAAATTTCTGGCAATGAAAGAATTTTCACGAAACTTGAAGCTAATGTCACTAAATGAAGGAAATTTTACGAAAATTGAAGGAGATTCCCAACAATGATGATTTTCGGAAGAAATATGCCTTGGAAGCTGTCTTCAAAATTAATTTGTTTGACCTTTATTATTGGCAGTGTGTGTGTGTGGGTAAGGGGGGTGAGGGAGGGGTTGTACCTGGCTATTAAAATTATTGAGGCCTTGCGTTGACAAATGATTTACAAAAGACTAAACCAAGGTACGTCGCCTATCACAAAACTTGCATATGCCTACTATAAAATGGTCAACAGGTCAAAAGTTGAACTAAGTTTGATGAGTATTTTGTTACTATCTGACTATAATTTTATGATAGATTTGAACGCAATTTAGATGATGTTGCTTGTATATGTTCATATACGATTATATAGGACACTCTTCAGCAGATCAGACAAAGAAAGGTGCACCTTAACTGTATACATTTATACGAGAAAATGTTTCATTCTGACCATGCAGTCAGTAGGTCAGTTAGTAACAGAGCTGCCAGAAAGTCGTACCAATTCCAGCGTCTTGTCCTTTCTTGCTTGTGGCAGTGCATTCTTCGACAACGAAGGACGAACATTAACAACAAAATCAGCAATAACCTGATTAATCTCAGTATATAGGCCACACGAATTTCAACAGTCCGGTCCACGCTCCCGATCGCGGAGATCTCCCAATCAGGAGATTTCTTCATCATTATAATCCACAATGCATCTTTCCAAATTTAAAACTCTGTGAAGAAATACATAACAGTAACAAGGTATAAGCCAAAGGTAGGAAAAATGTGTGCGAAATAGTATAATATTTTGGTGCGACAGAAAGATACATTTTTTTTCACCAGCGCAAATTTGACTTTCACCAGGAAATTTTAAAGTTAAAAAATTCAGTGCAATAACTTCTGAAGAGCAGATTTTAAAAGATTAGTCAGCAGCAAAAGCTCAAATTATGCAAAGAAAGTCCAGAAATATAAATTTCATTATCGTTTTCAAAGTATACAACTTTAAAATTGGTGTTCCCCCACCACGTGATCCCCCACCACGTGATCCCCCACCACGTGATCCCCACCACGTGATCCCACCACGTGATCCCACCACGTGATCCCCACCACGTGATCCCCACCACGTGATCCCCACCACGTGACCCCCACCCGTGACCCCACCACGTGATCCCCCCACGTGATCCCCACGTGATCCCCACCACGTGATCCCCACCACGTGATCCCCACCACGTGATCCCCACCACGTGATCCCCACCACGTGATCCCCACCACGTGATCCCCACCACGTGACCCCACCACGTGACCCCCACCACGTGATCCCACGTGATCCCCACCACGTGATCCCCACCACGTGATCCCCACCACGTGCCTATATGGGAACGTTTTGCCTCAAAAAGAGCATAAGGAAAAATTCGCGGAACTAGCTGTGATGTGTTACGGAAAACTATAAATAAACTTGGTTAGTTTTGGATTGTACCATTATTATGCGGGTTAGTTTTAAGAGTGAAGTCATTTAAACAATAGTTGAATACTTTCAGTTTGCACGCAGTGGAGGCCAAGTTCGTTAAGATTTTCTTTGAGGGCAAGGAAAATTACGGATATATTAACACACATGAAAGGCCGTTCATGTGTGTATATTTACTATACAGAAGTATTATGTGGTTTCACAGATTTGAGAGTGTTTACGCGTGGCGTGATCATAGCCAGGATTGTCACTCTTAATAATACCAGTGATCGTCAGAGGCTGAGATGGCATACGGGAGAGAGGCGGGACAGCATGAGGGAGAGGGTGGGACGGCATGTGGGAGAGGGTGGGACGGCTTGCCATGTTTGACGGCATAGCATGCCGCATGTGGGATGTAGACTAAGTGGAATGGGACTTTAGACAACATTTTATTTAACAACTAGCCAGTTCCAATGAAATATCTTTGAAGCAAAACAAATTAAGTGAAATTTAATGCACACACAACTTCAGTTCAAAAGTTTGTTAAACAAGGCATTACTGATGAGAAACTTTTAAAAATTCATTTTGATTAAACAAATGTATGACAAACTGTACTTGTGCTGAATAGAAAAACAATTTTTAAGAATGCAGTGATAAGAAAAGATATAAAGAAGTTTATTCCATGTATATAATAAAGAGATATTAATTCATACAAAAAGTTTAATAAATAGCATAGCTCGTAATTTTTGGTATCATAATCATGCAACCTAACGTTGTCGTTATGCCTCGCTCTTGCACTTCTTCGTTCATGATTGTTGTCGATAATATTTCAGCCAAATAATGTTTAATTTCTGATGAATACAGTCATATAATATGAAATATATCGCAGTGTAAGAAAATATACAAGAAAACTGTTAAAAGTGGAAGAAAATCCGACATTGGAAAACCTTATTCCTTCTTCACAGCATGTTTCCAAAACACAAACAACAGGAAACCCTCTGCACACAATAGTACAGTCCATGCAGCTCTGGCCTGCTAAGCAAGGCTGCCACTCGTATGGGGAATCCCCTACGGTGGGGGATTTTAGTCAATTGTAGGGGAGGGGGCACCTGGGGAAAACGGCAATACTGTAGGAAGGAGTAGTGGATTCACAAATTTTAACAAAATCGATTGAAATAATGTTTTTTTATATGTTAGATAGACAAAAAACAACGTCAATATAAATATTAAATTTCCCAACGATTAATACATTTTAAGTATGAAGTCATATTCGTAAACCAAAGTTCTTAGAATTTCAAGCAAATCTTGAATCCCGTACTTCTATATTTCTTGCTAAATATGAAGCTATTGTATCATACCCATACATTCTCAGAATATATTCCTGCAGATCCCACGACGCTGTACCCTAAAGTCTACAGTAACGGCTTTTGTAGAACAGGTTATAGAGGTGTAGACAGAGTGTAAATACACCAGCCAAGGAGGTAGAGACACGTAAAACCAGCAAACTCTTGTTAACCCCGTGCCAAAAAGTGTCCCAAAGAAAATATCACTCTTTGACTTGCGCAGAAAGGACAGATAAATGGTAAGAAATAAATATTTTTACATAGAATGCATGATAGGCATAGGGGAAAAGGGACAGGAGCCCCCTTTCAAAGTTGGGGCAAACACTCTTCCTCCCTTACTTTTGTGAACCATTTAATCAAGAAAATTTGCAACTTTGAGTAAATGTGGTTGGTTTATCCATGAAATTATACTAATCTGCCAATTGTGGTTGAAACATATGCAAAATGACTAAAAAGAACCTTAAAGCCTCGGTCTGCAAATGTCACCAGAGGTTTTTTCATATATGCTTTTCACAATCGTTTCACATTCATTGAATTTTGACATCAACCCAAGGCTAAGCCACCCGCATGCCAACGCAAGCAGGCAAGAAAGGGCGTGGTCATATGCTGCGGCTGCAGGATAATTTGACTGAGTTGAAAATAGGAATAACTTGCTATTCCTCCCACTGTGAGGATCAAGTCGAGATTGCTCCTCTACTCAAGCATTATATATAATATAGTCGAAGTTTAATAAGTGCAGACCAGCCCTTGAAGCTTTGTTGAGCTTATTATTGTGTATATCACTATTATTATCACGAAGTCCATATAATACTTTTATTTTTCTTCCTTTTTCCCAGACTTGTTATAATTTAAGTTGACAAAATTTCACACATATTTCATATCTAAAATGCACATGGGAAACTTGTATTTCATATATGAAATGTGATTTAGGGCATTTGACATGTAAAATTTAAATTTCACACGTATTTTATATGTGAATTTTATTCCATCAACTCCCTGATTCCATAAGTGAAACTTGTTTTTACATATATGAAATGCTTTTGTTTCATATGTCTGTATGTGAGAAAACAATTTTATATATAAATTTAGCATTTCATAAATGAAATACGTGGGTTTGCGGAGCATTACAGGCATCTATTTGAAGAGCTTTTATTATTATTATTATTATTATTATTTGAAGTTATTTATATAGCGCCTCTCCCGTTGATCAAGCGCTTTACAATAAAATTGATAATACATAGACAAACTCTTAATAAAAAATAAAAGATAAAAAAATTACAAATTAAAAACATTTGCAGGACATTATAAAAGCATAAAAGAATTGATGAAAAATAAAATATAAACCAAAAAAAACTAGATGAATAAAACAAGAAATTAAATATTATAGGCAGCATAAAACCTAATCAGTAGGAAAAAGATGAGTCTTAAGGGCCTTCTTAAAAGTATAAACAGTTGAGCCTGACGGATTGCAATGGGTAGATTATTCCACAAACGTGGTCCCAGGACAGAAAAGGTTGGTTCTTGGCACCACAAGGCGAGTGACATCCTTGTTGGCGGATCTTAGACCAACGCGTCCAGGCTTATAAATATGCAGCAATTTTTGAAGGTATGAAGGCGCATTCTTTTTAATGCAGTTGTACACATGCAGTACGATCTTGAAATCGATTCTCTGCTGGATGGGCAACCAATAAAGAACACGCAAGACGGGAAAGCGCTTGTACGTTTATCAGCACAAAAAATTATGCGCGCTGCACGATTTGGAAGTCTTTGCAAGCGTTGAAGGAGAAAAGACGAGAGATCGCACTGCATGAGCACAAGTATTTTGATCAATGTACCGTCTGATTCTAGAAATATTACGCAAATGAAAATTAACAGTACGACATATTGAAGAGATCTGGGAATTCATATTCATCAGTTCATACAAGGTTCAAACATGATACCTTAATTTTTAACGGATGATGAAGGAACAGTCACAGACCCACCGATCCTCAAATTAATGGACTTGATGAATCGCATTTGTTTTTTTTGATGAAATGATCAAAAATTCAGTTTTGGTGTCATTAAGTCTAAGTTTGTTATGAAGCATCCAGTCTTTGACCACCGCAATGCAATTTGACAAGCGAGCTTGGACAGCTACCCTATCACCTGGCTTTTTAGGATCGAAGCTAACATATAGCTGAGTATCATCAGCATATGTTCGGGTGAACCCCTGAAAAGAGTCTTTCATGCTAATCCCTGCTTCCACGGTTTGACCATCCGCAGTTCAGCAACCAGTCGACAGTTCAAACATACGAATCGCACACACATCTTAGCTGCTTACTAACTTCAATTTGGTCTATTTCAAGTATGCATTATGCGATCACCTACTGACTGACCGATCGTAAAGGAATAAACAGTGCAATTTGAGATTAACTACACTAACTGCTTTAGTTTTATTCATGATTTGATTAGGCCCTAACGTCTGAACGTTACTCGCCAGTACAGACAATGGGTGAAAAAGAATAACACGAATAACAATATATATTACACACAAGCCTGCAATGCAAACAGTCCAACGTACACTCTACGCACATGATGGCTGTAACTTAGCATTAGTTACGGTCAATAGCCAACGTTAGAATACGTTCACTGTTCAGACAGAACATCACATACAAAAGTCACAAAGGAACTAATACTTCACTGCATTAAAATGATTTAATTGAACGCGTTCTCCAGAGGCTACGTAAATAACAACACAACTTACGCGAAGAACAAATTTAATGTAAGAATGCATATGAAATAACCCTTTTAATTTGTAATTTATTGTACACTGACAATTGACTTTTCTTCTTTGACTGCGATTGTCAGTGTACAATAAATTACAAATTAAAAGGGTTATTTCATATGCATTCTTACATTAAATTTGTTCTTCGCGTAAGTTGTATTGTTATTTACGTAGCCTCTGGAGAACGCGTTCAATTAAATCATTTTAATGCAGTGAAGTATTAGTTCCTTTGTGACTTTGTATGTGATGTTCTGTCTGAACAGTGAACGTATTCTAACGTTGGCCTATTGACCGTAACTAATGCTAAGTTACAGCCATCATGTGCGTAGAGTGTACGTTGGACTGTTTGCATTGCAGGCTTGTGTGTAATATATATTGTTATTCGTGTTATTCTTTTTCACCCATTGTCTGTACTGGCGAGTAACGTTCAGACGTTAGGGCCTAATCAAATCATGAATAAAACTAAAGCAGTTAGTGTAGTTAATCTCAAATTGCACTGTTTATTCCTTTACGATCGGTCAGTCAGTAGGTGATCGCATAATGCATACTTGAAATAGACCAAATTGAAGTTAGTAAGCAGCTAAGATGTGTGTGCGATTCGTATGTTTGAACTGTCGACTGGTTGCTGAACTGCGGATGGTCAAACCGTGGAAGCAGGGATTAGCATGAAAGACTCTTTTCAGGGGTTCACCCGAACATATGCTGATGATACTCAGCTATATGTTAGCTTCGATCCTAAAAAGCCAGGTGATAGGGTAGCTGTCCAAGCTCGCTTGTCAAATTGCATTGCGGTGGTCAAAGACTGGATGCTTCATAACAAACTTAGACTTAATGACACCAAAACTGAATTTTTGATCATTTCATCAAAAAAAACAAATGCGATTCATCAAGTCCATTAATTTGAGGATCGGTGGGTCTGTGACTGTTCCTTCATCATCCGTTAAAAATTAAGGTATCATGTTTGAACCTTGTATGAACTGATGAATATGAATTCCCAGATCTCTTCAATATGTCGTACTGTTAATTTTCATTTGCGTAATATTTCTAGAATCAGACGGTACATTGATCAAAATACTTGTGCTCATGCAGTGCGATCTCTCGTCTTTTCTCCTTCAACGCTTGCAAAGACTTCCAAATCGTGCAGCGCGCATAATTTTTGTGCTGATAAACGTACAAGCGCTTTCCCGTCTTGCGTGTTCTTTATTGGTTGCCCATCCAGCAGAGAATCGATTTCAAGATCGTACTGCATGTGTACAACTGCATTAAAAGAATGCGCCTTCATACCTTCAAAAAATTGCTGCATATTTATAAGCCTGGACGCGTTGGTCTAAGATCCGCCAACAAGGATGTCACTCGCCTTGTGGTGCCAAGAACCAACCTTTTCTGTCCTGGGACCACGTTTGTGGAATAATCTACCCATTGCAATCCGTCAGGCTCAACTGTTTATACTTTTAAGAAGGCCCTTAAGACTCATCTTTTTCCTACTGATTAGGTTTTATGCTGCCTATAATATTTAATTTCTTGTTTTATTCATCTAGTTTTTTTTGGTTTATATTTTATTTTTCATCAATTCTTTTATGCTTTTATAATGTCCTGCAAATGTTTTTAATTTGTAATTTTTTTATCTTTTTATTTTTTTATTAAGAGTTTGTCTATGTATTATCAATTTTATTGTAAAGCGCTTCGATCAACGGGAGAGGCGCTATATAAATAACTTCAATAATAATAATAATAATAATAATAATAAAAGCTCTTCAAATAGATGCCTGGTAATGCTCCGCAAACCCACGTATTTCATATATGAAATGCTAAATTTATATATAAAATTGTTTTCTCACATACAGACATATGAAACAAAAGCATTTCATATATGTAAAAACAAGTTTCACTTATGGAATCAGGGAGTTGATGGAATAAAATTCACATATAAAATACGTGTGAAATTTAAATTTTTACATGTCAAATGCCCTAAATCACATTTCATATATGAAATACAAGTTTCCCATGTGCATTTTAGATATGAAATATGTGTGAAATTTTGTCAACTTAAATTATAACAAGTCTGGGAAAAAGGAAGAAAAATAAAAAGTATTATATGGACTTCGTGATAATAATAGTGATATACAATAATAATAAGCTCAACAAAGCTTCAAGGGCTGGTCTGCACTTATTAAACTTCGACTATATTATATATAATGCTTGAGTAGAGGAGCAATCTCGACTTGATCCCCAAGCAGTGGGAGGAATAGCAAGTTATTCCTATTTTCAACTCAGTCAAATTATCCTGCAGCCGCAGCATATGACCACGCCCTTTCTTGCCTGCTTGCGTTGGCATGCGGGTGGCTTAGCCTTGGGTTGATGTCAAAATTCAATGTGAATGTGAAACGATTGTGAAAAGCATATAAGGAAAAAAAACCTCTGGTGACATTTGCAGACCGAGGCTTTAAGGTTCTTTTAGTCATTTTGCATATGTTTCCAACCACAATTGGCAGATTAGTATAATTTCATGGATAAACCAACCACATTTACTCAAAGTTGCAAATTTTCTTGATTAAATGGTTCACAAAAGTAAGGGAGGAAGAGTGTTTGCCCCAACTTTGAAAGGGGGCTCCTGTCCCTTTTCCCCTATGCCTATCATGCATTCTATGTAAAAATATTTATTTCTTACCATTTATCTGTCCTTTCTGCGCAAGTCAAAGAGTGATATTTTCTTTGGGACACTTTTTGGCATGGGGTCAACAAGAGTTTGCTGGTTTTACGTGTCTCTACCTCCTTGGCTGGTGTATTTACACTCTGTTTACACCTCTATAACCTGTTCTACAAAAGCCGTTACTGTAGACTTTAGGGGCGCACGTCGCGGGATCTGCAGGGAATATATTCTGAGAATGTATGGGTATGATACAATAGCTTCATATTTAGCAAGAAATATAGAAGTACGGGATTCAAGATTTGCTTGAAATTCTAAGAACTTTGGTTTACGAATATGACTTCATACTTAAAATGTATTAATCGTTGGGAAATTTAATATTTATATTGACGTTGTTTTTTGTCTATCTAACATATAAAAAAAACATTATTTCAATCGATTTTGTTAAAAATTTGTGAATCCACTACTCCTTCCTACAGTATTGCCGTTTTCCCCGTAGGTGCCCCCTCCCCCTACAATTGACTAAAATCCCCCACCGTAGGGGATTCCCCATACGAGTGGCAGCCTTGCTTAGCAGGCCAGAGCTGCATGGACTGTACTATTGTGTGCAGAGGGTTTCCTGTTGTTTGTGTTTTGGAAACATGCTGTGAAGAAGCGAATAAGGTTTTCCAATGTCGGATTTTCTTCCACTTTTAACAGTTTTCTTGTATATTTTCTTACACTGCGATATATTTCATATTATATGACTGTATTCATCAGAAATTAAACATTATTTGGCTGAAATATTATCGACAACAATCATGAACGAAGAAGTGCAAGAGCGAGGCATAACGACAACGTTAGGTTGCATGATTATGATACCAAAAATTACGAGCTATGCTATTTATTAAACTTTTTGTATGAATTAATATCTCTTTATTATACATATGGAATAAACTTCTTTATATCTTTTCTTATCACTGCATTCTTAAAAAATGTTTTTCTATTCAGCACAAGTACAGTTTGTCATACATTTGTTTAAGAAAAATGAGTTTTAAAAAGTTTCTCATCAGTAATGCCTTGTTTAACAAACTTTTGAACTGAAGTTGTGTGTGCATTAAATTTCACTTAATTTGTTTTGCTTCTATGATATTTCATTGGAACTGGCTAGTTGTTAAATAAAATGTTGTCTAAAGTCCCATTCCACTTAGTCTACATCCCACATGCGGCATGCTATGCCGTCAAACATGGCAAGCCGTCCCACCCTCTCCCTCATGCTGTACCGCCTTTCTCCCATATGCCATCTCAGCCTCTGACGATCACTGGTATTATTAAGAGTGACAATCCTGGCTATGATCACGCCACGCGTAAACACTCTCAAATCTGTGAAACCACATAATACTTCTGTATAGTAAATATACACACATGAACGGCCTTTCATGTGTGTTAATATATCCGTAATTTTCCTTGCCCTCAAAGAAAATCTTAACGAACTTGGCCTCCACTGCGTGCAAACTGAAAGTATTCAACTATTGTTTAAATGACTTCACTCTTAAAACTAACCCGCATAATAATGGTACAATCCAAAACTAACCAAGTTTATTTATAGTTTTCCGTAACACATCACAGCTAGTTCCGCGAATTTTTCCTTATGCTCTTTTTGAGGCAAAACGTTCCCATATAGGCACGTGGTGGGGATCACGTGGTGGGGATCACGTGGTGGGGGTCACGTGGTGGGGGTCACGTGGTGGGGATCACGTGGTGGGGATCACGTGGTGGGGATCACGTGGTGGGGATCACGTGGTGGGGATCACGTGGTGGGGATCACGTGGTGGGGATCACGTGGTGGGGATCACGTGGTGGGGATCACGTGGTGGGGATCACGTGGTGGGGATCACGTGGTGGGGATCACGTGGTGGGGATCACGTGGTGGGGATCACGTGGTGGGGATCACGTGGTGGGGATCACGTGATGGGGATCACGTGATGGGGATCACGTGGTGGGGATCACGTGGTGGGGATCACGTGGTGGGGATCACGTGGTGGGGATCACGTGGTGGGGGAACACCAATTTCAAAGTTGTATACTTTGAAAACGATAATGAAATTTATATTTCTGGACTTTCTTTGCATAATTTGAGCTTTTGCTGCTGACTAATCTTTTAAAATCTGCTCTTCAGAAGTTATTGCACTGAATTTTTTAACTTTAAAATTTCCTGGTGAAAGTCAAATTTGCGCTGGTGAAAAAATGTATCTTTCTGTCGCACCAAAATATTATACTATTTCGCACACATTTTTCCTACCTTTGGCTTATACCTTGTTACTGTTATGTATTTCTTCACAGAGTTTTAAATTTGGAAAGATGCATTGTGGATTATAATGACAAGAAATCTCCCGATTGGGAGATCTCCGCGATCGGGAGCGTGGACCGGACTGTTGAAATTCGTGTGGGCCTATATACTCGAGATTAATCAGGTTATTGCTGATTTTGTTGTTAATGTTCGTCCTTCGTTGTCGAAGAATGCACTGCCACAAGCAAGAAAGGACAAGACGCTGGAATTGGTACGTGACTTTCTGGCAGCTCTGTTACCAACTGACCTACTGACTGCATGGTCAGAATGAAACATTTTCTCGTATAAATGTATACAGTTAAGGTGCACCTTTTCTTTGTCTGATCTGCTGAAGAGTGTCCTATATAATCGTATATGAACATATACAAGCAACATCATCTAAATTGCGTTCAAATCTATCATAAAATTATAGTCAGATAGTAACAAAATACTCATCAAACTTAGTTCAACTTTGACCTGTTGACCATTTTATAGTAGGCATATGCAAGTTTTGTGATAGGCGACGTACCTTGGTTTAGTCTTTTGTAAATCATTTGTCAACGCAAGGCCTCAATAATTTTAATAGGGGCCAGGTACAACCCCCCCCCCCCCTCCCCTCACCCCCCCTTACCCACACACACACACTGCCAATAATAAAGGTCAAACAAATTAATTTTGAAGACAGCTTCCAAGGCATATTTCTTCCGAAAATCATCATTGTTGGGAATCTCCTTCAATTTTCGTAAAATTTCCTTCATTTAGTGACATTAGCTTCAAGTTTCGTGAAAATTCTTTCATTGCCAGAAATTTTCTTCAATTTTATATAAGTTTCTATGTATTTTCCGGAAATTGAATTCAATTTACGATATCATATTTTTCCTTCTGTAAAATTGTCTTCTATTTTCGTGCAATTTCCTTAATTTTCGGGAAAAGTTTCTTAAATGTTATAATAGTTTTACACCCCTCCCCCTCTCCCCCCCCCTCTCCCCCCTCCCCCTTCTCTCTTTACAAATAGTTTGGGGACCGTGATGAATTCAGAAGGTACTCATACATCTTTGTAGCGGATTTGTTGGGACAATTAACTGAATAATACAATCTGGCCTCAATTTCAAATTTCTTCCTATCGGCTGTGAGCCTCTGTTTGTTGTTTAAACTGTTAGATGTTTAAAGTCTATCATAATTGTTGCAGCAAATTCTGACCAAAACATTTTGAGTCAAAGTTTATTATAATCTGGAAGAAATAGACATTTCCATGATTTTCAATAAATGACTAACTGACTAAAATTTAGGAAAGCTATTAAAGGATTACATAACTATTTTGAGCTGTTCCCCTAGCCATACCATCCACGTATCACATATTTCGCCTAATTGCCTAAGCAGCTAAGTCTGCAAGTCAAAAACTGAATCTGCTGATTAAATGAATTAACAACCTGACAACTGAAAGATAAATAAATAGATAAATAAATAAATAAATAAAATAATGATAATAATAATAATAATAGTAATGATAATAATAATAATAATGATAATAATAATAATAATAATAATAGTAACAATAATGATAATAATAATAATAATAATAATAATAATAATAATAATAATAATAATAATAATAATAATAATAATAATAATAATAATAATAATAATAATAATGATAATAATAATAATAATAATAATAATAATAATAATAATAATAATAATAATAATAATAATAATAATAATAATAATAATAATAGTAACAATAATGATAATAATAATAATAATAATAATAATAATAATAATAATAATAATAATAATAATAATAATAATAATAATAGTAGCAATAATAATAATAATGATGATAATAATAATAATAATAATGATGATGATAATAATAATAATAATAATAATAATAATAATAATAATAATAATAATAATAATAATAATAATAATAACAATAACAATAACAATAATAATAATAATAATAATAATAATAATAATAATAATAATAATGATAATAATAATAATAATAATAATAATAATAGTAACAATAATGATAATAATAATAATAATAATAATAATAATAATAATAATAATAATAATAATGATGTATGCAATAATAATAATAATGATGATGATGATAATAATAATAATGATGATGATGATGATAATAATAATAATGATAATAATGATAATAATGATGATAATAATAATAATGATAATGATAATGATGATAATAATAATAATGATGATGATAATGATGATAATAATGATAATAATAATAATAATAATAATAATAACAATAACAATAATAATAATAATAATAATAATAATAATAATAATAATAATAATAATAATAATAATACAAATTTAGAATTGAGCAAGTGAAAAAGGATGAAAGAAAAGTGAAGACAAGGGTGTGTCTTCGAATGAGTTTTTGCGGGGGCTATGAGAGGGTTCCATCACCAGTAGGAAGATATCTATCTGACAATGGGGCCTGATTTATTTTGGGAAATGGCACGAAAATTGAAGCAAATTTTCCGAAAAGGAAAATAAAATGACAAAAATTGAAAGAAGTTTCCCGAAGATTGAGTGGATGGGAGTGGGTGGGAGTGGATGGGAGTGGGTGGGAGTGGGTGGGATGGTTAGGATGGAGATCAGGGTTTGGGTTCTTTTTTCCTTTCGTTTTTCTAAATTATATATTATTGTGTCCCCTTTTCATTTAACTGATCTATCATTCACGGATGGGTGGATGGGAGTGGGTGGGATGGCTCGGGTGGGGTGGGATGGTTAGGATGTGGTCAGTGTTTGTTTTTTTTTTTTTTTCTCTCCTTCGTGTTTTCTTTTCTCTCTACTGTTGTATAGAGAAATGCATGTATGTAGTTATAGTAGGCTAAATTTAGTATTATTATCTAGATATTCCTTTCACAACTTTCATATTCTTATTATATGTATTTTCCTATTGTTAGAATGTTATTTTGAATCATGAATGTTGTAATGAAACAAATAAATAAATGAAATGAAATGAAGACTGAAGCAAAATTGGACGAAAATTGCACGAAAAGGAAAGAAACTTTACCAAAATTTAAAGAAATTTCCCGAAAAAGAATGAAATTTCACTAAAATTGAAAATTTCCTGAAAATTCAAATTTTAGAAAGAAAAGATGCCATCATAGAATCTGACTTCAAAATCAATTGTCGTTAGACCTTCATTATTAGGGAGAAAATGGTACTTAGTAATAATATCGGTTTCAATTGCAATACATATTTAATAATGCCCAGCATTGGATGCTTTAGGGACGTTAAACCTTGCTATGCTACTACAACAAACTAACACAGGGCAAAAGGGTACCCAATCTGAAAATCTTTGAGCAGTTGAGATGACCAAAAGGACGGTTTCTGAGGAAAACTTTCTCATAAATATATAGAGTAAGATGGTCACCTTACCCTTTTGCCCAAAAAATGTATTGAATTTATCAGGACATGTTATTTTACAACTTGTAAATGATTATGAAGCCTACGACAATTTTTTTAACGTGCAAACTATACCCACACATTTGCTGTATACCTCACAGTAGCACCAGTGTACTTGACGTGAACTACTGCGGTATGTAACCCCGCGAAATCAGAAAGGAATTTCATTGATGAGCCAGTGAATGAAAACACTGTGTTTTGTGATTGGTTGTTGTGTACATATATGCCTAGCGTAACGCGTATCGGAACTGTTGCCGAGGTCAGCGCTCAAAGGTACAAATTCTTTTGTGTAAAATAGAAAATATCCGGTCTAAAAAGCCAAATGCAAGGTACACCCAATGCTGTCACTGAGAGTTTTTGGAAGTGTCAACGGTACGAAATAAGAGACACTCATTAAGTGCATTCGTTTCCAAATAGCTGTGTAAAAGGGGTTGCTTGTGTGGCCCTGGTATTTGAACGTGTGCTTGTACCGCCGGTGTAAAGTTTATTGGTAGTTAACACAGTTCAAACCGGTTGTCAGCTGATTGCGGAGCACTTGTTGTGCATGCTTTGGAAAGATCAGCCCTTGTGTTGCATGCTTTGGAAAGATCCACTGTCCCTGCAAGGTTTAGCTGGTTTATGAACCAGCGGCCCAGCAGTAGTGTTACCTTCGCCTGCCCATCGGCTACAAGAAAAACGAATGGCACGGCTAGGAATTGTGCGTAAGGAATGGAAAAGATCAAAGGTAAAACTGTTATTTTGTTATGTATCAGTGAATTCATAGTGAAATGCATATACGATATATTTCTTTGTTTTTCTTCAAATGCGGTTAAATCAGTAGACCAGCTCCCTGGTTGCATCACTTTCCAGGCGTCACCGCAGATTTGAAAGCAATTTAAAATGATATATTTTACAGTAGTTTATCGGATTAGGCGAAGGACGGACCAAAATTGTCTCCAAGATAAATTCATTCCCGGTTTGTTTTGAAATGTAGATGCCTTCATTAGGCCTATGAAGTGGTCATTAACAATAAATATTGCATCTTTTGGTTTGATAGACCGGTATTGCTCTTTATTTGAATAGGGATTTGCCTAGAGTAAATCCCTGATTCGGGGATTTGTTGCCTAGAGTAAATCCATGATTTGACAATATTATCGACCATGTCGACGGCTAATGTAAAAGTGAAAGAAAAATATGACAACCTCGAACGCACATCTTTGTTTTTGTTGAGTCTTTTTTTGTCTTTAGATATTTACCCTCTTTGTGAAGTTTTAATGAGATGTGTTGTGAAAAAGGAAAAGATACGGTGATGAGAGAACATTTTATTTAGAAATGCGGCGTAAGCGTATTAAGCCCACGTGAGATTGAGAATATGGTACACGACTAACACCGATAGGAAACAAAATTGTTATATTGGACGCTGACATCAAAAGGCATGGTCCCCCAGTGATGTAGAAGCTGGGAGCCCGTAGCTATTTTCGAGCGGGAAATCAACCCCCTAGCTTAATCGCATATTTCGAGCAGATAACGCATTGTTGCATATTGGGGAGAAGAGCCCCCTAGCTCACAATTTAGCTCTACACCACCCCTTCCCCACACACACACGCACGCACATACTTCATGTATATGAAAGCCTGGAAAAGAGGACTGAACAAAAATGAGGGCAAAAGAGATGCAGGCCCCTAATCATTATCAGTTACACAAATACACCAATTATTTTGTCATATTGGCACATGGTACTAATATAGGAAAAACATGTTTATCTTTTTGTGAACAGGTGAAAGGAGTAATACATAAGAAATGAAATGTCGCAGATAGTGTTCCAAAACCTCACCCCGTTAAGGGAATGTTCAAGTTTAAAGCGTTCTGACTGATATGTGTGGGAACGACTGAAAAAGTTAGCTAGCTAGTTGTGACTTCATAGTCCTGAAAAGTGTGTGTGCAGATTCTGTGACACACACATTGGAAATGCAAACAAATCTGAGAAAGAGTCGAATTTCCCCCAGTGGCGCTGTCATTGAGGGAGAGGGAAGAGGGGGGGGGGGGGGTACGTGCCCCTATGTCCGAAATGTCAAAAAATTAATTTTGTTCAAAGTGGTTCTGTTTGACCTTGTATCATTGCAAAATTGTATGCTGCTATACCAGATCGTTCGTAATCACCCTAATTTAGTTTTAAAAGCGTACACTGTATTGCACATATTCAGTCTTTTGGGGTATCTAAAACTTGGACAATGCGAGGTTTCCCTGGGAATTCGCCCAAGGAACTCCCACCGGGGCTTTGCTCCTGGGCCCCACAAGGGGCCATATGGCAAGCCCCTTGACCCCATGCCGAAAAGGTTTGTGCCCCCAATATCGAAGCCCTATTTTGACCTCTTTTTTTTTGTAATAGGGGGGGGGGAGTAGTCAGTATCATTGTAAAAATATATGCTGGTATATAAGGTCGTTTGCAATCATCCTAATATAGTTAAAAGAGCCGTGTATTGCACACATTCAGTCTTTTTGGGAATCTTAAATTTGGAAAATGCGAGGTGAAAATTGAGGAAGAAATATATTTGCAATCAGCACAGAACTGCAAAATGTTATTTGCAGTTTTTACAATACAATTTATCAATACATCACTCACTGACGTCGCTCTTCTATAGTAGTCTGTATACACCAGTCACTCTCATACACAAACTTGAACATATATCTTCTCATCGAGATAGCACGGTGGTTTCTTCACAGCTCTGTTGTTTATTTCTCCTCCATCTCAGTGGAAATTATACATAGACCACTCTGACTGCAGGAATATGTAATCTGACCATTACTGAACTATTCCTTTCAAACGATTTTAGGCCCCCTTTTGCTCATGATTAGAAGGTGTGTGTGTATTGTATTGTTGAATACTGGAGGAGTCACTGGTCATGTTTATTGATATTTTAGAAACCATGTAGGATTCTCAGCAGGCGTGTTGTGTTCTCTGAAGGGAACAAAGAATGGGCCATTTACTGAAGGAATAACGACTTGCGCTATCAACAGGAAAGTAAAGAGATTTTCGACGAAATGGTATTTAATAGCCAGGAGTGGGAAAAAAGGCTTAAGGCTTCCTTTCTTTTACATCAAGTACGAATTCGTAAACCTTGTCAAGATAACTTATTCACACCTTAAATGGAATGGGGGTTATTATGCAGGAAAGACTGGCGAAGCTGGTAGGTCCTTTCTTGGAGGGGATGAAATCATACCAAGATTCTGCTAAAAATCTGGTTGAAACGGAGTTATCGAATTTCGTATTTCATGTTTAACTAATTTTATACCCTGGCAGATCTGTGATCAGGGGTGGCGAAACCACGGGGCAATAGGTGCCGTTTTGCAAAGTTACATGAAATTATTTTTAGGTCATTCTTGAACAGTTGAAGCTTAAAAACAAATCGAATTTTATTCACAACCCGTACATAGAAGATAGTCTAGCTGTAACATACAATTAGTATTTATTTTACACACCCTATCAGGCATTTAGCACAAGTGGCGGCGCCAGGATTTTGGCTGGGGAGGGGGTGGCTAGAGAGGGGACATTTTTTCTCATGGGGGGGAAAAAGCCCATAAATTGGACAAATTGTGTCACTTTACAAAACTTCTGGGCGAAGTGATGGGCAAAGCGAACTTTTGGGGCAAAATAATGACCCCATTCCGCCGCCACTGTTTAGCACTGGAACTAAAGATTATTTTTCCTGCTTTAGACTGTCAGATCCTTATTAGAAATCTTAAATAGGAAAGTGGCCTCCTTGATAGATTTTCTGCCCCTTGCCCTGAATTCCTTCCGCCATCATGTCTGCGATACCGTTCTACAATGCATTGACACTGCAGCCACTGTATCGACATTTACTGTTTTAAAGGAAAGGTATCGTCCCATAAACAAATTCAGAGGTAAACGCCGCCATGTTTGTAACATCACTTCCGGTTTTGAATTTTCCTTATTAATTGCGAGAAATCTGTGATGTTATCGATAACACATACATGTAGGCCTCATATATG
This sequence comes from Chiridota heheva, assembly GCA_020152595.1. NCBI lineage: Eukaryota > Metazoa > Echinodermata > Holothuroidea > Apodida > Chiridotidae > Chiridota > Chiridota heheva. The sequence continues at coordinate 1,036,851 of JAIGNY010002337.1, forward strand.
TTAGGTACGGCGGATGTGTCATTGGTAACACCGCATATTTCTCGCAATCAATAGGCAAAATTGGCAACCGAAAGTGATGTTACCTGCACGGCGGAGCTCACTTCTGAATGTATTTATGAGACGATACCTTTCCTTTAAGTTGAAACATCTTGTCATTTAAGTACACTGTACATATATTCATAATTATGAATTCAGCATGTATTAGAAGAAATTTCAATCACTCCAACTAATGAATATGTTATTTTATGAGTGTTTGATTCACAATGAGATTATGTCTTTAGTAGGTGATACGGTAATTAAAGGATTACTTCAGTGGTCAAGCATGTTCATCTTATATGAGCTTATAGGACTTAAAAGGGACTTCAAAAGAAACAAAATGGTGAAGAAAGCCTCAAAAATCGTATTCCGTTAAGGAGATATTCAAATTTAATGTTTGGTATCATGATGTAGAAACAACTGAAACAGACTAGTTGTGACGTCAGAGCCTCAGATTCCTCAAAGTCTTTATGTATTTTAAAGAAAGTTTGTTTAATTTTTTCACTATTTAAATTATTTTTCTCCAAAGTTTCTTTAGGTGGTATATTATAAATATCCTTCCTAGATTCAGTTTTACTACTTTTTAGACATATCCCATGGTTTATAAACCACAAAATTGCAGGACAAAATATGATAGAATACATAAAGAATTTAAGGAATCTGAGGCTATGACATCACAGCTAGTCTGATTTCATTCATTTCTTTACAAATGATACCAAACTTTAAACTTAAATGTCTCCTTAAACTGTTAACGGAATAAGATTTTTGAATGCTCTCTTGCACTATTTTGTTTCTTTTGAAGTCCTCTTTCGTATAAGATAGACCTACTTGACCACTGAACTAATCCTTTAAGATGAAACGGCTGTTCCAGCTTCATGTTCATAAACGATTAATTGCATGATAAGAAAAGTAGAATTGCTACTAAAGGTGTACAGGTGTATAACGACAGGTAGTGACCTGGAATTGAATTGGAATGAACAAATATTCAAACTATAAGAAGAACAAAAAATTCATCAAAGTCGGTTAAAGGATTAGTTCAGTGGCCACGCTAGTTTATCTAATATAAGATGGAGTTGCTTGACCCCCTGAAATATAATAATTTATTATTTTACAGCATTTTGAATTTTAGGCCTTATTATTGACATCACTTAAGAACACACTGTTTTTTGTATCCTCTACCAAAGTCAGTTGAATGGAACCACTTGGACATGACCAAGAGATATGACACTCCATGACCCTCAATCAAGATTTAGCTGGAGAAACCTATCTGATGATTTTTATTGACTGAAATTTAGGACAGAATTCTAAAAAATTGAAGAGTTTGAGCTGCCTTTTTTGTCATTTATTTGTTCAAACTTTGATTAGCGATAGCTCCAGATTTTAGGAAACTGCAGGCAAGGACGTAAATACCGGGCGGGGTGTGTGGGGAGTGGTGGGTTTACACCTCCGTCAAAATTTGATACTCGTCGATAGAATTTGAGATTAGTCAGGTAATCTGGTCATCAGGTCGGTAAATCTGGTCATCAGGTCGGTAAATCTGGTCATCAGGTCGGTAAATCTGGTCATCAGGTCGGTAAATCTGGTCATCAGGTCGGTAAATCTGGTCATCAGGTCGGTAAATCTGGTCATCAGGTCGGTAAATCTGGTCATCAGGTCGGTAAATCTGGTCATCAGGTCGGTAAATCTGGTCATCAGGTCGGTAAATCTGGTCATCAGGTCGGTAAATCTGGTTATCAGGTCGGTAAATCTGGTCATCAGGTCGGTAAATCTGGTCATCACGTCGGTAAATCTGGCCATATGGTCGGTAAATCTCGTCATCAGGTCGGTAAATCTCGTCATCAGGTCGGTAAATCTCGTCATCAGGTCGGTAAATCTCGTCATCAGGTCGGTAAATCTCGTCATCAGGTCGGTAAATCTCGTCATCAGGTCGGTAAATCTCGTCATCAGGTCGGTAAATCTCGTCATCAGGTCGGTAAATCTCGTCATCAGGTCGGTAAATCTCGTCATCAGGTCGGTAATTTTGATTATTATCTTTTTACAGGGAGGCCGAAATTGGGGATTAATTGGAATGTATTAAAGTTCTTACCGAGAGATCGAAATTTTGAAGCGTTTAATAGTTCAGGACATCGATTTTTTTTTTTTTTTGAATAGGGGTGGTACAGCCTAACCGTTTTTGTTCATAAGGCAATATGGACAGTCGGTGAGAGGTTCGCGCAGCCGTTTTGATCAAACGTTTCGATAAAATATGCAATGAAAATTTATGCAATGGACCTTTTATCGTATAAACATGTAAAATGTACAGATTTGATATGGTGTTATTTTTCTCGCTGCATTATGCATTCACAAAGGTCTGAAGGTAAAATAATATTTTCAGAAAAATTTCCAAATGACTGGTTCACGCCAGAAAAGTCTACTATTTTGCCAGAATTCTTCATATACGTAACGGCGTGACCAGGGCAAAAAAAGTGTGTGTGTGTGTGTGGGTGGAGGGGGAGGGGGAGGGGCGGGTAGCTCACGAAAGGTAAAATTTACATAGCTTTTAGACAATCACGGCACGGCAAGTGTGGTCCAGCCCATGTGAATGGAGACGTTTCTGACATTTCTCTTGTCATGACAGCTGCATTAGGCCACTTATGATAAAATTCTAACACAACTCTTTTTTCTTCTAATATGTGATATATATATATATATATATATATATATATATATATATATATATATATATATATATATATATATATATATATATATATATATATATATATATATATATATATATATATATATATATATATATATATATATATATATATATATATATATATATATATATACACATATATATATATTTATATATATATATATATGTATATATATATATATATATATATATATATATATATATATATATATATATATATATATATATATATATATATATATATATATATATATATATATATATATATATATATATATATATATATATATATATATATATATACACATATATACATATATATACATATATATATATATATATATATATATATATATATATATATACACATATATATATATTTATATATATATATATATTTATATATATATATTTATATATATATATATATATATATATATACATATATATATATATACATATATATATATATATATATATATATATATATATATATATATATATATATATATATATATATATATATATACATATATACATATATATACATATATATATATATATATATATATATATATATATATATATATATATATATATATATATATATATATATATATATATATATATATATATATATATATATATATATATATATATATATATATATATATATATATATATATATATATATATATATATATATACACATATATGGGGGAGGAGGAAGGGGGAATTTGTACCCCACGAGATCGTTTGCCCTGCACTTATCTCCCAGAACATTTTGTTAAGTGAAATATTTTGTCCGAGTTTTAGGTTTCTGCCTCTATGAGATAAAATTGCTCCTCTTGCCCCCATGACCAACTCCTGGCGCCGCTACTGATCACAAGGTTAGCATAGGCCTAAATGGAAAATTGATCAAAATTTGACCAGCGATTTCGCAAAAACTAAAAATGCTATTTTCAAAATTTAAAAACCGATCTCCCCAGATTTTGATCCTCTTTTGAAATGCTAAATGTCCATAGACCTGAAAATCATTCTTATCTTGTTAATACTATACGGATTCGAATTATGGCAAAAATGTGGTATTGGTGTGCCAACCTGCATATTTTTGCAGATAATTTTGAAAAAGTAAAACAACACTGAACAAGGTTCATTTAATTTGGAAGGAACAATTAATGTCAAGGGGTACTTTTATTGAAAGTTTGTTAATATTTTCTTATTGAAATAAAACAAAAGTGAATAATAGCAGTCTCCCACAACCCTACGCGCGGGATTTGCCGACCGAAAGTGTAGGGGAAAAGGTGTGGGAGGGGAGGGGGGAGGGAATACAAAATCACCATACAAAAGATACAAATTCGAGAAAAAGTGTGGGAAATGCCCCCTCCCCCTCAAATCCCGCCTATGCCCACCCCAACCCAGTTGCACCAATTCTTCTTTACGTATTCACTGTTAACCAAGTTTCCATCAATTGGCCTACCAGTGAAAATTACTCTTAAATCTTCCCTGAAATATAAATATGCATATAAGGTCATTTAGTATGTAAAGTGGTTGAGAACTTAAAACTGCCAGCCGGCTACGTGCAGACGTAATAAACTTAGCAAAATTGCGCCCTCGTTTCTTTAATTAACCTTTCATTCAATAGACTGAAAGATCACTGATCCGACTTTCCATATATTGTATCATATAGGCCAATCTATCTATATAATATTGTATCATATGGGCCTACCTAAACATATAAACAATATAAATGTGTCTTGGGTGACCAATTAGTCTAATGGCTCTTTTTAGGTCGGGTAAAAGTGAACCATTTCTGGTCTTGATTATATATGAATTGATTCATGAAGTAAAGTAAGTCTCGATCTGTCGATGGTGAGAATGGTTAACACAAACAGTGCCAAAATAGTACATTGGCGGTGCCAGAATAGAGTTGGCTGGGATAAGTTATAGCTGTTGCTCGTGGGAGGACGGGGGGGCAAACGTGTGATATTGATAACATAAACCAGACCAATTTTACCCACTCAATATTTGAACGGGTAGCTAGGGGAGGTTGTAGCTCACAAATGAACTGACTTACTCCAGGCGAACTTTCCGTTTAGAACATAATATATATATCGTGTAATTAGCTTGACTCCTTAATCATGAGCCACCTCACATAATCGTTTGGACTATTATCAAAACCTGGTAGGGAAACATAAAGATGATAAAAGAAACTCCCTAATACGTACACCGTTACATGGATAAGCTCAAGCAAATATGCCCAAATCTTGTCAATTTCCCTGCAATACCACAGTCTCCTTGCAAACTCCCCCGAAGCAAGAATATCTGCCCACGAAAAGGGCAGGGTGCGAAAACTCAGAAAGAGGGGCCTTTCTATGACGTCACTTTATTAATCACGGTCGCTTCACAACCGGCATTGTTTAAATGTGTAAAAGTCAGGAACGTAAGTAGCTAAGGTGCAGTGGTTTAGAAATCTTGCTCGTATGCGAAAGGTACCGGGTGCGATTCCCAATGCGAGCTCTGCATTACGTCCTTCAGCAAGATACTTCACTCTACTTGTTCCAGTCCACTCAGCTGTAAAACGAGTACCAGCACTGCTGGAGAATTAACCTGCGATGGACTTGACTCCCGTCCAGGGCAGTACTGGTCCAGGGTAGTCGTGTGCTCTCATCTGCTTACGCCAAGGAAATGAGGGATAAGCACCAACCCTGTGGGCCTAATGGCTTGGATGGATTTATCTTTTTTTAAATAACTTTTCAAAAAAGAAAACTTTTTACCACGCTAGGGTACTTACCTCTGGTAAAGGGTAGGGGAATCGTCCGTTTCCCCCGTGGCGTAGGCGTTATTGTCCAAAGACACTAAAGTTGCATCATTGTAAGTTGTATGAACTCAGTCTACAACTTAACGGTTCTATCTTTGCAAAAGATTTTGAAGTGGGCCCAATGCAGCGAAATTTCTTTCAATTGCGGAGTTAGTGCATGGTAGCACAGAAGTAATTAGGTATTACTCTTGACTTGACAGCGACCATATTTCTAGATCAGGTGATTCTGATTCGATCACTCATTGACAGGTGTGTGTCACTTTGATGTTTTGCTTTCTCTTTTCCTCATGTCTTTGTGCAGGGAGATGTCTAAATAACATCTCCCTAAGTGTATGTCAGGCTTTTTGAAAAAAAGAATGCAGAAGGATTTTAAGTTCATTGTAAACAAACGTTACATTACTTACAGAAGTATTCCATTCGAATTAGTCACTGTGAAATTCTTTCGTAATCGTGGGCACATGACCAACTTTCACTTTGACAATTTCTTGGCTTGGAATAGGATCGATGAATTATGACTTGAAATACTTCTGTTTCTGGAAAGTGAAAAAGACTTTTGTAACTGATTGTTGGTGATAACTCACTTTCGCGACCACAGAATTGCTCGTGGGAGTTTGAATGTCACGATACAACCTTCCGTGTGATTGGTCTATATGTGCATGTAGCAATGCATATATTGGTTGCAAGAGTATTCTAATCGGAGCAGATCAGTTTCTGGTTCCGATGCGATCAGCATCAGGACACTTAATGGCGCGCGCGCGTGTGTGTGGGTGGGGGAAAGGGGAAGAGGGGGTGTATGCATTCGTTGTATGTATGCATGCATAAATGTGTGTGACGCTAGCTCTTAAACACGATATCTCAACAACCATATACATATGTTTTACACAGATAGCCCATGGTCCGTAGAAGTGCCCTATTGTTTTAGTGGTGATTTCAACATATTGATGAATAGGCGGGACTTGAAGTTAAAATATCAAAATGTTCATATTTTAACATCCACATGTATGTTATGTTTCATATTTGGCAGTTAGTACAGTGTGTACATGCTCATGGTACCAAAATGTCGAATTTCATTAATATGCTTAGTGGGCGGGACTTAACATGATTTTGTTGAAAAAAGCTTGCAAACAATATCTCAAGAACAATGCATGGGATTCAGTGTAATACACAGATAACCATGGTGGCAGATGAGCCCTATTCTTTTTGATGGCGATGTCATGCATATTAATGAGTAGGCGGGGCTTAATGATAAAATCTCTAAATGCTCATATTTTATAAACCGCAGGCCTGTTTTGTTTCATATTTGGTGTAGTTGTGATGTTAGCTACTGTGTACATTTTCATGATACTAAAATGTTGAAATTCATTATTATGCATAGTAAAATGGGCTTAATATGTTGATGGGATAAAAAAATAAAAAAATGTTGAACCTAATTAATTGTGAAATTCCATTCTTGTGAGAAATGTGAATTATTTGGTTGTAATTGTTATTTTGTGCTTAGTGTGCAGTCACATTTATTATACAAGTTCAAACTTAACATCCATATTGCGCGTCGGAACCTCGAAACCTTTAGTTTTTGAGTTATGGCAGATTAAATTTGATCAGTTTTAGTTATTGCGAAATTTAGGATGTATATCTTTATGTAATATTTTCCTAAATCGTAGTCACTGAAAGTGACGGGAAAGTCTGTTTCTGCTAGAATTTGCCATGGCAAAGACTGAAAAACTCTTCGGTCAGAATTTACTGCATTACTTTAAAGAATTATGACAGACATTAAAAGAATAAAGCATCTACAAAAGAAAGTACTCCGTACGTATAGTGTATGTGTAATCGTACACTGTCTGTATGTATGGAGTGTTAGGACATTGATGCGTACATTTTCGGTGGCCTTAAGATGTTCGATTTTCTAACATGTGGAAAAACCGAACATCCCAGGTATTAGGGCGCAAATCTTTCATGAGGGTATCCCCTCCCCCATCTCTCCCAAAAACTTGCCGTTCGCAAGTTGGTACAGAAATTAAAATCCCTATCATCAGATCATAGTGACTTCATATTATCATCCATTTCTCTTGAACTGTTGAATAATAATGTGAACCACATTGGCATTGCGAGAAAACCCTTGCATGTCCGTGGTATCATTAATGCCTAAGAACACAGTGGTTACGATTTTCGTAACCACATTTTCTAGTTTACTATGACTCGTATCTGAAGTCTACTTCACAGAACTAACATCACAGATTCAAGGGCGGATCCAGGGCGGATTTTTTGGATGGCTATAATTGGTCACACGAGATTGATATTGAAATCACACAGTGGCGCCGTAAGGCGGCATTGCGCACGCGACGCGTGCGCTTAACGGCGTGGGGCTCATTGATCCCTGCTGAAGGGCCCTTGGTGGGGTCCAGGGGCGAAGCCCGGAAGTTCTACGATTTGGGGCATTATGTAGGTCCAAAATGTCCCATTTTGATAACATATGTTCTATTTTGTATTACGCAAAACCATATGAAACAACAGTGTATAGCATCGGTGGCACGTATGTAATTGGATGGGAGACCGAATTACTTATTAATGCTAATGACTCGATAATCAATACAACGAATACTCAAATAACATAGGAAGATTGGAGAAAATACCGTTGCCCTGAACATGAATAAGATATCCATGCCCTACCTTAGGATGTTTTGTAAACCTGGCTTGGCATGCGTTTACTTTGAATTTTGGGGGGCCATGGCCCTTTTGCCAGATTTTCCCCTTCCTTGTATATAGTTAAAGGATTAGTTCAGTGGTCAAGTATGTTCACCTTATATGAAAGAGGACTTAAAAAATATAAAAAAAATAGTGAAGAAAGCATTCAAAAATCTTATTCCCTTAAGGAGATATTTAGGGTTAAAGTTTGGTATCATTTGTGTAGAAACGACTGAAATCAGACTAGTTGTGATGTAATAGCCTCAGATTCCTCAAAGTCTTTATGTATTCTATCATATTTTGTCTTGCGATTTTGCGATTTAAAAGCCATGATATGTCAAATAAGTAGTAAAACTAAATCTAGGAAGGGTATTTATAATATACTACTTGAAGAAATTTGGAGGAAAAATAATTTAAATAGTAGAAAGAAAAAAAAGAAGCTTTCTTTAAAATACATAAAGACTTTGAGGAATCTTAGCCTGTGACATCACAACTTGTCTGATTTCAGTTGTTTCTATAGAAATGATACCAAACTTTAAACTTGAATTGAAGTTTTCTTTTATATAAGATGAACATGCTTGACCACTGAACTAATCCTTTAAGCTATACTGACGTGTGCATTTCATTTATACATGAATTAATCGGTTTATTATTTGGTTATGCATATTCAGCAGTGTTCAGCTTTCTGAAAATTTCACTTTTGACCTTTGGGGTCAATGGGCGACAAGATTCTGGAACTGGGGTGCAAGTTATGGAGGTAGGGCCTTTTCTGGAACAGAATTTGATTTTGGATTATGGCGCTGGGTGAGAAGAAACTTGAAAGGCTGGGTGAGAAGATGTATTATAGTGGAGCACAGTGGCCCAGTGGTTAAGGCGTCGGGCTCTGGTGTGGAAGGTACTGGGTTCGATTCCCGGCCAGGCCAGTGTGTTGTGTCCTTGAGCAAGACACTTTATCTTCATTGCTTCAGTCCACCCAGCTGTAATGGGTACCTTTGAGGGCAGTGACAGTTCTATGTGTTTGGAGCCCGGCGCCTGTATATGGCTGCTGATAAAACGGGCTTGTGACTCCCCAGGGAGTGAGAAAGTTTTCAGGAGAGTTAAGGCCCAGTGACCAGGGTAATAATTGTAAAGCGCTTTGAGACAGTCTAGGACAGTATAAAGCGCTATATAAGCGTAATTATTATTATTATTAACTGTGTGTGCATTGGCTATAACAGCTCTAAGATTTTAGCAAAAAATATTAGATTGCGAAGGGTGTACACAATTATATACCTGGGAAGATTATAACAAGATTAGCCTCATAATTCAGGCAGATATATTCATTCATTGCAAGCATAGGTTATCCATGTGTTATCCATTTTATCAATACTTTTGCGTAACGAATGGTATAGCTTTATACAAAGCGTATATGTAAACATATATAGCCTTATGAATAGTTATGCTTTGAAAGATTAGGTCACACGTGTATATGGATTAGGCAGATAACCAGAAATTCGGCAATTCTGTTTAATATCTTTAGAAAGTTGTCAAATTTTTGTGTTTTTTTTAAATTCTATTTTGAATTGGGGATGCACTGGCAGGCCTATATTCGAAATTTAATGGGTAGAAGACTAATATTTTTATTGCAAACGATCAGAATATTTGTTTATATATAAGTCTGAAAAGGATACATAATCACGGAAGCCATCAATTAAATATATCGATCATGATATATATAAATATGCATTCATATCTACGAAAACTCTCCCCCAACTGACCACCATGTGACCAGAGATTGGCCAGTTGCCATATCTATATATAATTGCCATATCTGTATATAATTGCCGCACTTACCAACAAAAATGCTATATTGTTCTATAAATAACGACGTTGATATATCGTGTGCCTAATTCGCTGCATATTGTGTTTCATGTAGATATTAAGATATAAATTCATTGACCTCTTACCGAGGGTGGTCTTACAAATTAAGCTTTCTCAGTCCTTGACCCAAGAGCTGATAATTGTATCGACTCAATCTCTATCTGAAGGTGTTTTAGGATCAAAGCAGACGCTTTATTTCATAAAACCACAAAATACATCTGTTGCCCTTGTGAAACTTTTGGTATTTGTAGCTCTTTTCCTGCCGTCAATGCCCGCTCACTCAATAGCATGCCATCGTGTTCATCGGTCAGTCACTTACAATACGGTCAAGGTCTTGGCTGAAATGACCGTGGTGAAATAAAGCTTTGTCCTGCTCAGGACACACACATTCTTATCTTGTTTACTGGACAATGACCATCACTTTAGTGTTAGTTTTAACACGGGGAAGTAAGTGTATGGATATAGTGGATATTTGTGCGTCAGTTTTACTATGGAGATTAATACGAATGGAGTAACACCTTCAGGTTCGTTACTAACAATTATTTTCTACTATTTTTGCCTTATTTTGTAATAATTGACGGTCTTTTTACAGAGTTGTTTTCCTAAACACGACCTCTCGTATATTTGTTGTGTTTTAAAAGTCCAGTGTTTTGACCATTGATTCGCCCTGTCTGCCTGCATGGGCTATATATGAGAACACTTTAAATGCCCATATTACTTGTGTTTACCCGCTTAAAAACCACGTGCGTTAAGCAAGTTATTTTACTTTTGCAGCTTAATATTAAGAATGATGTTTAAGAATTAGACATAAAATCATACTATACGGCAATCAATTTATTTGTATGTTGCACTTGCAGTCAGTATACTATTTATCAAAATTTGTGATTTGATCATCAATTTAGCGCCATTTATTCTGATCATTTTAACAACTGACCGACTGAATTTGATTATTTGATGGATTCTATTCTGTGAATGAATCGGAAATTTCGTCAGAATTTCATTTTTTTATTATTTTTTTATGGCAGGGACAGATCAAAACATTAATTCAAGGATTGAACTTTTTAGAAAACATTGGTTGAACCTTTGCAGTAATCATATGGATTGGACACATTGGTTAAACCTTTGCTGTAATCATATGGATTGGAAACATTGGTTGAACCTTTGCTGTAATCATATGGATTGGACACATTGGTTGAACCTTTGCAGTAATCATATGGATTGGACACATTGGTTAAACCTTTGCTGTAATCATATGGATTGGAAACATTGGTTGAACCTTTGCTGTAATCATATGGATTGGACACATTGGTTGAACCTTTGCTGTAATCATATGGATTGGAAACATTGGTTGAACCTTTGCTGTAATCATATGGATTGGAAACATTGGTTGAACCTTTGCTGTAATCATATGGATAGGACACATTGGTTGAACCTTTGCTGTAATCATATGGATTGGAAACATTGGTTGAACCTTTGCTGTAATCATATGGATTGGAAACATTGGTTGAACCTTTGCTGTAATCATATGGATAGGACACATTGGTTGAACCTTTGCTGTAATCATATGGATTGGACACATTGGTTGAACCTTTGCTGTAATCATATGGATTGGAAACATTGGTTGAACCTTTGCTGTAATCATATGAATTGAAAACATTCAGTCATCCCAGGATTATGGTAAATACCACATCCCTTGTCATGCGACTCATGCCATACACATTTTTCAATGGGTTCTGCCAAACGGAGGGTTATGTTTACACTTTCGTATCTGTAAAAAAATATGTTGTATAGTTAAATTATGAAAATATATTATATTTATATCATAGTTGTATTATAAAAACTTCCTGCTAAAATTCATTTGAAATAGTTTTTCTCATTATTTATTAAATTGTTATTTTTAACCATTATACAATGTTTAGAAATTTCAGGCATTAATATGCAAATTTATATACATATATATATATGAGATGTATTACAGGTCGACTTGCTTTTATAAAAGGTTTTTGTTTGTTTCTCCATTTCTTTAATGTCTATAATATTTGAATTGGTGCAGCACAATCTGACCAAACGTGTTTGCTTGCATCTTCGCCATGCATGCATCTTCGCCACCAATGTATCTTCGCCATCAATGTATCTTCGCCAGCCATGCATCTTCGCTATGCATGCATCTTCGCTATGCATGCATCTTCGCTATGCATGCATTTTCGCCATGCATGCATCTTCGCTATGCATGCATCTTCGCCATGCATGCATCTTCGCCATGCATGCATCTTCGCCATGCATGCATCTTCGCCATGCATGCATCTTCGCCATGCATGCATCTTCGCCATGCATGCATCTTCGCCATGCATGCATCAATGCATCTTCGCCATCAATACATCTTCGCAATGCATGCATCTTTGCCATGCATGCATCTTCGCCATGCATGCATCTTCGCCATGCATGTATCTTCGCCATGCATGCATTCCCAATTAAATTTTAATAGGAAAAGACTTGTCCATCATTTTCAGTCACTAAAAATAAACAAGGACATTTAAAGAATTACACAAATACCTTGAGCTTTCCACCCAGTCATACATCACAAAATTATCATAAATTAAAAAATTGATCAAACTTAGGTTAGCCATACCTGACAAACAAAAATGTGTTTTGCTTTCAATTTAAAATCTAATCTACTCAGATTTTGAGACTCTTTTAAACAACAAACATGTAAACAAATTACTACATGTTCATAATCCTGCAACGGTGTAAAGATTTGGACTTGTAGAGGCTACATTAGCTAAATTGCTTCAGATTCTACTAAAACCATCATACTAGTTGTGTAAAAACCATCATACTGAGTTGTGTAAAAACCATCATACTAGTTGTATAAAAACCATCATACTGAGTTGTGTAAAAACCATCATACTAGTTGTGTAAAAACCATCATACTAGTTGTGTAAAAACCATCATACTAGTTGTATAAAAACCATCATACTAGTTGTATAAAAACCATCATACTAGTTGTGTAAAAACCATCATACTGAGTTGTGTAAAAACCATCATACTAGTTGTATAAAAACCATCATACTAGTTGTATAAAAACCATCATACTAGTTGTGTAAAAACCATCATACTAGTTGTATAAAAACCATCATACTAGTTGTGTAAAAACCATCATACTAGTTGTATAAAACCATCATACTAGTTGTGTAAAAACCATCATACTAGTTGTGTAAAACCATCATACTAGTTGTATAAAACCATCATACTAGTTGTGTAAAACCATCATACTAGTTGTATAAAAACCATCATACTAGTTGTGTAAAAACCATCATACTAGTTGTGTAAAAACCATCATACTAGTTGTATAAAAACCATCATACTAGTTGTGTAAAACCATCATACTAGTTGTATAAAACCATCATACTGAGTTGTGTAAAACCATCATACTGAGTTGTGTAAAAACCATCATACTAGTTGTATAAAAACCATCATACTAGTTGTGTAAAAACCATCATACTAGTTGTGTAAAAACCATCATACTAGTTGTGTAAAAACCATCATACTAGTTGTGTAAAACCATCATACTAGTTGTGTAAAACCATCATACTAGTTGTGTAAAAACCATCATACTAGTTGTGTAAAAACCATCATACTGAGTTGTGTAAAAACCATCATACTAGTTGTATAAAAACCATCATACTAGTTGTGTAAAAACCATCATACTAGTTGTGTAAAAACCATCATACTAGTTGTGTAAAAACCATCATACTAGTTGTATAAAAACCATCATACTAGTTGTGTAAAAACCATCATACTAGTTGTGTAAAAACCATCATACTAGTTGTATAAAAACCATCATACTAAAAAAGAAGAAGAAGCTAAAAGCTAAACCCATTCTGGGCTCATATAACCCAGGTTTCATTGGCGCAATGTATGAGAGTACATCATGATTCCCCCTGGACTCGCGTCCCGCAGATTAATTTCCCAGCTGAAGCAAGTAGAGCGTCTTGCTTAAGGACACAATGCAGTGGTCGCAATGGGAATCGAACCCGGTACCTTTCAAATACGAGCATGAGCCATTTCGAATACCACTGAGCCATTGCACCTCTAGTTGTATATATATAGTAGCAATTTTTCTTATTTGATAAAATCCGCATAATTTTGCATATTTCATTCAAATTTTTCATATTTTATTCAAATTTTGGGTCTTATTATTTTCTTTGGTATTTTCTTTGTTAATCATTTGTTTTTTAAATGTCTTGTTTGAAGTGGTGGAACAAATTCTGACCACGTTTTGAGTCTTTCCTAACATTTTCATGAGATTTATAAAAGATCAGTAAAGAAATACAAATGCATAATGATTTTAAGCTCTTCTTTTAATCACACATCACACAAATTTAGCATAACATTTGATAATCGTAACCCGTTAAAATGATAATGATATAATTTCATAATAAAATGTATAAAGTTTACCCAATGGGAAGAGCGATCTTTTTGTGTAATTATGTATTATTATAATAATTCAGAAAATATATTAAGAACAAATTTAAGTCAAATCCTGATGTGATCCTTTGAATTTTACGAGACTCAGAAAGAGATGTACCTGTTGGAAATAAATATCTTCCAAAAGAATATTCCCATGTTTTTTGTAACCTTTCATAAGAAAGAGAAGTATTTTAGAAAAATTAATTGATGAAAGTTAGGAATGTATATACATTGCCAAATATACCCTACTTCAATAACTTTTGGAAAATTGTTTTTAATCATACAGAAACAACCAATTAACGTTCATTACAATACATAAACATTTGCAATAGACTTCTCTCTATGACATCATCAAACACGAATTCATCATACTGTACAAAAACTTTAAAATGCAATTGGGAAATCTTTAAAAATCCACATCTTCTGAACGGAATATGATATCAACCTGATTTTTGTACCAAACTGGCTCTTTCAAATACAATTTTCTTTAAAAAAACATGAGAATATTCCTTTAAATATAATTTTAACTATTTTCAAAACCATTAACACAATATTTTACAAAAATGTCAATATGTATGCAAATCTCTGCCTTGTCTTCAAAATCCTATCCCCGGATTTATGACCTCGTCCCCCTCTCTCCTTAATTAAAATAAAAGTACAAAATGTTTAGTATTCAGAACAGAAAGGTTTTATATTTTTAGTTGGACCCTCGCTTTTTGGAGGCGATCCCACTGCAGATATGTTGGTCTATGCTGATTAAACAGTTAACGGACTATTCAAGTGAATTTTTATTTTGACCTATATGCTAAAAGACTATAATACTTTAAAAAAAAAAAAATCTTTGAAACCCATGTTAATAACCAATGCAAAATCAAATGAAAATTTATTTTTATTTAAATTGTATTAAAGGTATATGGGCAGATGAGCAAAGCACTGATATATGCTCTTGTAATGTGCATGCATACCCAGTCTAAAACAAACAAAAATACATTAACATTGTACTGGATGTACAATTATTACATCACAGTTTTCACTCACTTTTCAACACAGTAAGACCACTTTGGACATGTTTATGTGTTTTTATAGTCCCCATAATTTTGAAAATGAAAATTCACGGGAATATTCCTTATAAAAACTTACAATTTTCCAGTTGTCCCATTTCTAAATTAGGTGTGGTATATACCATTTAGTATATAGACCTATGTGTCCATAGAAAATTAGTACATTATGAAATTGATTATAAATCGTATGAAGTTAAACTAAGTTCCCGTAATATCTTACAGTCTTATGCAACAGGGCATGCCTTTTATGTATTGAAAATCCGATAACAATTAAGATTAACTCAGATTTATGCATAACTGTATATACACTCATAGTAGCACGCACATAAAAAATTAAAATAAAGCTATTGAAAACAACTATACATCCAGATCTAGCAAGATGTTGTTTATAAGTATAGTACCATTTCCACGACAAATTTAGAAACGTTTCTTAGTATCCTATAGATTTTGATCGTTGATATAGCGTGTGATCTTGTCCATAATAATTGTTCATTGCAAGTTTTTCAGTTTTTTTATATTATTATTATTAATCAATTCCGACTTCATAAATAGAGGAAATTGTGACATTCTTTAACCGGAGCCTTACATACCAAAGCAACCTTGAGACAATAAAGTAATTTCCCCATATTTATACATATATATCATTAATCAGTGATCACGAGGATTATGTCCTTGACCAAACGGTATGAGATTGTTCCACCGGTACATTTATTAAAGCATGGAGGTAGAAGAGATTAAACGGATATTCTTGTGAATTTTAATTTTAATTTATGCAATAGAGGAATAAATTGAAAAACCATATTGACCAATTGACATGTTATTTTGTCTTTGAGTTACTAAATTTCAAAGATTTCACCAAATAACAAAAAGGTTTCATCAACATAGGTTAAAAATTGACCATGTTACATTTAATTTTTAAGACCTTATTATGATAAATGTTGTTAATAGTTAAAGTGTGACATCACAACAAGAAAACCTATGAATTCCCTTCTTTAACTCACTGTTTGTCTGTTTGTTGATCCTTCATCGTGAACCTCAATCAAAACTATTTTTCAGTGATTAAAATTAAGGACAGAATTTTAAAGAATTACATGAAAGATTTTGAGCTGCCTTGTCTGTTATAAATCATAACTTTACCTTTAAAGGTGACGTCTAGCAACATGTATAACAGTATATTTCTGAGTAAAATGCCCTTTAAATATTTGAAAAAGCTTGGGTAGTTTTTTACTTATGGTAAATCAATGTTTTGAGGTTTTAGAATTCAGGCGAACTTCTATGATGTCATCAGATGAACACAGCTCAATATCCTATAAGCTGATAAGCAGATAAGTGATTCAAAAATGTGTTTCCGTTACAAGTTAACCAGTTATAAGCTGATTACCTGTTGATCTAGGGTATAATCAAATTTTAAAATATTTGGATTAGATATTGACCAAAATGGAAAACTGAATTAAACCCATGCATGCGGCTATGACAGTATGATGGCTTTTTGTACATTTTGCATTTACATTTCTCTTATTTCTAAAGCGTGTCAAGTTTTTTATAAGCATTTGAAGTTTGTCTACATCGCAAACTGATATGAGACACACAGTGCATTAATGGGAACGTATGGCGCATATATTGCATCAAAAAATCCTCGATTTATTTTTTTTTTATATATGAAAGATCCTTAAATTTTTGTGTTTCTTCAAACCAAACTTGCAGCCTTTGATAATTTAAAAAAATTGAAAACACGAATAAAATCGTTCACTTTGTTGAATTGTTCAATTGTCTTTTTATTCAGTAATTAAAGATCTGCCTAAGATGAATATCTGTATTTTGTCTATAAATGACGTATATATGGTGCACTATATGTTATCGTATTTGCCCTGTTCTTTTAACTGTTTAACCTATTGAATTCATTAAAAAGGGAGGCTCGTCTCATTAATATACGGTGAAATTAGGCATGCGATGTTTTGACGTCACTTCCGGTTGTGGACGCAAGATCCGATCCACTGTCGTTTGTATAGCCAGACACTAGCATGTACGTTGTGTGTGCCGAGTTACATATACAGCGCATTACGTTACTGTGACGAGAAACTTTTTAATATTTTTTTAACGTGTTTGTCAGAAGAAAAAAAAACGAAAGTGAATTATTAGTATTATGATACTACAATAATAGTCACCAAATGAATATTACTGAGAAAAAAAGAAGAAGATAAAAACAAACGTGCAATAAACATTCTACCAGGGCTCGAACTCACGACTGTTGGTTTGAGAAAAAAATACTACTTTCGATTGCCGTAACCAACTGGACTAACTCGTGTAATGACCTTCCGAGCGTTGTATATAACTATATACCTTGCAAAACGAGACAACGAATCGCGCAGCAAAATTTCAACCAAGTAAAAAATTTGAAAGGAATTCTAAATATTGTGCACATATGACGATTTCGCCTCTTTAACAGATTAAAGCAGATTATCTGAATATTAAAGCAGATTTGCCGAAAATTAAAGCAGAATTTCAGATTGGCAGGAAGGTTTGATGGAAAATTAATTTACCAGTGCAATATTTCCGCTTGTAACAGGGAAATTTTGGGGTTCTTGTAATCTTGTCCCTCTTAGAGGTAACCTTTATCCACTGTTTCCCCCTTCTCCCACGCACACACGCACAATTTGATAGGCACATTCCTAAGATTCAAGGACGAATTACTTCTGTGCTACCCGTATGGCAAGCCGTTTTACTCTTCCTGCAGTAGAGATATCTTTAAATCAATTAGAGATATCTTTATACATTTATAGATATCTCTAAATAATTTAAGATAGCTTTAAATGATTTAGAGATATCTCTAAATATTTAAAGATCTCTAAATGATTTAAAGATATCCTAATTCAGGAATAAAAAGTAAAACGGCTTGCCATACGGTGGCATATGGTAGCACATAACTAATTATAAACCTCCTTATCTTAGGAATATGATTCTATAGGCCTAGATATCTAAGAAGATGTAATAAAGTACACAAAAAAGTTCTCCAGAAAAGCACACCTGACAATGTTACAATTTCCTCTCAAAAATCTATTTCAAGTTATCTCACAACACTTATGGGAGCTTTACAACAGAAGATATCTTTAATTCAGTTTCATTTTAGAGATATCTTGAAATGAATTAAAGGTCTTTAAATGAATGAAAGATATCTTTAAATTAAAGATTTTCCTCAAAATCTCAAAAAGATTCGCATTACCGTAAGATATTGAGCGCTTGTGCGTAAATGCGAGGGCGCCAACCATAATTTGAAATTCTCCTAATCTGATAGTACGTCATCTACATTTGTATAAAAATATCAAATTATCCTGATCTACCAGAAAGGAAAATTGTGCGTTTACAAAACTTTGGACTTTTGAAAAGAATTAGCTCTGTGATCTGTGATTAGCTATGTGGTCTAGGATTAGCTCTGTGGTTTGGCATTAGCTCTGTGGTTTGGGATTAGCTCTGTGGTCTGGGAATAGCTCTGTGGTCAGGATTTTAGCTCTGTGGTCTGAGATTAGCTCTGTGGTCTGGGATTAGCTCTGTGGTCTGGGATGAGCTCTGTGGTCTGGGATTAATTCTGTGATGTGGGATTAGCTATGTGGTCTAGGATTAGCTCTGTGGTCTGGGATTAGCTCTGTGGTCTGGGATTAGCTCTGTGGTCTGGGATTAGCTATATAGTCTGGCAAATCATCCCATCTGATATGAAAGGGATCGTAAAAAAGGGTATGGTCAGATACAGATCTTATACTTATCGAGAATAGTCTTTAAATTACGTCAAGTGCACCTGTAGTTTGAGAGTTAAAGCTAATCAGTTGCAATGTATAAAAAAAAATCATAGGTTTTTTTTCTTTGTAATGTTACAAAATTCAATTAAAATTTGCATAAATTGTTATTATAATAGGCTCTATAATTCAAATGCTATAAAAACCATTAATTTTAAACTATTTTGATTAAACTTTTGACTATTTTCAAGGTTTATAGCACATTTTGTTCCAATTCAAAGCTCAGATGATTGCTACCTTTCCATAGACCAAATGATGAGGAAACTACTTCAACTTTCGTTGTTTAATAAGCTTTTAAACACGATATTTCAAGAACCATTCAGTGGATTTATGTCATACTTGGTATATAGATGTGTTGTGGTCTGTAGATGATCCCTATTGTTTTTGGTGAAGATGTCATGAATATTAATTAGTAGGCAGAGCTAAATGTAACATTTTCTTAACAAGCTTTAAAGCACGATATCTCAAGATCCTTGAGGTGGATTTATGTGATACTTGGCATATGGATGTGCAGTGGTTTGTAGATGATCCCTATTGTTTTTGGTGCTTATGTCATGAATATTAATTCGTAGGCGGGGCTAGATGTAAAATTTTGTTAACAAGCTTGTAAACACGATATATCAAGATCATCGAAGTGGATTTATGCCATACTTGGCATCTGTATTTGGTTTGATGTACTGTCCCTATTGTTGTTGGTGCTGTTGCCATGAATATTAATGAGAAGGCAGGAATAACTGTACCACTTGAAGAAGAAGCAAAATATACAAAAACTACACGTTCCAGTGTGATAAATAACTAAACATGTAAGAACATAACACTTACAGAAATACGATTAAAAAAATAAAATGCTTCCAATCCAAAGTTACAGTAGCATCGGAACTACGAGAGACGTGAGAGAGAGAGTTGAACACACAATTACAATGACGGGGTCGTCGCCTGCGTATTCGGTTATGATAGTACAAATGCTATCACGAAACGCTTAATACGACCCGGACGAGAACACAGGTACGACGTACGGACAGACATAACATCGACAACCAAGTCAATGTCCACGGCCTTTGATAATCAGTTGTGGTGCACTGGCGTGTCTACCTAACCCAGGCTTGAACCCGGGCCTCGTGGTCTGTAGACATATATGATAACCGCTACACCACAGTAGGTAGATTACGAGAGACGTTTGCTTCTGCTTATTTTTATTCTTCTTCATCAACTCATCTATAACAGATATTTTGAGCGCGGGGCGGCTTTTCTTTGTGTTGTTTTTAGAATAATAAATTGTATGATCATTAATCATACAAACATGCGCCGAAGAAACCACAAAAAAGTGGCATAATCTATCCGTGTACCAACTTTGATCAAAATTGGTTAAAATTCTCATATGTACAAATATTACAAACAGTGTATACAGTAGATATATCACTCAAATTACTGTTATACTCAACTTATTATCTCATCACCCACATATACGTATATGTGGGATGAGATATTGTTGTCACTTTGCTGTAGGCCTATAGGCAAATAACCGCCTATACCTCCTACACTACATGGCCGCCCCTTGATATAAGTGGAGCTGGTGGGGCCCACCAGGTGTCTCACATGATGGCCTCATATTAGGTTAGGGGTCATAAGATTTTTGAACGGGACAAATTTGGCGATTTTTGCGTGTGTATGTGTGTGCGTATGCAACAATTAATTCATACACTCATAAACCCATATAGTAAACGGGTACCCCTGGCCCGAAACTTTTGTCTCCGAGGTTTTGGAGTACAAAGGTCACAGATCAAAAGAAACAAGTTTTGGTGATGGCTATATTTTTTGAAGGGTAGGGTGGGTTCAACATTCTAACAAAAATAAAGAATAATTGGAAGTCAAAAAGACACGGGTCAAAGGTCAAATAAGTGGGGGTTTTTTATGCAAAATTTTGCGCCATGTTAAACTCAAAGAGTACAAAACCTATACAAACCCTATGTTGTACCATGATATATTGGTACATGAATTTGTGTCCCGTAGACTCTTGAGGTCAAATTATCAAAGGTCACAGAGCTATTGACCACTTTTCACCATTTCCCCTATAGTTATGGAATGGTAAGTGAGACGTGAGCATGAATGATGTTATACAGTAGGGTACGATTATTGTGAAACATTTCAGAAGTTGTTTCAGTGATTAGGGTCAGAGGTCAAATATGTTATTTTTTTGGTGTAATTATGCACTAATTTGTACATTTTTGTTCCACTTTAAATTCCGAAAGTGCAAGACCTATGCCAATCTCCTACTTTCCGACTGTCCTGCTTCTCCCTGCCCTACATGCAACACCGATCTCTCGATCAAGCATATCCTCTTAACCTCTCCCACCTGAATCCAGATCACACCTCTCCCCCTCCATCTCAATTTCCGATCTTTTCAAGAACAATTATATCTCCAACTTCATCACCTTTTCCCGCAACAGCATTTTATTTCACCTGATCTAAACCTCCCTTTCCTTCCCTTCTCTGTCTTACCTTCCTCACCTTCCTTTTATTACCCGAACTTCTTCCCCTTATCCCTTATCCACCTTCTCTTCCTCCATCCCTCTATCCCACCTCTCTGTCCTAACTCAAGCATCATAGTTTTTAGCACCCTCTTGGCACATTTGACTATTGATTGTCGTGGTACCGTTAAACATCAACAAACCAAACAAAACCTATACCAATCCTATGTTTGCATCATGATACTGTGGAACATGAGCTTGTGTCCATTAAACGTTGGGGTCAGAAGGTCAAAGGTCACAGAGCTAGTGACCCCTTTTAACCCCCACCCCCATAGTTTTGGAATGGTGAGAGTGATCTGAGCGTGGGTGGTGTCATACAGTTGGGTAAGATAAACGGCAATAAAATTCAATTGTTTTAGTGGTAAAGTTCAAGGTCAAATATACGATTTTAGGGAATAATTATGTGGTAATTTGTACAATTTAGTACCACTTTAAACTACAAGAGGGCAAGATCTGTACCAACCTTATGTTGTACCATGATACTTTGGTACATGAACTTGTGTCCAGTAAATCTGGGGTCAAGTGGTCAAATGCCACAGCGCTGGTGACCGCTTATCAGTGACCTCATAGTTTTGGAATGGTAATTAATGGAATCTTTAAACTCCAAAAGTGGCAAGACCTATACCAACCTTATGTTGTACCATGATACCTTGTCACATGAAATTGTGTCCCGTAGACGCTGGGGTCACAAGGTCAAAAGTCAGAGAGCTATAGTGACCCTGTTGGCCATTTCCCCCGCTATGCCGTATGTGCTTAAGGTGATGAGATCAGCAACTCCATGGATTGCTCTCGTGCTTTGATGAGCGGTTTTGTTGTATCATATAAACTGATAAAAAGAAAAATACCTTTATTTACTGATGTACTAATCAGCTAAATTTCAATATTTGTGCCATTTTAGAAAGCATGAAATTGATTAAACAATAGAGCAATAATGATGGTTTTTTCTTTTTCAGATACGTGTTTGAACAGCAAATTGATTGCGGATTGTAAAACTTGTATCTCAAATTTGTCCTAAATTTTGTAATAAGTAATCAAGTTGTCTACGTACTGTTTGAAAAGGGATTTTCCCCTATTTTCTCGTGAAGTTTATCTTGAAGTATGTGTCAAATTCTGATGGGTTTTCGTTCATTTTAGGGTAAACAGATACTTATTTGAAAAGGAGATTAGAACAAGGACTCTTATGATTAAGAGGAAGGAATTATAGAGATAGGCACATTTAAATACTTGCGTTATGTAATGAAATATTTAGACTATTCATTCAATATTTTAAATGTATTTATGTTCTACGGGGATATGTAGGTAATGCGGAAAAGATTACTAATGGAGGTGCCATATAGTTTGGTGAGATATTGAACGTTTAAAACTTCCACAATGATAAAAATGTTCATGTTCACTGGCTGACTGGGTACCTTTTGGGTGCCGGAAGTAAGTTTTTATGGAATGCCCACAGTACAATGTGATAGTGTGACAAGCAGACAGACACTTTCAGTAATCGAAAATAGCAAATGCAAAAAGAACTATTTTTAAAACGCAAAATAACAAGAAGTGAAGGTATTTCATTTTAACAATGTTCAGTTTTGATATGAAAGATGCCAACTAGTGGAGGGCCTGGAGGCAAACCAATGGCGTAATTTGCTGTGCACTCTTTGTGCACTTCGTGCATCAAGCGCGGATGACGTCAGTGCGCGTATTCTATCAAGACGTAAATATAAATCTTCGATCAACCAATATATCACTTTTTGACCATAACTGCGGATAATTTCGGGTGTATTGACAGTCCGGCAGCATGCTTACTAATAGGAAGATTTCTAACACAAGAGAATTTTGAAGTAATGCAGCCATATTGTTTAGATGTTGCGATAAAATGTCATGGTTTCTAATTCATGTTCTTGAAATATTAAAAATCATTGTGCTAAAAAAAAAAAAAAAAAAAAAATGGCTGTTTCGCGCCAAAAAAGCCTAGCTTTATTGTCTATTATTTATAATATTTTGAAAACGGCGTGGTGAACATATCAAATTGGAGTGAACAAGTTTTAGCCATGACAGTAATTAATGTATTTTCATGAGTTTTAAGTTTCCCTAAGCAAAGATATTTTTCCCAAACGTATTTCAAATTTGTAACATAACATAAGGCTTTAGCGTTAGGATAGCAAAGGATCATGGGAAATATCACAAAATGGCGGCTTCAATATAGCAAAATATTCCCATTTATAGAAACATTTATGTTCCCATTAATAGGCATGCTACCTGGTAACCGGACTGATTGATCAGTTGATGATTTGACATTTTTAACAGTAAAATGAAAGAAATTCGATATGCCTGACACTAAGCGGATTTTTTGGACATTGTGTGTGCTATGGGTAATTGGGTGTGGGTGTTAGGGTCGAACAGCTAAATTTTGACGGGAGTGAAGTGGGGTGAGTGTAAATGTTCTCGAAACTTGCTATGTCATGTATGTGGTTTACAACACTGTTTCAACACATTATAATCGGCTATCAAGACCCAAAAGCTACCATTGTCTCAAAAGTGTTCGGACAAAATAATCCACTCAGAAATTTTAAGCGCCTCTCACCTTTAAATTATGTTGTGTGATTTTCAAGAAACATGGAAAATGCAACAACAGTGATCGAGGAGAGTAGGAATTTGTCCACTTACTATTGGCTGCTAGTCGATTAAAGAAGGAATCTCTAATCATGATACGTACAAATAACGTCGTTTCCGCGGCGGTTATTCATTGGCTTGTCAGTATTTGTGTGAAGATTTCAATTAAACATTGATTGTATTGTCTATTTACCCTTAAAGGATTAGTTCGGTGTCAGGCAAGTCCAGAAAAAACAAAATGGTGCAAAAAGCATTCAAAACTCCGTTAAGGAGTTATTTAAGGAGATATTTAAGTTTAAGAGTTTGGTAGCATTTTTCTAGAAACGACTGAAATCAGACTAGTTCAGTTGCGACATCACAACCGCAGATTCTTTAAAGTCTTTATGTATTCTATATTATTTTGTGCTGCGATTTTGTGGCTTACAAATTATTAGTAAGTCAAGAAAGGGGTAAAACAGATTCTATTAAGGATAATTATAATTTACCACCCAAAGAAAGTTCCAGAAAAAATAATTAAAACAGTAAAAATGTTTATAAAATTTATAAATTGTCGTTAAAATACATTAAGAATATGAGGATGACAACATTCTTAGTAGACCTATATGCTTACTACAGTCATTTTTTTAAACATGGATATCTCCTCAAATAACGGAATAAGATTTTTGAATGCTTTCTTCACCATTTTGTTTCTTTTGAGTTCCTCTTTCACATAAGATGAACTTCCTTGACCACTCAACTATAGCACTATAACTGTCCTTGAATAACTTCCAAACCAGGCTATCTATATCAAAAAAAAATTATGCGTTTATTGGTTTGAAGTAACTGAGTAAAGATATATGGAAGTGTGATAAGAATCTACAGGAAGAAACTAGCTGAATAGGTCAAATAGAAGAGGGTGACAGGTCGCATAGATGCACTTGATAGTCTGCTTTGAGAGGAGAGGGGCGTTGAGATACGCTTTTGTTGTACTTATAATACTGGTGTGCTTTCCGGAAACTGCAAGGGCTATTTTGTAATTTAATGTTTATAGTTCTTTAAAAGTATATGTGATTTAGCGAGGATTATATCAATTGTTTTAAAGTTTGTCAAAAATCTCAAAAGAAACAAAATTTCTGACAGTATACCATCGAAAAGTGATCACTCTAAATAATAATGTGCAGATCTCTTTTTTTTCTTTTTAAACGTTTTGTGTTTTTGTGTCACAGATTATTGAAAGAGACGTCTCATTCTGACAGTTAGGTGTCTTAGCCATTCCCCCTCAAACAGACATTTTCAGCGATTGAAATTTAGGAAATAAATGAAATATTAACCTCAAAATATTGACCTTTCTGCCATTTCGGACATGATAATTTTTCAATGTATGGAAAGTTCATGAAACTCTTATAACGACAGATCTTGCGCTTCTGCGTAGTTATACCGTACTGTCTCTTTAAATATGAGCGCGCACCATCCAATACGGGTTTTACCTGATTACTCTTTTGTTTTATATGCACGGAGAATCTTTATATTTGGCACTTTCTGATTTTGTTCTATTTTTTTCATTTTTTTACGTCAAATTGAGCGCAAAACGGCCAAATCATTTTCCAATCAATTGAATCATTGAAAGAAGTACCAAACGATATAAAATACAAGATAAAGATAAAATATATATATATATATATATATATATATATATGATGTACATATATATATATATATATATTTATATATATATATATATATATATATGTATATATATATATAATATATATATCTTTAAATATATATATATATATATATATATATATATATATATATATATATTTATATATATATATATATATATATATATATATATATATATATATATATATATATATATATATATATATATATATATATATATATATATATGAATATATATATATATATATATATATATATATATATATGAATATGTAATATATATTTATATATATATATATTTATATATATATATATATATATATATATATATATATATATGAATATATGAATATATATGAATATGTAATATATATTTATATATATATATATTTATATATATATATATATATATATATATATATATATATATATATATATATATATATATATATATATATATATATATATAATATATATATATATATATATATATATATATATATATATATATATACATACATATATATATATATATATATATATATATATATATATATATATATATATATATATATGTATATGAATATATATGAATATGTATATATATCTATATATATATATATATATATATAATATATATATATATATATATATATAAATATATATATATATATATAAATATATATATATATATATATACATATATATACATATTCATACATACATACATACATACATACATACATACATACATACATACATACATATATATATATATATATATTTATATCTATATATTTGTTTTTATCTTCACACAAAAGTTTTCACAAAGTCAAATGGAAACAAATATATTCGACTGTATATTAGGAGTTTCAACGCTCTGATATCACATGACATTGCGGACAACTTCGGCCCCAACATCAAATGTGCCCTTTACGTGGACGACCTCTCCATCTTCTACTCCTCCCCAGCTTCTCTCGTCAAAAATAGGCTCCAACTCAGCCTCAACCGGCTGCAAGACTGGTGCAACAATAACGATTTTCAATTCCCAAAGATGAAGAGTCTGCATGCAACCTCGTGCTCAACAGCAATCGCATCCCAGAAGTTGACCACACTAAGTTCCTGGATGTAACCCTAGACCCCAAGTTCTCATACAAGCAACACATCACCAACCTGAAACAGAAATGCAACAACTCCCTCAACGTTCTCCGCCTCCTCTCCAACACTCACTTGGGGTGCGGTCCCCCACGCTGTCCTCAAATCTTCAGGCTCACCATTCGTGCCAAGCTCAACTATGCCAATATTGTCTACTGTGCCGCTCACAATTCTTACTTTAACCACATTAACACCATCCAAAATGAAGCCCTCGGGCTTTGCCTGGGTGCCTACAAGACCGCCTCCATCACCAGCCTTCACGTTGAGGTCAACGAACCCCCTTTTGCTAAAGTGTAGAAAGCTTAGCCATTTCTATGCTTTAAGAGCCCTAACCAACACCCAAAACCCTGTCTACAACCTCATTAGGTACCATAATTTCTCCACCTTCTTTAATAGGACTAAAACCATATCCCCTCCCTTCAGCTTACGCATCAAACCCGACCTCCATCATCTAAACATCAACCCCGACACTCTTTGCATCGTCTCCTGGCCCACTTTTCCGCCCCTTCCATCCACCTGGACCTCTCCACTTATCACAAAGTCCAAACCCACCCCAATCTCTTCATCAATCTCCACAACCAAACTAAAACCAACTCTCCAACTACACCTCTATCTATACTAATGGCTCCAAGGAAGGTAACAATACAGCTGATGCTTCCGTCATCCAAAACATCACCCTCAGTAGCAGGCTTCCCAACTACTCGTCCATCTTCTCGGTTGAGGCCAAGCCATCCTGTTTGCCCTCAACTATATTGAGTACTCCCCGTTCAGACACTTTGCCATCTTCTCAGACTCCAAGTCTGTCCTTTTGTACTCAATCTCAAGTCGGACTACTCCACGTCACACCTCCGGCAAATCCCCCCATCCCCTTTTACCCCTCTGCAGGAATAGTATTCTTTTCTTCTGGATACTCGGCCATGTTGGCATCCCTGGCAATGACAGAGCTGATTTAGCTGCTAAGCTTGCTCTTAACTCCCTTCCCCCTCTTCCCCAAAACCCATTGTGTCATTCGTAACCGCTGTCAAACCTCATGGGAGTCCCAAATAATAACAAACTTCATGACATCCAGCCCACCATTCCAAACAAACCCATTATCCACAACCTCTTCCGAATAGACAACGTCCACATTACCCGCTATAGAATAAGCCACACCCACCTCACCCACTTCCCCCCCCTGCAATAATTGCCATTGCCCCCTCACCGTCCACCATGCCCTCCTCCCCAGTGCTTCCTTCACAATCCATACCCGAGCTCTTCCGGAATAAGTCCTCGGATAAAATGATCTCCTTCCTTCACCATGCCTCTCTCTACAACCATATTTAGTCCTCCGCCTTATCCCCCTACCTACTTTTACCTTCCCCCTTCTTCTTTTTACACACCCCTGCACTTCCTCTCTCGGTCCCAGCTTCTTCGCTATTAGCCCCCATCCTTCTATCAGACTTCTCCTTTTATGTTTTTTTTTCCTTCCTGTGAAATGATCTAACCTCTCGGGCACAATTTGACCCTCATTGTCGTGGTGCCGTTAAGCCTTCATCAAACATCTGATATCACAAATGCTATAAATAAAAGTTTGAGAGTAATTTTGTTTTTAATGAGATGACGGTAAAATCAAAGAAATAATAAATTTAGTTAAGCACGAAATGAAAATAAAATGTTTTCAGTGTCGGGAAAATAATTTGGCTGGTACTAAACACATTTTATCGGCCAAACATGTCTCAAAACGGCCAAATTGGCGATATTTGGCCGGTAGTAGGCCAATATTGCAACCTGTTCAACTGTCTAGCTAAGTTAAGATATGGCAAAACATCAACACTTACAATGGCCTCAACCTATCTGGTTTGCATAATTAGCGTTCGCGTGTGCGCAACGTTTTGGATTTTTTGCAGGTGTTTTATTCCTATTGAGTTTTGACACTTTTCATAGCAATTTAAACACCTACTGAGTTACAAAAGAAAGTAATTATTCAAAGCAATGACACGTCGAAGATTATGCGTTTTTGCTCGAATCGACCGAACGAAAGTTTGCTTGAACAATCAAGAATGTTAAATGAGTACGTCTTTTTTTTTTGCTGAGTCACGATGAATTTGAAACAAGACAGACCTAATTTCTGATACTCGTGTCGTTGAAAAAACAACTTATGTATTCATCTATTCATTGAAAATAATTTTAGTTGGCTTCAACATTCGTATCAAAATTGTTCCTGTACTATCAGGGAATTACCATTTTAGGGTATACTATCACCTGCACGAAAAATGTGTTTAAACATTCTCTTTAAAATACTCCTTAGCATTTCAGCTGACTGCTCCTTTAATCCACTGGCTAAAAACACTTATTCAATCAAAAGGCAGACTGGTTTTGAATGCCTTTTACAAACCCAACTAGCTAAAGAGAATCAAATTTTGGTAGGCTTAAAAACAACTAACTGGGGGTGAATTTTCATGGCATAAAGTGTAAAATAATAAACAAGTGTATACATTTTCTGTATTCCTTTTATATAGGCTTACCGACCGAAACTTACATGTCTTGAGCTTGTTTCGTTGTAAATAGGCAGCACTTCAAAAACGTTTATCCAGCCGCTTTACTGGCGTTTACATTTTTGCCTGCGGATGAATACTTACGTACTGAGTTCCGTGCTACCCACAGCAACACGACTTTAGGAAGATCTCAATTTTACGGCTGTGGTTGTGACATACAGACATAATATGGTTGCAGTAAGTGCCAAACTGGGTTTTTTCTGCTTCCTCAGATAAGAGAATAAGATGTATCAAAGCCGATCCCAACCGCAAGCATGAAATGGGGAAGAAAAAAAATCAGATTTATGGCAATTCTGTCGTTACAATAAACTGCATGTATTATCTTTGGCTGTAGTCCCAATCGTACTGTCATATGAATCTGACAGGAGTTCACCTCGAGTTCGCGGATTCATCACGGATCTATTTATATATACATATATTTTTTGGGGTATGGGGCTTTGTCCCCCCCTCCTCCCACCCCCTAAAAAAAAACCCCATACACTGTGCCCATGACCACTTCCTTCTCTTTTTGATGTTGCCAATTTAAGTATACAATTCGTGTATCTTTTGTCACCACTATGGTTTTCATTTCAGAATTGCTTGTTTTGAAAATTATTTTTACAGTTTTTGCGTCACGCTTTTATGTCCACTAAGGTGGCATCACTTCAGCCACTGGTCATAAGTTTACAAATTGATTGGAGATCTCTCTAGTTAAAAAGGGAATCTCGTCTCAAGAAAATTGCTAGACCCGTCACCAATAAATCCGATACATACTAGTAACGTCACTTCCGTGCCGGTAATTAATTGACTTGTCGGTGATTGTGTAAATATTTTGACCAATCAAACGTTGGATTGTAGTGCATTTCTATCTCCACGTTAACACGATATCTATCCATAAATTAGCTCTCGGTTGAAAAGTAAGGTTGTCGTTTTTGCTACTTTATGCAAATTTTGAAATATCAAATTTAAAGCTCGTGAAAAAAAGATTAAATATTCATGACAAATGATTACGTCTGATTTGAAAAGTCATCAGTACAATCACGTGCAAAAAAGTGTATTTGAATCTTTTTGAGATGGGGGACACAATATCAAATGTCCCCCTCCCACACACACACCTTTTTGCAAATGGAATATTTTCTTTACTTGCTAATTTGATGCAAATATATCATGCCGTATGTGACAAAATCGCGGGGGTTCAGTCGGTCAACGAGGCTATACAGAGACCCAAAATTTAATGTCATCTGTGATATCAGTGAAACAATTATTTAGTCATCACGACACGTCACTTTGGTGTTCTGTTGCACGCTGCCTATGAAATGTAACGTTACTATGACGTTTTTAGGCGCATAGCTTTCAGCCCCACTAGGGGGCCTTCAACGGGTCCCTAGACCCCACGCCGATGCGAAAAGCGTACACAGCTGGCAGATCCGTCCTCATACTTTCGCGGCCAAATAAAGGAATTGGTCGTGCACCTCAACGAAGATCTTGGTAATCCTCTCATTTTACTCTTATCATCTTACATCTAATATATCAGGCGATCGAATACAATATTATAAGTTTTCAGACACCCTCTAGTCCACTGAAACGCATAGCTTACATGGGTTTTGCCCTGATCCCATTAGGGGCCCTTCGTCGGGCCCCTAGACCCCACGCCGAATGCGCAAAGCTATACAGCTGGCAGATCCGTCCCATCCTTTTGCTGCCGAATAACGGAATATGGTCGTGCACTTCAGTAAAGATCTTGCTTAATCCTCTCATTTCACTCTCAACTCTCTTATTTCACTCTGAACCTCTGACGTGATATAGACTGCTGATATGTCGGGCGACCGAATACGATCTAAGACATTTTTAGGCACCCTCTAGTCCACCAAAATGCGACCCCACGTTGAATGCGCAAAGCATATACAGCTGGCAGATCCCCCCCCCCCCCAACAAAAAATAAATAAATGAATATAAACCTGGCTACGCCTACGAACAGAAAGATGGTAAGTTTAATATTAATTTATATATTTGTCCATATTGGTGTATTTCCCGAAAATCCGGCTAATTTTCCGAAATTCATTTATTCAGCGACCAAGCGAATTCTTTTGCGACCAAAATAGAAGAATTTGGGCCTGCACTTTAATAAGTGCTAGAACCTCGGGGTTGTGTCCTCCTACCCCCCCCCCTTTCTAATTTTGACTACGGATTGACGCCCCTGTAGCTAAGTACTGCTACTGTTTAATCCTACTTCCATACACAACAAACTGCACAAAAAGCCTACAATTGTTTTATTCATACTTTAGCAAACAACCCACCCATATATACAGTATTACATTAAATGGAATAAACAACATTCCCACGTCTTTTGCTGAACTTCCTTTTTTGAGAAGCTTTGTAATAAAAATTACCCGCATTTATTTAAAGCTTAATATATTGTATAGGATTCCTTCTCTGCCCATGAGGGCAAACGTTGCTGGTCGGGGGAAGGGAAGTGTGGTTAGTAGGTGGTGTGGTTCACCAAAGGGTTTAATTTGTAAACAACAAATTACTCAAAGAAGTTCAGGACTTTTAAAACAATACGAATAATCAGAATAGTTACCAGCATTTTCTCCTTAAAATGCTGATTTTGAATATTTGCAGCGCATTTGCATGTAAACTTTGATTATGACTCATGAGGGTACTTGGAGGTTAGGAAATGGTTCAGCAATCTAAATTTCAAGTTTTTTTTGTGTGTGTGATATACGCTATGCACGCAATTGGTTCTAATTCTCGATCTTAAACAGTTAAATTTGTCTGAATTGTTGAATGACTACTGATATATTGAGCTGTTGGTGGAAGGTTAGCTTCTTTTATGAAATTCGATTGAAATTAGGCCTAAGGAAATAAATGAAGAAAAAGCAGCAGATCCCATTGAACCGCTAGAAACTGACCATTTGGCCGCATTATGTGGAACTTTTGAAGCCGATTTTGATAGGTTTATTAATATATACTATTGTCATAATTTTTCAAGATGTCAGTTCTTAATTTAATATCCTACTATTATGGATGAAAAATTATTGGTATCCTCAGAATGTATTGTTTTATATTTATGGTAATTTATATGGTAATTAGGTGAATTGAATATGAATGTGTTCATAGAGCCCCGTAATCTACTCATCTTTATCAGTTTATGCTTGGAATTTTCTCGACGCGTATTTAGATACCAAAGAAGAAAGTTTTAGGCTTATATTTTCTTAACGAATTAGCAGATTTTGAACCTCGTGAGAATACGTCTGTATACTTTGCACTTCTTGCTTATGGCTAGCATTACTGATGACCCAGTGATGGGATCTTTGAAATATTGTTGCCTAATTGTATAAGTAAAACAAATCTCAGTATCACACCGAGAGATGACATCACATAAGTTTCTTTGAATCATGACAATTTTGTGACATTTTCCGATGTTTCTTGATTACATCATTTTAAGATAGTGCAATCACCTGATCACCGACAGACAGTTCTGGAGCTGATGAAGCTAATGTCAGAATGTAACATTAAAAAAAAAAAAAAAGGAGGGGGGGGGGATGTAACATTTCTCCACAAAGAATTTATGAAAAATCGCCATTTTTGTCTCCGTTTCACGATTAGACTTCTTTAGACGAAGCATACTGGGATCCACGGTTTGATCATTATATTGTACAATCTGGTGAAAGCGACTGCGCAATATTTAGAATTACTATAGCTATGAGTGTGTTCGTCAGGTCCGAAGGTATGACTCTTCCCGGGTGCATAGTAAATTGCATAGTAAACTACTAAACTGGAGCAATTCCTGGAGCCAATTCAACTGCTAAAGTTCGCTCTTTTCACTAAACTGCATATGCCAAGTTGGGTCATGACGAATGAACTAATGAAAGTAGCCCAATAACATTTAAATACAGTTACTCCCCAAATGGTAAAATGTAAAGGAGTGTTAGAAATGAATATTTAGCCTCGAAAATTCTGGGCGTTCAGCAAGATTTATCCATGGATGTGTTTTAATGATAGTAAAACATAACCCAATATGTATGAGATTGGAACAAATTTTATCTGAAGGAAAATCCTCATGAGTCAAAAGAAGAGTTGTTTGTTTATCTTCAGGATTTTCTGATTAAGGTATGGTATTTTTTACAAGAGTTTGGTAGAATTTTATCATTTCTCCAGTACCGTATTTCGTTTTGAAAATATACCCTCTTTATGCTTTACAGCATGCGCTAAAACACGATAAGATATTTACTTTGGTTTCCGCAACGTTGCCCGAGTTGATTATTAATATTTCACACATCTGGGTTGACTTTGGAGAATGTTTTAATTATCTATTAGCAAAACATTCAGTTTCGAAAAGGAAAATGTGTCTGTTGTTTTTTGTTTTCTGTTGTTTGCCCAGCTGATTACTTCATTGGAGCCTGCAGTCTCTTCTTTTTCTGGTTAATTATGATTTTATCATTTTTATTTCTCTACCAACCAGTTAAGTTATATAGTTCACGCTTCAACTCCTTGACGAGCGGAATAGCTTGTTTCGCGGAATACAGCTTCTTGTCTCAACCAAATTTGTTCTCGAAATGGTTCTTCTTTACTTTCACTTTCAGACTTTTCATCATTGTTTGTTGTCTTTTGATTCTTGTATGCAATATGTATTGCCATTGTCTGAAGAGACAAAGACAAAAGTAAGTGCGAGTTTATTGAATTGAAACCAAAATTGAAATTAAGTCTTTGGTCTTCCAAAGGATAGCCACCTGACTTAAACCATCAAGTGTGTACCTACCAGCATCCTGGATATTCAAGAGTTCGACTATATGAGTGTGTTTTAGGATAATGCGATTTGATTAGTTAATGAAAGTAAGATAGATATTGAAAGTTGTGTGTTTGTAATATTAATTTGTGTTACATTAAACAGGATGATGGTACTATCGAATTCTTCAGAGTAAGTGATATAAGAGTGATGTCAATGATGACTGTGTAGATTGATATCGGTAGAACATTGTGTTTATTCGAATTTGATGTACATTGATTCGGATCACGATAACCAGATAACTTTGTCTTGAAATCTCGTCAAAGTAGAGAAAGACCTAAATATATGATACAATTTATATTTCTGATTGACCGAAATACAATACTGCAGTACTGACGAGCCAATCAATAACCTTGATGCATTGAAATAAACGCTATTAAAGTGAGGTTACCAGTATTCATCAGATTTATAACTACTTTAAAAAAAAAGGCGTACTTTATTTAAGCCTCCGAGGTCAGGAGGTACAGCTGATAAAGGGAATTTTCGATGTATGTAAAAATTGGAATGTAGGGTATTGTATGAATATACAATGTATATGGACGAATAAATGGGCAATAGAATTTTGTCATTCTTTCCTCAATCTCAGTTATTAAAATTGATGAGATTTTATTGGTAAAGGGTATTGTTTAACCTGTACGAATCAAGTGGCTCCTTCTCTTTAACCGAATTAAGGCAGAAGATTGAAAAATTGTGATTTTACATAAAAGATGGTCGTGCCAGGTCGTACATCACAAGCATGTCTGAAACTTAGCGGATAAAACCCCGAAAACTTCAACAAGAAAAAAGTATTAAGATGTCTGTTGTTGCCAGTATGTTTTCATTTGTTCGTGGTTAAGGGACATACAATCTGGTACAATCATTATTTTATATGAGAGAGGATACAAATCTACACCAAAAACCAAAACCAGCAAGTGAAAATCTTATTCCTGTTTCAAGTTATTTATGTTTGAAGTTTATACATGGAGGCTGCCATTTTGTTTAATTCTGTATCGCAATCCCGTGCATGATGGCATGATTTCCCCAACAAGGACATAAGGATTATTATGTATTTCTTTATAAATTTGATTAAAGTCTTTAGTGCAAAATGATGTGACACAACGTTTTAGCAGCATGGTTTTATGATTTCATACAAAACCGTCCTTCACCTTTACAACAGCAAAATAATTTTTCATAAGCTTGAAAACTTGAGATAAAGTATAAAGAAATACAAAATATTCCAACATCCTCTTGTTGGGCTGCTGACATCATTTCCTGCATATTCAAAATGCAAATGATGGCTCCCAGATTAGTAGCATTAAAGTTTTTACTAGTTAAAATTAATTCTGTTACATTGTTTTGGGAGGTATGAGACTTGGTCAGAAAATTTGTTATTTTTATTTCTATCGTATGAAGTAAGGATTATGTCTGACTTTGTCTCTATTAACAAATATTTCAAGCCAATTTTATCATGAACTAAGGATTATGTCTGACTTTATGTCTCCTTTAATAAGAGATTTTAGAACACTTTGTTGCTTTTACTCGTCCTTACATATCAAGTGATGAAATATGGGTCATCGAAGGACCCATGACCTATTCATGTGGGTCTACTCCTGCTCCTAGACAATTGCTGAAACCTTCACGTCAAGCCAATCTGTTGATTGTCAATTCGGATTGATAAGGTTTTATTTCCATGATCTAGCTTTACGTGTTAATATTTCATGAAATGATTCGTTTTAACTTGCAACACTTTCTGAAGTTTGTTATTTATTTGTAAGTTGATTGTGTCACGGATGATCGATGTTGTGCGTTGAACGTTTCGCGAGGTCATTCTGATATACACAGGGCTGAATCATGACCTGGCCCAGTATTTGGGTCACTGATCAGTGAAGTGTAGAAAAAAGTAAATATCATTTTTGAAACACTTCTAAAATATCTATTACGATGATTGTCTAAAAAAAAACTCTTTTAGATTTTAAAAGTACATAAGCGTGATTTTTACCACTCTATGTAATTTCCTAACAGATATTTCATCGTGAACTCTAGATAACCTATTGGCAATAGTCCTGAATACACATTATGTTATGTTTAAATCACGTGACTAGCCGCCTACATTGTGGTGTGAATAAGATTGCGGATTACAATCAAAAGAGTTAACTATGCTAGTTATGAGGATGAACGTGCCCTTTAACTTTTACAGAAAAAGCACGTGAATTGCACCTTACCTTATGTCAATATAAAATGGTGTGCTCCTTACTTGAACTTAAGTCCGTAGTGTACATTTGAAACATGTTTTGAATGTAAAATTAAGTCCTGACAGATCTCACATAAAATCAAATGCACAAGCAACAATAAACAAGTACTTCGGGAATACTTTACCGTTTCAAACAGTACAGGACAGTTAAAACTTTCGAACATGTTTACTATATGCACTTCCCCGGTTGAAGAGTCATACATGCCTTACGAACACGCTCATAGCTGTAGTAATTTATAAATATTGCGCAGTCGCTTGCACCCGATTGTTCAACATAATGATCAAACCCTGGATTTCAGTATATTGGTGTGCTTCGTCTAAATGAGCCTCATCGTGAAACAGAGAAAAAAATGGCGATTTTTCATAAAATCTTTGTGGAGAAATGTTACGTTAGCTTCATCAGCTGCAGTCCGCGAAGGGAGTTTGAAATTCAACGGCATTTAATAATTTCTAAACATCATTTGCAGTAGCGTATTAATGAGTATTGGTGCATAGCGTGTAGTGTTGCTAGTTTATGTTCGGAACTTCGGAACACCATCAGAAAATCATGTTCGAAAATGTGGAAATATCATGTTAATTGTTGAGTGCGATATCCTTTGTTCTTAAATTGTCGTCATCATTAACATTGGAACTTTTTACCTGTAACGTTCGGCACTTCCCATAACTAGTGTTCCTACTCATAGTTCAGTAGTTATATACAGATCAATTGCGAAATACATACTCTTTTTGCGTTGGGATGTCATTTAACCGGTTGATTTTGAGAGCTTCTATTCAATTACTTAAAGTGGATCCAACAAAATTCGGGAATTAAAATATTCATAATTTTAGTGATGACAATCATTGCGTACAGGAAAACAGTTTCTCAGTACATAATTTGTATGAAAGGTTTGTAATCGTGCCGTATAAACTTCATTCTCCACAAAAGCATAAGATGGCTGATTGCCAAGGTGAGTTAAAGGTTGGATAATGTTAACAAGGGAAACGAAAAGTGGAACGAAACCTTCAGTATCATAAAGATGTTGCATCAACATGATAAATGACAAGTTACCTTAGATTACCTTCCTGTTTGTCACAGGTATTTTTGTATGTGGAATACTGTAACCTGTATTTAGTATTCAAGAATAACCGATGATTCATGTGCATATGGAGTCATTGGTCAGAGGTTTAAGATATCGGACTGAGGCACGCCAAAGGAGCAGAAAAGAAAAGACAACGATCACGTATAAGCTTTACCATTTCAGCTTCTGAACCTTGTCTTTTCTACGCTACTATGGTTTTACTTTGCTTAGATGGAAAGAAATCTTAGTCACATACACTATCATCAGAAAAGCTGGAGAAATACCCCGATGAAATATTCCAAGCTACACCACGTGCTTAGATTGTCTATTTTCGAATTTGGTTGAAAACATGTTAAAAGCAGAAAAACCAACTAAAACGGAATTTTGGATTTATTCTCTTTATCTTCAAGTGAATAATTGTTGGGAAAGCCGAGAAAGAAAAATTTCAACTCAGGGAAATTCAGAAGCGGATGGCAG
This sequence comes from Chiridota heheva, assembly GCA_020152595.1. Taxonomy (NCBI): domain Eukaryota; kingdom Metazoa; phylum Echinodermata; class Holothuroidea; order Apodida; family Chiridotidae; genus Chiridota; species Chiridota heheva. Next base: position 1,075,286 of record JAIGNY010002337.1, read on the forward strand.
GTAATATAAAGCTTCATCTAATTGTGGGGAAAGCCGTTAAATTTCAGTTCTTCATTGCCCTTTTTAAACAGTATAGCGACACCCATTATGTTGTATACCTCAACCGTGCTATGCAATACAACTTCGTTTTTCAAAATTATCATTATTTTTACCAAAAATTGGCTCGCTGATGCCAGTTAGACATTTGCACAAGCGATTAATAGACTATTAATACTACTATTAAGTGATTAAGATGGTGATTTTAATTAATCTTATTCGTAATCTTATTTTTTTTCAGATCCTGGAACTGAATTTTGTTAGAAAATATGGAATTGTATGTAAGAAAGAGAATGGAAATGTGCTCACGAATTTGTCTTCTGTGTTTTTGAAAAATATTAAGTAAACGAAACCTTTAACAAAAACCACATGGATTGAACAATATTCATGCACTAAATGTGACCTTTGATTGTAAATGTTTGTTTTATTTATTGCACTGTCCATGTTTCTTTTGATTTGACATAAAACATTTATCGCTCACCTTCTTTCGAAAATTCTTCATGCAAAATGTATTGTATCATTCATAAAATTATTTCCATGAACCTGTCACGAAAATCCAAATGACAAATGTAAATCGTGTTATTTTTCGAAAAAAAAATCCCTTAAATTGTAGAAATTATTGACGCATATACAAGAAAGGCACCCCCTCCCTTTCCTCCTCATAAAATGATATAATCATATTCGTGAAACAAAAGTATATTCTTGTGTTTTAAGACTTCATATTGGCTGATTGGCAAGGCGGAGTGTTCTTGCCTGCATAATATCAAGGCTAAGTGTATTCAGCGAAAAAGACATGTGCTGATATTTTTTTTAAATCATTCATATTTTTTTGTTGTTTGATCTTCTTTTGTGATTTAAACCTACCCCAATTGTCTTTCCTAAAGTTAACGTAAATTGAAAAATAATTACGTAAACAAAATCCGAAACCACATGCAGTAATAAAACAAATTTCTGTGGTCAGTAGGCCTTCATACGTGCCGGTGGTTGTCCGGTGAGGTTTCCGCAAGTACCGACTGCAAACACGGTTCGCTGCGATAATTGTCCCATTCAGCCTTCTGCAACTGAAACGCGAACTGAACGCGTTCAAGCCCGTTAGGGACTGGGATACACCGGCACTATTCGATTAGTTTTTGTTTTAACTCATTTTTGATTAATGCAATTTTTTAAAAGAATTTTTGTTATCGTTACCAAAGTGTTTTCTGTCGTGACAAAATGTTGAATTTCCATTGTGGTGCTTACTTATTCATTATTTTCCTTTAAATGCACAGGATAATTTTAAATGTAACTATACAGAAAATTCCTCTGGTTTGAACGTTTGATACACTTCAATTTACAATATTATGTTTACTTTTAATCACAAATGAACCTTAAAGAAATAGGAATGTGACTAATGAAGATCATAGCACCCTGTATATTCTTTTGCTGGAAATTTAACCCCAACTTAATGTCAACCCCAAAAGGAAGCTTACGACCCACTCCGAATCGTTGTAGAAAGAGTCTTTCGTATATTCTATTTATATGATAAGTGTAACCATTATCTGACTCAATTCTGGTTACATTTGTTGTGACGAAAACATCTTTTTATCTTATATTTGATATTTGAAAATACAGTACCCCGTCATGTCGACATTTCTAAAACTTAACCTCATTGTGATATTTAAGATATTTCAAGCATTCTTCCAAGTATTCAAAAGACAAAATAATTATAAATTTGATTAAAGAAAACTCCTTTGCAAATATTTATCAGATTTTTCTTTTTCAACATTTTTTCCCTAAGACAATAATGATTTGCATTTGAGTACTAGCACATACAAACATATGATAAATAAAAAAATAAAAAAAATATTTAACCCGAAATATACCAACCCAACAACCATTGTATGTTTTTCATCCTGACTCAGTAAATATGTTGCTCATTATCTTGGTTTTGCTCTGCTTAATCATTTAATTAACTATCATTTAATCAATTTCAAAATGGACATCATCATCATCATCATCATCTGTCATCCGTAGATGGAATAATAGATGTAGTTTTGACAAAGCGGTACCTGGTAGCTTTACCCATCATACTAAGTAGCTGAATCTTGTACTTTTTATCTTCGGCAATGATAAGACATTTATACCATGATTGCGGTGTTCACCAGAGGGTTCCCAGAAGATCAAATGAGAGATCGGTCGATCTTTTGTGCGTAAGCAGTGTCCAGCAAATATGAACATAAATACTGTCGAAATTGTTATTCTAATGAATCTTTATCCCATGCACACCGAACTTGTACTTGTTTTTCTCATTTTGATTTTAAGTAAACATGTATCAATAGTCAGATTAAAAATAAAAAAAAACTGAAAGATGAGATACCTGTTTACATATTTATTATGTTAAATTTATAATTAAATTGGTTGTTAATTTCACATTTTGTGAATATTTTACATTCAAGATATCTTCTGCCGAGCACATTGATAATGTGTAGAACAGTTAACCTAGACAAACATTTCATGTGTTTACACTTAACTGGACAAAAAGAGGTCTTGAGCATTCCTGCTGCTAAATTATCTCAAAATGTGTTTGCATAAAGACTACTTTAATTCTTCACAAATGTCCTATCATCAGTATATGATAAGAAATCATTAAGTAGATTATACCTAAAAAGTCGACAGATTTTATACAATAGGTGGAGTAGACAAAGTTGCACAATTTAATAAATACATAACAAAAAATGTGCATCAGTTGTTAATACAAATTCTTTAAAAGGCTTACTATTTTTCAATTAAGTATTTGACGCAAAAATATAATCCTTGTCCTTCACTCTTTACAAAAAAGACACCTTCTGTCCGTGTTCATGTGGAATGCTGGTAGTATTTGCGGATTTATTCCTCGACAAAATGATATTCATTCAAAATTCATGTTTCTGTTAAGCTATCTGTCAGTGTCAACAACCGTTTGCTTTGAAATACTATTTTGAGTCCAAAGCCCTTTTATTCACGTAATAATAAGGTCATGTGGAATTTTATTCAAACATTTCTTTCACAAAACAAAATTAAACGAAAACCATATCCACCTGTCCCTCGAATATTTTTGATTACTCCACAAAATTAATTTGTATTACAAACTTTTGAACTTATGGATACATTTCATCATCAAAATAATCATTTTAAACGGTCGACAGTATTAACACTACCATAATCTGATGAAAAAACTTCATATTCGAAGACGATTTGGAAGTTTTGAAAAACCTTTTCCAGTTTTCCACAATGCCTTAAATTTAGTTTTTTTTTTAATGTGTTTGAGGCCACCATTAGGCAACATTAACCATAATGCACCAATTTAACTACAAACTGGTGTCAGCCCTACATTACCCATAATGCACCAATTGAACTGCACAAACTGGTGTCAGCCCTACATTACCCATAATGCACCAATTGAAATACACAAACTGGTGTCAGCCACTACATCCGGATTGGTAGATCGTCCCAGCGCAAACCGCCAACTTAGTTTAAAAAAAGCCAAATTAAGCTTAAAAAGCCAAACTGTTATCAAGTCAAGAAAATTCCAAGTTTTGAAAGGGATTGGCCACGGCCCACTGGCAGACTGCATGGCGGGTCCACGGCCCACTGGCAGACTGCATGGCGGGTCCACGGCCCATTGGCAGACTGCATGGCGGGTCCACGGCCCACTGGCAGACTGCATGGCAGGTTTAGGGGCTTTTCTGGTAATGGTAAAATGTACTGAAAAGCAAAAACTGAAATTATGATTTCAGGAGAAGACATGCAAAATGTTACGCGGTCCTAACGTCATCAGAAAATTATTTTTCCCTTTGTATTCTCCATCAAAGCTGTGGAGAAAAGGCCAGAATAAACCCAAACAACAAAATAAGACATTTTACAGCCAAACAAGTCTGCAAAAAGCCAAGAAAAAAAGTATTGTGATTAATTTCAATATTCAAAAGCCAAATGTTATTTTTTGTGTCACTTTTTTTGCGGCCAAGCAAGTCTAATTTTTTCTTCAAATTTGGATTTTAAAAAGCTAATATACGAACCGTGAACCTTATATTCTCCTTTGATCAGTGATCTAGAATCTCCAAAAAGTAAGAATTACTTGGATATCAATATAATTAATCCCGACTGGTAAAAAGGACAATAATAAATGAGAGCATTATCGGTCTTCGTGGTTTGTGTGACTTCTTTTTAATTAGAAATATCTCTTGTATTATGATAATTTAGACTGCTATAATATCAGTCCCCTCATATCATACCGCCTGATTTACATTAAATAAGATGTTAGTTAATTTTTCAGGAACAATTTAACATACAAAAAATACATTCGAACCGTCAAGCTTTGTATAATGATATATTTGCAGATGTTTGGGATAATAAAATATGAACCTACATGGGTTATATGGACACTTAATAAGTAATGAGGAATAATCATCTACATTTGATTTAATGAATACAGTTCAAAGTTGCGAAATTAATCATTTATTCTTTTCGATAAAACAAAAGTATGACCCTTGAAATTTAGCAATTCTAAATGACTTGATCAGATGACTTTGGCGATATCGTATTCCACTGATTTTTTCATTCATGTTTTATATGTAGATGAGCAATGATTCTCGATCGATTCTGGTCAAATTGATATTATAAAAAAAAAACTGATAAAGTACAGGTTAAAACTAACCTGTACTAAAGTTAAGTATGTAGAAATTCAGCGGCGTCTCTATGAGTATCTTTTGGCAGTTTGGTAAAATAAAACCCTTAACTTCCCTTAATTCTGTCATTTTACAGAGAAAAGGGTGACACTGCACACTGTTTTTTCAACCTTTCCCTTACATCCTCTGTTCAACTGTTTGTTCGATCATCTAAATAATAGAAATCTGTAAAATTGTAACCAGGAAACCAAAGTCCAGTGAATATCTAACAGTCTACCTATACAGAATAACATCCCCAAATTACCAAAGTACAAGGCAAAAATTACTTTAGCTAAATTTCTTAACTGGGGTTCTTTATTTCATTATTCCTTTTCTTTGAATTCTGTAGTAATTTTATGAGGTTACAATGTGTTTAAACGACAATTACGTTGTTATGAATTATGTTTTAAATGTGCAGTGATATTTGCAGGAATTCGTCACTACTGTTTTTACACTGAAAATGTCGAACGCTCCTTATCTGCACCCCAAATATATGAAAATGAACTTGACCCAGCGTGCCCGTAAAACTGACCACATGACAGAATGATCATGTAAATTCACAAAATCTATTTTCCGTTTTATTGGCTGATAAATTTGGCACTAAATTCAGTTTTACAGGGCGCGTAACTGATTTATCGGGTAGTGTAAGGTAAGTAGTTACAATAAGCTTGAAAAGAAGGTTCGAAACATGCATACAAAAATGACAATAGCTAATTTCATTCAGTCGTAATTGGGGTTATTTCATTCAATTTCCTTTCTTTGAACAAAATTATTCATCTTTCAATTACATGATAACGAGACAAAATCACAAAATCCATTTCATAGTAATTTAGTAAAGTTTCAAAGAAGAATCAGGTTGTTCGAAATAAATGTACACTACAAAAATTACCAAACATAAATTTCATACCTGGAGTTTTGTTTGTTTATTTTTTTATAATCAATTTTGTAAGGTTACAATACATTTGAAAAAAGATCGGGCAGTGCAAAAATTACTCGATCTTGATACAAATGTCATATTTGTACAATTGTGACCAGAAAACAAAATCCAGTGAATATCTATTAATAGTCTACCTACCTGCCTACTGCCTGCTGGCCCACAGAATATTATCTCCAACTTATTACAAGGCATAACCGGGCAGCTGGGGTTGTTTTATTCAAATCCCTTTCTGGGGTTGTGTCATTCAATTCCTTTTCTGGGGTTGTTTCATTCAATTCTCTTTCTTTGCACTTTCATCCTTCAGTTACATAAGAGACACCTAATCTACAAAATCCATTTTATAGTAGTTTGTAAGGGTAAAGTACGTTTAAAAGAAGGTTGTTTGAAATGTACAGTACAAAGATTACTTCAGCTAAAATTCATAACTGTGGTTATTTCATTCCATTACACTTGTTTTCACGTTCATAGCATACTAGAAACGTTTACAAAATCCATTTTTGTAGTAATTTCATGAGGTTACAATGTGTTTAAAAGACAATCACGTTGTTATGAAAATGTGTTTTAAATATGCAGTGATATTTGCAGGAATTCGTCACTACCATTTTCACACTGAAAATGTCGAACGTTCCTTTGTCATTTTGTACACAAAATGTATGAAAATAAACTTGACCTCGTCAGCCCGTAAAACTGACCGTATGATCATGCAAGATTAGAAGGTCGAAGGTTTTCTTTGGCTGATGTATTTGACACTAAATCCAGTTTCGTCATCGTGGAATACATATTCTTATGTGTATTATGGGGTAGCGTAAGGCTGCAAGGTATTGTAGTTACAGTACGTGTAAAAGAAGATTAGGTTGTTCGAAATGTACAGTACAAAAATTGCTTTATAGCTAAATTTCATAACTTTGGTTTTTCCATTTCTTTGAACAGAATTGCTCATCCTTCATAACATAGTAGACACCTTTACAAAATTGTAATTATGTGAGGTTTCAATGTGTTTGAAAGACAATCACGTTGTTATAAGCTGTATGTTTTAAAGGAATATGCCCATGGCTTTTTGTAAACTTTTATTTAAAAGAGCATACTTTAAGAGCCAATTTGGTACAAAAATCAGATTGATATCATCAAAGAGCTTCCACACAAAGGAAGCTCTTTGATATCATATTCCGTTCAGGAGATATGGATTTTTAAAGATTTCCCAATTGCATTTTAAAGTTTTTGTACTGTATGATGAATTCGTGTTTGATGATGTCATAGATGCCATTCCATCGCAACTGTTTATGTATTTCTTTGAACGACAATTTTTTTTTAAATGATTGGCAATGTTTATAGATACCTAACTTTCATCAATTTATTTTTCTAGCAGGTTTTACTGATAAAAAAGGGTGATAGATTTGAATGAAATACATAAACTTTGTGGGAGAATATGTTGCTGTGATGTCATACTGAACCTTTTCCTTTTCGTTTATTGGCATTTTTTGTGAACCCTAAAATTTGAATATCTTTTGGTAGGAAGAACATATCAACATGATTTTTAGCTCGACTATTCGAAGAACAATAGAGCTATTATTGCACTACCCTCTGCGTCGGCGTCCGGCAGAGTTTTGGTTAAAGTTTTGGTTAAAGTTTTGGTTATTATAACTTAAGTTGTGAATAGTGTACATTAATGTGACTTGGCATAGGGGTAGAGGATATGGGTACAGATCAAATGAGCATGATTGGAGGGTTGTGTGTGCATACTAATTGGCTTATTTGCATAGCAATGCAAATATTTGTCAGGTTAGTTTTGGTTAAAAGTTTTTGGTTCTTTTCATAATTTATGAAAGGTGTACATTCATGTGACTTGGCATAGGGGTAGAGGACATAGGTACAGATCAAATGAGTATAATTAGGGGTTTGTGTGTGCATATTAATTAGCTTATTTGCATAACACTGACAATATTTGTCAAGTAAAAGTTTTGGTTAAAATTTTGGTTAAAGTTTTCAGAACTTAAGTTATGAATGGTGTACATTCATGTAACTTGACATAGGGATACTGTTTAAGTTAGCATGATTAGGGGTTGTTAGTGCATACTAATTATCTTTATTTGCATAACAATAAAAGTATTTGTATCTATGATATCTCTTAAATTAAAGTGGATGTGTGGATTTTGTTTGCACAAATGATCATATATGTAAAGAGCATTGTCTACGCTTAATGGTGAGGTGTAATGTGCATATTAATTAGGTTATTTGCATAACAATAGACTTTAGCATACATATTTAACCTTAGATAATAACTTGGTACTTGTTACAGGGGTAGAGAACATGGGTAATATTCAAATGAGCCAGATTTGGGGTTGCGTGTGCACACTAATTAGTTTATTTGCATAACAATGAAAATAATTGTATCTATGATATCTCTTAAATTAAAGTAGGAGTACGAATTTCATTTTACACAAATGATCATATATGTGAAGAGCATTGTTTGCACCCAATGGTGCATATTAAGTAGAATATTTGCAAAGCAATAGACTTACATACAAAATATTTAACCTGAGATATTAAGTTGCTATTTGGTTCAGTGGTAGAGAGCATTGGCACTGTTCAGTTGAGCATAATTGGGGGATTGTGTGTGCATAATAATTAGCCTATTTGCATAGCAATGAAAATATTTGTATATGTGGTATCTCATGAATTAAAGTGGGTTAATGATGTTGCTTAAACAAGTGATCATACAGTATATGTGAAGAGCATTGTCCACTCTTAATGGTGAGGTATAGTGTGCATTTGGTGCAATATGTTTGACCTGAGATCAAAAATATATGGCTTTTGACTTTGACATGATATTGATATTCCTGACATGAATAGCAATCAAAATGTTTGTCTTGCCGTGAAGAAAGAAGCACATAAAAAATACAAGTTTCCTCATTTCTAAAGAATGTTAAATTAAGGGTTTGAGAACTATGAATAATTAACAGAATGTGGAGTAGAAGATGACATGACGATAAAGTAGCTGAAGGAATTAGGATGAGGTCATGTGGGACAGGGTGGAATTGTATGTAGAGCAGGGTGCGGTGGGATGTTGTTCAGGATGTGTTCGCATGTCAGACAGGGTGGGTTGGCATGTGGAACAGGATGGGTTGGCATGTGCCACAGGGTGGGTTGGCATGTGAAACAGGTTGGGTCGACATATGGGACAGGGCGGAATGGCATGCCATCTGGATTTCAGTTGTGATGGCATGTGGGTCATGCAGGTGATGGAATGACATACATTCTCTGGTTTCCAGGTGTGATTGCATGGAGTATAGACGTGGGGTGACATTTGGGACAGGTTGGGATGGAATGTGGGACAGTCTGGAATATGTTCAATACTGTCAATACTGACGTTTCCAATCTCTAGTTTGTCATACGTTAAGCAATATTGTTTCGCCTAATTCTGCTTTAGTGTTATTGTACATTTTCATGCTGCTTGACGTTGCTTGACACACATATTTTCTTAAATTGGAAGTTGTATTACAATTCAGGATGTACTTCTAGGAATGTGTAGGGGCTGGGGGAGGGCACAGGTTGGAAAGGGGATTGAATGGCATTTTTCATTGACATTGGCAAGTCAGGGCCTCTCCTTTCTTTGTTGTTCAATTGATAGAAGTAAAAGAGGTGTTGTAATATAAAGACTGCTAGGTTTTACATGTTTTCTGAGTTACCTGAGCTGAATGGCATTCTTTCATCGACATTGGCAAGTCATGGCCTCTCCTTCCTTTGTTATTTAATTGATATAACTAAAAGAGGTGTTGTAGTTATAAAGACTGCTAGGTTTAACATGTTTTCTGAGTTACTTGAGCTTTTTTTGTCTCAAAATATCTATGAAACCTTAAAGATATTTAAAGGTTGTAGTGCAAATAAAAATGTAAGTGCATCTTTTAAAGCTCAAGTTATTTGAAATCATCTGCCCCTGTTACCCTATTTTATATATATACTTCCCTCTATAAACCCATTCTCCATAATAGCCTTAAATAGTCGAACATACTGTCCTTCCGACAGTTCTAGTATGAGGTTTAAAAGACAACCACGTTGTTATAAAATACATGTTTTACATGTTTGATTTTGTGACTGTATACAGAAGTGTTTTAAGTTGGATTTTGTTCAGGCCGAGTTTTACCATATTGTTGTTTTTTACATTTTTTCTGCATATTTTTGATTTTGTTGTTTTCATTAGTTTCCCTAATTATTATTATTATTATTATTATTATTATTATTATTATTATTATTATTATTATTATTATTATTATTATTATTATTATTATTATTATTATTATTATTATTATTATTATTATTATTATTATTATTATTATTATTATTATTATTATTATTATTATTATTATTATTATGTTATTATTATTATTATTATTATTATTATTATTATTATTATTATTATTATTATTATTATTATTATTATTATTATTATTATTATTATTATTATTATTATTATTATTATTATTATTATTCTTATTCTTATTCTTATTCTTATTCTTATTCTTATTCTTATTCTTATTATTATTATTATTATTATTATTGCTGGTTTGTGTGGTATACTTACTGTATCCTATTACACACTTTTTTGCTGTTGTTGTAAGCTAGGCTAGGCCTTACAATTGTTGTAAGCTAGGCTTTGGTATTGTTGTGTTAGGCTTTATTTTTTTTAAATAAGTGTATAGGCTTATGTGTTGAGTGTAGGCCAGTATATTGTGCGTGAAGTTAAGGTATTTCTTTAGGTATTGTTGAGCCTATTGTTCCTCTTTAAGGTTGTTGCTTTTGGTTTTCTGCTTCTATTTATTATATTGTATGATCATGGAGAGTTCAATTTGCTGTGATAGCTGTTATATGTGTATTGATTTCCAGGAGTCTGGTGTGAAATGTAGTTTTGAGGAAGCTTCGGTTGATAGTTTTGTGTTTGTCTGTTCAAAGTGTACAAGGTTGAAGGCTTTGGAGGTGAGACTTTCTGGTTGTAGTTGTATCGTTGAAGAGGTTGATGCTAGTGTGCAAACCGAGAGTTTTGTGGCTTAGATGTGGGTAGTCAGACATGTAGCGTAGCATAGCAAGGTTTAATGTCCCGAAAGCATCCAATGCTGGAATATCAAGACGGCCACGGCCTTTGATAACCAGTTGTAAACTTACTGGTTGCAGACCCACTGTGATGTGATGTTGATAGTTTTTTGGGTGAGGAATTTGATAGAGGCTCTGTTCGAGTAGATAGTCTTGGATCAGATTCTGTTGACAGGCCTGATGTAGGGTTGTCTGTAGTTGATGATTGCACAGGTACCATTGGTCGTGACTCGTGAGGTTGTTTGATTCGTCTGGTACGTTGCCTGTGGATTCTGTTAGGGATAAGGTGTTATGGATAGGGGTTTCACTTGTTAGGTATTTTGACACAGAGGTTTGTGGAGTAGATCGTAGTAGAAGGATTAGGTTGTGTCTCCCATGGACTAGGGTTGATGATGTTAGTTCTCGTGTTGAAACTTTATGTAAGGGCGAAGATACCGTCGTAGTTTTAATTGGTACAAATGATATTTCAATGAGAAATGTTGATCCTGTTAGGCGTAGTTTCATGGATTTGTTATTCAAGTTGAAGGACACAGTTTGTAGGGTTCTAGTTGTTGGTTTGTTGCCGCGTAGTGATAGTTCCTTCATGATAGATAAGATGTTGTTGATTAATAGTTGGCTAGAGAGTATTTGTCGTCTGTTTGAGTTCGGTTTTGTATTTTTTTTTTGTGCATTAGTTTGAATCTCGGGTTGATTGGTTTATGAGAGATGGTTTCAATTAACTAGAAAGGTGCTCGTGTTCTTGCTAGAGGTGTCAATAGGGCAATTACGGATCTGAGTCCTTTAAACTAGTCACGGGGGATGGGAGTTGAACCCACCTGTTAGGCATGTTTCTGGGGATAAGGATTGTTCTAGGGGAAGATTTATGGTTCTGTTTTCAAATGTTCGTAGCATTTTGAATAAGCGTGATGGGCTTCTGGCTGAAGTTTCAATTAGTAGACCTGATATAATTGGTATTACTGAGAGTTGGATTTATAGTGAAATTAGTGATTCAGAGGTACATATTCCAGGTTAATCAGTTTTCAGGGAAGACAGTTAAGATACTTTTAATGGTAGAGGAGGTGGCGTTTTATTGAAAGACTGTATAGATAAGACTTCTCAGTTTTCTTTTGGTTTTTCAAATTGCCTATGGTGTGAGCTTATTGTTGATGGCGATGTTGGTAGTTCAGTGGTTGTTGGTGTTGTGTATGGATCACCAAATTCTAGTCCTGAGGAGAAACAGAAATTTCTTGACTGCTTCAGGAAGACGCTTCTAGGAGGGTTATTGTTTTTGGGGACTTTAATTTTCCAGACATTGATTGAAATCTTTGTACTAGTGGTCCACATGGTAACGATTTTCTGGAAGCTGTATCTAACTGCTATTTTACCCAGCATGTGTTGTTTCCCACGCGTGGTAGTAATTGTCTTGATTTTATTTTCAGTAGTGAAGAAAGTATGGTTAGAAATGTGCTAAGTAGCGGTAAGGTAGGATGTAGTGATCATGAACTCATTAGTTTTGATCTGTATTGTTTCACAAAGGCTTCTCCAGCTAATAAACTGGTTTTAGAGTTTAAGAATGCTGACTTTGCTGCACTTCCGGATAATTTGTCATTCGATTTGACTTCTTTGACGTAGATCCTTCTAAAGCATGGGACGTTTTCCGAACTAATAGTTTTGGAGGGTGTAAATAGGTTTGTCCCATTAAGAAAGTCTGTAGGCGTAATCGGCCAGTATGGATGTCTTGGGAGGTTGTGCAGGCTGTTCGGAAAAATAAGAAGTTTTGGCGTTGTTATAAACACAGTGGATGTCCTGCGGAGCTTGCTAGGTATAAGGATCATGAAAAGTTCACAAAGTGTTTGATAAGAGATACTAAAGTGCTTTTTGAAAAACGTTTGTCCAAAGAGGTTAAGATTAATTCTAAGTCGTTCCATTCTTATGTTCGCTCAAAGCAAAAACTAAGGAGGTTGTTGGTCCCCTTCAGGGTAATTATGGTGTTACTATCAATAATGGTAAGGATATGGCTGAGGTTTTGGATGACTATTTTGTGTTACTATCAATAGTGGTAAGGATATGGCTGAGGTTTTGGATGACTACTTTGTGTTACCATCAATAGTGGTAAGGATATGGCTGAGGTTTTGTGTGTCAGTTAGATATATTCTTTCTTAGTTGACTGATCACAAAGAGTTGTTGTTAATGGTGAAGTTTCTTAATGGAAGAAGGTTACAAGTGGTGTTCCTGAGGATTCTGTATTGGGTCCGCTTCTTTTTTAATCTTCATTAATGATATTGATGTTTCCCTTGGCTCCAGGATTTGTAGATTTGCTGATGACACTAAGCTTTACAGGATATTTGATGATGCTAGGGATTCTTCACTTTTGCAAACTGATCTGGATAAGTTAGTTTCTTAGTCCAAAGCATGGCAGATGTCATTTATTGTAATAAATGCAAAGTTATTTATTTTGGTCAGAGCAATTTGGCTTTTGATTACTGCATGAATGGTTTAAATCTTGGTTGTGTTGATTAAGAAAGGGATCTAGGTGTTGTCATTACTAGCAATCTGAAGCCTTCTAAACAGTGTGCTTTAGCAGCTGCAAGGGCAAATAGGATGCTTGGGAGTCTCTTTTACGAAAAGGTAGGATAAGTTTATTTTGGAGCAGCTTTGGCGAAGAGCCACTAAACTTATTCTCGAATAAGGAATCTCTATTATGAATCTATGTTGCAAATTTTTGGTTTGACTACGTTTGAGTTTAGAAGACTACGTGGCGATATGATTCAGGTTTTTAAGTTCCTATCTGGTAGTAATGCTTTGACTTCCTGTTATTTCTTGCATGTTTCAGGTAATCCTCATGTGACACGTGGTAACAGTTTGAAGTTTACCAAAGAGTTCTCACGGATAGATATTCAGCGTTTTAGCTTTTTGCAAAGACTTGTTAATGAGTGGAATGGTTTGCCTGAGTGGGTAGTTAGCTCCAGTTCTATTCACAATTTCAAAGTCAACATCGATAAGTTCTTTACTAACTCTGGGCGTCTTTGATGTGTTTTTTTTTTGGTGGTTGTGTTAGTTTGGGCTTTTTATGGGTGACTAACCCTTCTTAGCCCGTAATCTTGTTATGATATGATATGAACAGTGGTATTTGCAGGAATTCGTCACTACTGTTTCCACACTGAAAGTATAATCTGTTCCTCTGTACACAAAATATATGAAAATAAACTTGACCTTATCAGCTCGTAAAACTGACCGTATGATCATGTCGAAGGTTTTCATTTGTTGACGAGTTTGGCACCAAATATAGTTTCGCAGGACACACAACTGGCTGGTTTCTTATCAGGTAGTTTAAGGTTGCAGTTACAGTACGTTTAAAAGAAGATCATGGTTGTTCGAAATGTACAGTACAAAAAATTACATTAGCTCAATTTCATACCTGGGGTTATTTTCTTCAATTCCCTTTTTTCGAAAAAAATTATTCATCCTTATTAGACACCTTTACAAAATTCATTTCTACAGTGATTTGCTACGGTTATAATGTGTGTAAAAGAAAATCGCGTTCCTATGAAGTATGTTTTTCAAATGTGCAGTGATCAGGTGATGTTTGCAGGAATTCGTCACTACTGCTTTCACACTAAAAATGTCGAACATTCCTCTGTACACAAAATGTATGAAAATAAACTTGACCCGGCATGCCCGGTGAGCCCGTAAAACTGACCGTATAATGCAATGTCGAAAGTTTTCATTGGTTGATGAGTGGCACTCAATTCAGTTTCACAGGACACAACGGTTTCTTATTGGATAGTGTTTATAATGTGTACAACATATTTTCTGTCATCAGATATTGGCTTATGATTTTTGGAATTTTGTTGAGCATATCCAAGTTTTTGTTGGACATATTACTTCGTTTCACGTAGGTGAGTGTTTGAGACGCTGGGAAATATTTCCTGTGTAAAGTGCCTTCTAATGGTGCAACACTTCAGTAGTTGACAAAGTGAAAAGATGTTCCCATAAATTTAAATTAATGCATGTAAGAAACAGACCAGATTGATAATGATACTTGAATCTTTCCGTCTATATATTAGGAAGGGCTAAACACTTGGACGGATGAATTAAAGACTATATGCCTATAAAGCTATAGCGTATGTAGCTAGGATTTCCGTTTGTTCCTCAATTTTGTAGAGGCTTTTGTACAATTTATTAAAGTGTTCAAACTTTCATGTTTAATACGCCTCGCATAGGCCTAAGTAAGGACTTTTGAGTGTGTAAGGCCTACAACTTGACCAAACGGTTAAATGATTATTTTTAGTTGTTTCAAAACTTGATGCCTACTTTTTGATTAAGTGGTTTTTATTTTAATATTTTAGAGGATCTTTATATTACAATATTCTGAATCAAACAGTCTGAATTTTACATCGAATTTTATTATGAAAAGGGTGCTAGAACTGTTCAAAAAATAGGAAGAAGCGAATCCAACTCCTAAGACAGGAAGATTTCTCATTTACTAACCTGTTTACTTGTTTAAAGGGTTTTTTCTTCTTTTTTTCCTTACATTTTTTAGTCTTTTGTGAGAGTTTGAAGTTATATTATGCCGTTAAAGGTAGAATCAATATCATATCGTAATTACTGTAAAATGAATAAAAAAGAGCTAAATATTCCATGCATCGTGTTGTAATGCATAGGAACGCGACCGATCCGAGGCTTGATTAAACCTTCCATTGCAGAAAATCAATATTGACTAAAATGTAATTTTAGTATTTTTATCAGTTTTTGGTATGTGTATGTGGAGAATAACTTTACAAAGCTCATTGCAATGTATATCGTTTTTATTTTACGCACACAAATTTATCATTATGGAACACAAAATGTTGTATCACGCGGGTAGTATTATTTACACAAGAGGAAGTGCTCTTAGTACATTTAGGTTCTACGCGCGCAAAAAAAAAAAATGTTCTGGATCAAAATGTCATCTATAGTGTTCACATTGATGATTAGAACGCTTTAAGATAAGACTTCTGCGTCACAGAAGCTTAGGAAAAGTTGTCTTTATATTTCACGCATTATGATCCTGAGCAATGTTTACTTTAAGTACATCATATTTCTTGAAGTTAATAATACAAAAAAAATACATCTTATATATTAGGCATGCAGATATTTTGAAAATAACAGGTGGTTATTTTGAATTTAACAGAATTGAAATTCTGATCCACACAGATAGGAATGTTTATCATTGTATCTTTAATAACTCATACGTCATTATTGAAAATTGTTATAATTTCGCCAACTTCGGTGGCAAAATCAAACACCTTTTTACCCCTTTTTACCCTTACTAATAGAATGAGCATCATTATAACCTTTACATGCTTTATGTGTTGCTGATATTTGTTTGTTTTCGTGGATTTTCCATCCATTTTTAGATAAGCTGAATTTGATTTTAGGTATCACTATTAATTGGCATCACGTTAATTTCTAAAGATTGATGGTTGTCTTTAGACTGCAAAAACAGTACCACCACTAAACTGGTAAATAAGCTTTCGTTTATTTGTGTATATCGTCATAACGTGAACAAGATAAATCGGGTAAGAGAAATTGTGACAATCTTGTAAATTCAATTGAAATAAATGCGATGGGGAATTTTATGAAAACTGTTCCATTTCTTCTGAAATATTACTTTGCCTGTTTTGACGCTTACCATAAACATAAGTAGTGTCATCTGGTCATGGCAAAATGAATTGGTACGCGATAGAGGGAGAGAACAGGCAGTGTGCCCTAAAAGAACTGCGCGGATTACACACATGCCACACCACCTCAAATATTAAACTGTTTTGAAAGGAAGTCCCATCGGCAGAAATAAACCTTAAAAAACAAATACTCTAACAGAAGAAAAGTAGTATCCCCAGGAGTATCCGACGTTTAGGAATTTCTTTCAAAGATTTAGTCAGATGCAAAGGTTAGGTTGAATTTAGATCACATTAGCAAAATTTACAATATCATCTTGATTTGATCAAGTTTTAGAGACTTTCTATACTTTTCTGTTCGATAAATATTAAAGGTCGCAAAATGATATCCATCAACACCAATTGGAAAAGGAGACGTAGTAATAAATGAACCAGAAGTAAGATAATATCATAAACCGATTTTCTTTTACGCAATTTTGCGCCCTAATTACTCACATAAATCAATATTTCTGAAAGATACGTTACCTTTAAGACGCCTCAAATGGTATAGGGGAGTCCAAGATATCCTTCCCTCCATGTACATTTTGTCAATACCGTATAACAGTATAGTACTGTGGGCCTACAGATAGGTACATGTAGGCCTACAGGTAGGTACATGTAGGCCTACTAGTAGGTACATGTAGGCCTACTAGTAGGTACATTTAGGCCTACTAGTAGGTACATTTAGGCCTACCAGTAGGTACTGTAAGCCTACTAGTAGGTGACGTGTCAAGCAATTTTCTTAGGACGAGATTCCCTCTTTAAGAGTTGAATGCTATTAAAGGAAAGGTATTTAGAAGTGAACGGCACTGTGCTGGTAACGTCACTTTCGGTTTTCAATTTTCCTTATTGATTGCGAGAAATCTGTGATATTATTACATGTAGGCCCCTATGTTCGGTCCGTCGAATGTGTGATCGATAATACCGCAGATTTCTCGCGATCAATAGGGATAATTGAAAACCGGAAGTGACGTCACCAGAACGGTGGCGTGACTTGAACGTATTTATGGGACGATACCTTTCATTTATTGAATCTACAACCAGATCTATCTTTCGACTGCTAAGCAGGCGACCACAAGTTTCCTCCATTCAACCCGATTTGCTGCAAGGTCTGCAATTTAGGATGGGCTCAATCGTATCCTTTTCTGGATATACTGTAAATATGACATCCGATGATGTCCTGATCATCGTCTGCCATGCTTGTTTTTGGTTTTCAAATCATCATTTTGAACTACATTTAAACCACAATGGTTATGACCCTTGACATTTGTAACTGAATGGGACAAAGTTAGTCAGTCAGTAAACTTACTATGTACTTGCAGACTATCATCATGTTATCTCCGTAATAGTAACAAAGTTACTTCTGCAATATTTTGAACCCTGCTACTGATAGCACGGAACTAATTAAGCATAACACACTGGTAAATATTGAAACTCCTTATGCAATGCATAGGCTGAGGGGATGAAGCGAAGGACATGTCAATTTTGAGTTCGTAGCTAAAAAGACATATTTCACCAGTATGTATAATTTTCCCCATTACAGAAAGACCAAGAATTTGATGCTTTAATCTTAAAGGATTAATTCAGGGTTAATTAGTTCCATCTGATATGCAATGGTGAAAAAAAACATTCAAAAATCTTGTTCCGTTGAGGAGAATTTAAGTTTAAAGTTTGGTATCATTTGTGTAGAAACGACTGAAATCAAACTAGTTGTGACATCACAGCAGTCTTTATGTTCTCTTTCTATCATATTTTCCCCTGCGATTTTGTGGCTTAAAACCATTGAATATGTCAGGAAAGTAGTAAAACACAATCTTGTGAGGGTAATTATCATTTACCACCTGACTGTCTGAAGAAAGGTTCAGGAAAAAAAAATATACAAAAAAAATCAAATAGGAAAAAAAGTTGAATACATTTTCTTTAAATACATTAAAAACTGTTAAGAATGTGAGGATGAGGGCGCCACCTTCCATAGTAAAGTACACCAGTCATTTCTTCACAGCTAAGACAAAGCTTTAACCTCTAATATCTCCTTAACGGAACAATTCTTCACCAAACATACTTTTCGTCCAACTTTCAAAAACAATCGCTCCCAAAGAAACGGACAGATCCATAGAAAAAAACAAGCCAACTCAGACTCAACAGATCTTCCTCCAAATAACCCCCTGCCTCTTTATGGCGTGCAAAACAAACAATTACAATAACACTCACAACAATGGAACATCAGGAGCCTTAAAGCCAATTCTTAAGAAATTGACCACTGGCCACCACCTTCAACCCGGTCGTCTTCTGCCCACAAGAAACCTTCTTGAAAACCACAGACAATTATTCCCTCAACAATTTCGCTTGCTACCATAAACATCAAGTGGATGCCGACAGGGCCTGTGGGGGCGTCTCCATTCTCGTTAGACATGATATCCCACACAGCCCTGTTCATGTCAACACCGACCTTCAGGCCATCTGTGTGTCTATCTCCCTCCACGAAACCTTCACTCTTTGCAATATCTATCTCACCCAACGCCAATATTCAGCCAACCAGCATTAACAACCTCATCTTTTAGCTCCCCTTCATCCTTCTTGGTGACTTCAACTCCCACAACTCCCTGTGGGGCTCTAATACCACCACCCCCAGAGGCAAGCTCGTCGAAAACAGTCTTCGACAACACAGCCTCTCCTTGTTTAACACTAACTCCCCGGCCTACCTTCACCCTGCCACAGGCTCCTTCTGTATTAACCTGTCTATCTGTTCCCCCAACCTCTTCCTTGATTTTAATTGGAAGGTCACTACTGATCTTTGTAATAGTGACTATTACTCTCTTCTTATTCACTCCAACCTTTCTCTCAGCCTCCTCTACAACACTACTTGGGGTGCGAACACCCATGCTCCCCTCCATTTGTGCCAAGCTCGACTACGGCAATATTGTATACTGTGCCGCTAACGAGTCTTACCTTAACCACATCAACATCATCCAAAATGAAGCCATGCAGGCTTTGTCTGGGTGCCTACAGGACCTTCCATGTCACCAGCCTTCACTTTGAAGTCAACGAACCCCCTTTCTGCTAAGGTGTAAAAAGCTTAGCCTCTTCTACGCTTTTAGAGCCCTCACCAACACCCAGAACCCTGTTTACAACCTCATTAGGTACCCCAATTTCTCCACCCTCTTTGATAGGACTAAAACCATATCCCCTCCATTCAGCTTAAGCATCAAACGAGACCTCCATCTCGGCATTAACCCCGCAACGCTTGGCACCTTCTCCTGGCCCACTTTTCCTACCTGGGCCACCCTTCCCTTCTATCTACTTGGGCCTTTCCACTCATCACAAATCCAAAACCCACCCTAACCTCTTCATCAAATTCCACAACCAAATCAAAGACCAACTCTCAAACTACACCTCTATCTATACTGATGGCTCCAAGGAAGGCGACAAGACAGCTGTTGCTGCTGTCATCCAAGACATCGCCCTCAGTAGCAGGTTTCCCGACTGACTCGTCCATCTTCTCAGCCAAGGTCATTCTCTTCGCCATCAACTTTATTGAGTACTCCCCGCTCAGCCATTTTGCCATCTCCGACTCCAAGGCTGTCTTTACTTCTTTACTCAATCTTAAATGGGATAACCCCACATCCCACCTCCTCCGTAAACTCCTTTCGCCCCCTCTCCCCATCTCTGTAGTAAAAGTATTCTTTTCTTCTGGATAACCAGCCATGTTGGCATGCCTGGCAATGAGAGAGCTGATTAGCAGCTAAGCTTGCCCTTAACCTCTACCTCCTTTCCCAAAACCATTTCTGACATCAAACCGCTTATCGCTTCCCTTGTTCGTGACCGCTGGCAAACCTCATGAGGCTCCCAAATTGATAACAAATTCCACGTCATCCAGCCCACCATTCCGATCAAACCCACCATCCACAACCTCTCCCGTGTCGACAACATTCACATTACCCGCCTTAGAATAGGTCACTTCCACCCCACTCTCTCCCACCTCCTTATTGGCTCCCTTCCACCCCTCTGCAACAATTGCCATTGCACCCTCACAGTCCACCATATCCTCCTTGCTTGCCCCCTGTACAACCTTCCCAGAGCTTCCCTCGCTCCCCACAACTCAATAGCCGAGCTCTTCTAGGAAATACCTCCGGAAAAATTATTTCCTTACTTCATCATGCTTCCCTCTACAACCATATATAGTCCTCCTCTCCCAACCCTCTTCCCTACTTTTTTTTTTTCTTCACCCATGCGCTTCCTCTCTCGATCCCAGTTTTCTGGCTTTTAGTCCCTGTGTTTCTCTCAATCTCCCCCTGTTTTCTTTCCTTCATTCCTCTGGAATGGTCTGACCTCTCAGGCACAATTTGACCCTCGCTGTCGTGGTGCCGTTAAGTCCTCATCAAACAAACCATCAAATCGCCAGTTTAGAGTTCTTTGGTAGTCCTCGTCACACAGCATTAACTCATATTCACGACAGGATCAGGATGCTTCATCTACTTATTTTCCAACGTTGCCGTCACGACGGTCACGTGTCATAATCATAATCAACAGATCAATGTGGCGGTTCTTCCTCTTTTGCAAAATTATAGTATCAAAATTATATGATCCAAAATTTTATACAAAATTATAGATCCAGAAAATATCTATATCGATAAGCCAAGAATTTACCCTCCTTGTAACAGTATAAGTATAAAGAATATACATCATATTTCATCGGATTTTAGGGGATCGGGATCCTTACACTTAAGTTTATTTTTCAGGACAACAATAAAATCCCCCGTGGTTTAACATGTTCAATATCTTCAAAATCCCTAAGATCAGATGATATACAGTGCATGGCTCATTCAATAGATGGTCGTCAGTATTAAGCCAGTATTAAATTCTCAGCTTGAAATATCGTATACTTGGAACAGATCAGTGAAAGCTTTAAATATTTCTTTTGCAAATCACGCTGATGTTAAGGCCTGTGGCATTTGCTACGCAGCCACACAACCTATATAAACAATAAAGCTTTCCTTTTTATTTTATTTTTGGATATCTATTTTGCTTGAAGAGAAAAGAAACCTTATGACCCAAGAAAATATTTTACGCTTAGAAATAAAACTTAAGTTTAAGTGATTGTTCGTATTTAAAGGTGTGATTGCTTTGTGGGAGATTTATGCAACAAAATTCGACTCCATTCAGAAATATATTTTAGCCCTCGGCAAAACTTTTTTTTTTTTCTTTCTTTCATTTTGTGTGTGGAATTTACTATGGACGGAAAGTTATGCATATTCACACAGCTGTTTCATAGTACTGATGAATTGCCACCAGGTCACGTATAGTCCCTAATACGCCTTTCTGTTTAAATAGTGACTACTATCATATTGTTGGCGATATTTAAACATATATATTTGTATATATTTATATATATTTGTATATATTTATATATATTTATATAAATTTATATGTATATATGCATATATGTATATATTTATATATATTTATATATATTTATATATATATATATATATATATATATATATATGTATATATATGTATAGATAGATATATATATATATATATATATATATATATATATATATATATATATATTTAATATTTATATATATATATTTATATATATATATATATATATATATATATATATTTATATATATATATATATATATATATATATATATATATTTATATATATATTATATATATATATATATATATATATATATATATATATATATATATATATATATATATATTTATATATATATATATATTTATATATATACATATATTATATATATATATATATATATTTATATATTTATATATATATATATATATATATATATATATATATTTATATATACACACATTTTTCAGCGGTGTCATTTTTGTTGTTAAATTGTTTAAGTGTCGTTAATAGTACAGTTACTACATAATTAGACCAGTGAGTTGTCATAATGCCATTCTAAAATTACACTGTTTGAAGTAATCGTTATATTGGTAAGAAATATATTCAAAATTATATTGAAATATCAAAATATACTTATACAATCAAATTTGGTTAACACTTGACCTTGTTATAGAATAATCTGAATTTGTAGGTTACAGGAATATTCCCTTGAATTTTCATATTCTCATATAGTGTGGTAGCACACTGTTAAACTACAAATTGATCAAAACCCACGTTGATATCTCAAACTGTTTAGGAGTTATTGCATTTCAAAGATTTTGAGAATGTGTTAAAGTCACCTTGCAGTCTACAGTTTGATGTCCCAATTGCATGCAGATCAAAGGCATATTTATATTTCTTTGAAAATTGCCTCTTTCTACTTTATTGAAAACATGTTTTGTTTTATCAATGATGTGGGGTATAAGACAGGTACTTTTCAAAAACATGCTTTGCCCACCTTACACCCTAAATGAAAGAATTTTTTTTTTTATGGAAATTCAGGAAGAATTATCTTGGATCTGCAATAATAACATCACACTTTCAGACTGCTCTGCATGGTCACTTTTCATACACACTGGCTGACTGGTGAAATCTTTTAAATGCATTTACTCCTAAAGGGAATAAGATATCAACATAGTTAGTGCACCAATTCGTTTCCTTTAAAGTACTTTGTCATATGATCATAAAATTCGCGAGATACTCCTTGAAGGTTTGCCAAGAAATATACAAATTTGGGATGTCATAAGTTGATGAAGTTTTTCATTTTCGTACGAAAAGACCATTTCTTTGCAACAATCCAGACCAGAAGAGGGATTTTGCTGGATGGCATTAGAATGACTACCATTAGTCACAGGGGAATTAGGAATCGGATTTCTCTTAAATCATTTTAAATATGTCTACTCTCTAAAAAGATGCAAAGTGCATTGTGGGTAATGTCGCTTAATGACGGCATCCATTCATTACTATATTAAAGGAGACAAAGTCTGACATAATCCTTACTTCATACGATAGAATTAACAAAAACAGATCTTCTGACCAAGTTCCACAACAATGGCCGTACGAGGCCATCTTACTCATGGGGGGCGGTGACTTTTTGCCTCGACTCGAAAACCTGTTACGAAGGGAAAATTGCAATGAATCTGTGAATAAACAATTAATTTTGATCAATGGCTTCTTAGAGTTTTGTGGTTGGGAGGGGGAGCTTTAATATCCGGGAATTTCCTTTATTTTTGGCAGGTTTTTTTCTTCTTTTTGTTGTTGTAAATATTTGGCCAATTTTCGGGAGCTTTCCTTAATTTCCGGGCAATTTTCTTTGATTTTCGTTACATTTCCTTCCTTTGCGGGCATTTTTCTTCGATTTTCAGAACATTTTTTTACATTTCCGGGCAGTTTTTCAATTTTTAGGAAATTTCCTTTAATTTTTGGGAAATCGAGACAAGTCGGGCATGAACAAGTTCAGATAAATCACTCATTTAAAAAGTATACATTTTGTATCTCTGCGCACTGCCTGACTATTTAAATAAGATCGGCAGATCGGTGCCCAAGTATCATATTGTCGTCATCATGCCGAGTTGGGAGGGCATGACTTAGATATCTAGCCGAGTCAGGCATGATTTCCTACCCGACTAAGGGTATCCGGCCAACATAGAGGGGGGGGGGGGAGGAGACTGCCGCCCCAGCCCCTCGCCATGTACGGCCTGTCCACAACTCGAAAATACATTAATTCTATTCCGTTATGGGAGTAGCCATTTTGATTTTAACACATGCAGACAATGATGTCAAGTTTTGCAACTTATGATTTTTTTTCCCTAGTGTATGGGTCAATTACATTTTTGTGTCTACATAATATTACCAAATCCTCAGTGTGTAAATAATGTCATGATTGACAAGATTTTTATATGGTATTAAGCAAAATTGCAGTGTCCATTCCATGAGTCAACTTTAAATGTGAATAACTTGAGATATGAATAAGCCTTGACTTTTTGATACTTCGTTTATTTTTCAATTCTCTATGAATGATATTAAATAATATTGCAGGCTTTATGTCTCCTTTGAAACACACACTTGAAAGATATCTTTGTAATAAAAGTTCCCTTCTCACTTCGTAAACCTTCAATATAATTTGTTTTTTAAAAACCCTTGGTTACTCCTCACAATGCCTGTACACGTTTAATCTGCACATGTCCGTAGACCATTACATACCGTGTGACGACGGGCCACCTTTAATTATCTTAGAGGATCGACGCATGTTTTGGGTGATTTACGTCTGCGTGATGCCCGTTATTAGTTTCTTTTTAAATATCATGATTTCCCATGCGACATCATTCTTCGAAATTGTGACACTTTCCTCGACGTTTGGTTATTCTGTTGGCGCTGTCAAGGCATGTGCTGATGGAAATACATATCAGAAGTCTTCGGCGGGATTTGCCCACCGAAAACGGGGGCAAAGTCACAAAATGAATCAAAGTTGCTTACCTAAAGGGGACATTAAATCACATTAAAATATAAAATATCACCATACAAAAGATGGACCCCCAAATCCCACCTACATCCAGAGGTTTTGCTTTCAATGAAAGTATTAACACAATTACCAATGGGGACAGCTGCCCGTGCCCACAATACAGAGTCGTCCACAAAAGTACTATTTTTGGTTCCGATGCGATAGCATAGGTGGGTGGCAGGGCTGGTGAGTGTGTGTTTGTGTGTGTGTGTATTTGTTTGTGTGTATCTGTGACAGAAGCATGTAAACATGATATTTCAAGATCCGTGTGGTAGATTTATGTCATACTTGGTATATGGATGTGTAGTGTTCTGTAGATGATCCCTATTGTTTTTTGGTATTGATGTCATAAATATTCAATAGTAGGCGGAGCTAAATGTAAAATTATGTTAACAAGCTTGTAAACACGATATCTCAAGAACCGTGCGGTGGATTTGTGTCATACTTGGTATATGGATGTGTTATGGTCTGTAGATGATTGGTATTGTTTTTGGTGGGATGTCATGAATATTAATTAGTGAGCAGATCTAAATGTAAAATTATGTTAACAAGCTTGTAAACACGATATCTCAAGAACAGTGTGGTGGATTTATGAAATATTTGGTATATGGTTGTGTTGTGGTTTGTAGATGACCTCGATTGTTTTTGGTGCTGATGTCATGAATATTTATTAGTGGGCGGGGCTAAATATTAAATTGTGTTAACAAGCTTGTAAACACGATATCTTAAGATCATTTAGGTGGATTTATGCCATACTTGGTACACATGGGTGTGTTGTGGTCAACAGATGATCCTAATTATTTTTGGTGCTGATGTGATAACTATTTATGAGAAGACAGGACTAAGTATGAATTTCTATTTATTCTCATATTTCCACAAACCCATGTCAGATTTAAATCAAACTTGATATAATGCTGTTGATAAAAGCAAGGATGATACAGGATCCCATAGAATATTGAATTGTTGACTTCATCATTATTCATGTCAGGCACTAAACGTGTAAGTACACAACATTTAAAGATATACGAGAGAGAAAAAAATGCTTCTAATCCAAAGTTAGCATCGGGACCAAATGGGATTTCTCCCTCTGGTTAAAAATTTTACATTGCAGTTTGTGAGCTTGTGGCGCGGTCCTTATGAGGAGTCTAAATTTTGTGTAGGGTCCATCTTAACACAATAAGACCCACACCTTGGTACCTTATAAAGAAAACGAGCAATCCTGAAGGTGTTTTGACATTTGCAATTTGTGGAAGCCTATGCCAACCTTAACCAGGGGCCCTACACTTTGGGCAAGTGGCGCATTGTCCATACTCATTTGTGTAGAAAAGACAGGTGGAAGGAACTTCAAATCAAACTGAAGTATCTCATTAGCAGAATAAGATATTTAAGTAATTTCATCACCATGTTGTTTCTTTGGAAAGTTCACATTGATTACAGGGAGATATATGAGATTTGTGTACATTGGCGGTCGGTGGGGGTGGAATGCGCACGCACCCCCTCCCTACGGGCCTGATGTTATTCAAGATTTTGAATATAGCCATAATTTGTGAACTTTGACAGTAAGCTTGGTGTTTACCTGTTACGTAGGGAGCTGTCATATTAGCTGTCATTCTAATAAGACAACTCATTGCCTGTATAAGTGTTTATTGCTTGAATTGCATATTGAGTATACTTACGATAGTTGTTCGTCACTGCATACAAGAAGTGTAATGCTTGCTTGCTGTTGAACATGCTGAAAGATGATAGACTTCGGCTGGTAAGGCCTCACATGACCTGTAAAATGTTGACAAAAATGTCATAAAACCTTTTTTTTTTTAAACTCGTCTTATACGAGAAATGATTAATGCTAGTGAAATGTTGACAGGTTATTGCAGGCTAAAGGGATTTAAGCGTTATAAACGTCACTTTTAACAGGTAATGGGCTACATGTCGTCGTTGGTCAAATATCTTTTCGCCTTTTTCTCCAATTTGTTTTGCCCTTTATGGTTTTGAGAAACAATAAGGAAAATATTATGTGAAGTACAAGATATCCAAATTCAGTGAAGGTACTTTCTTTGGTCAGTTGCAATGGTTGAGGCGAATATACAGTCCTGGATAATCCAGAATTTTGAGAATTATTATATAAGTGTTCCTTATTACTTTCAGGAACAAATTAATGTGGGATATTACATTAAACTAAAACCATTAAAAGATTAGTTCAGGGGTCAAGAAAGTCTTTATCGCTCCTTTCTCGCGGGTATGGAGATTGAGGCTTCTGTAAGCAAATTATTTAATCTCTTTCTGTCTCTTGCTACTACTGCAGCTTCTCCCTAGCACTCTTCTCGTAGTCTTAGGTCTTCCCTTCAGTTCTTTCCTCGTATACCTTCTGGTGTCCAGGTGATGGATATTTTGGTATACTTTCCTTCGTCCTTTCTTAATACATGATCCAACCAACTCCATCTTCTCTTAAATGTCTCCTTGCTCACCTCCACTGTGCCTCTTCTATTATATAGTTCTTCATTGGTAACTTTCACTGGCCATCTAATTTTTAAAATAATCTTAAGACATCTCAGTTGAAACACTAGTTTCTTCTCGTCAGCTTCCAGGTTTCACATCCATAGAGGAGTACTGAGATTACATTTTGATTGAAATATTTTCAGTTTAGTTTGTAACCGGTAGATGTTTGATTTCCAAATCTTGTCAAGTTGTCTAAAAGTTGCCTGTGTCAGCTTAAATCATGCGTTTTATTTCTTCATCAGTGCCTCCTCCTTTGGACAGTGTTGCGCTGAGATAGACAAAGCTATCAACATCTTCAAGCTCTGCATTTGCATAAGTGTTCCATTAGTTTTGTTGTTAATGCGCAAGATACTTGTTTTTGTTTTTGTTTTTCTTCATACCAAGCGTTTTACCTGTTTCATGTTGTTTGTTTGTTTTGTTTTGAAGTTGTTCTTTGGTGCTAGAAATAAGTGCAATGTCATCAGCGTAGTCAAAATCGTATAGGCCTGTAAATAAGTTCCACCGGATTCCATTCCTTCTGTCTTGTATACTTGTGTACTCATCACCCAGTGAATAGTAAGTATAACCAGATAAAGAGGAAACCAGACATTACACATCCTTGTTTTACCCCAGTTTTCACAGAGAACCAGTCACATAGTTTTCCATCGCTTAACACTGCACATTTGCTGCCATCATACCAGTTCTGTAGAATATTTGTGTATTTCACGGGTATCCCATATTGAGCCATATTCTTCCACATCATGCTTCTGTCTAGACTGTCGAACGCCTTCTGAAAGTCAATGGAAGTTGAGGTATACTGTGGCTTTCCATTCCAAGCATTGTTATATTATAATTCTAAGGGTAAATATTTGTTCAGTAGTTCCTTTGCCACTCCTAAAGCCAGCCTGCTCATAACGAAATTTGGTATATATTGCGCTACGTAGCCTGTCAATCAATATCATTCCAAATATCTTACTTGCTGTTGGTATTAAGGATATACCTCTGTAATTGTCTCAAATTGTCAGGTCACCTTTCTATGGTATGATAGTTATAATGCTTTCTTTCCATGCATCTGTCACTTCTTCTGTATCTAGAATTTGGTTGAATAATGTAGTTAAGGTCCTCTCCATCAAACCCATACTTTCCGCATTTCAATGCTTTCCATCCACTCTTGTTACTTTTCCATTTTTCATCTTTGACGAGCATTATTTATTTCTTCGGCTTGGATCTCACACATCTCAACATTAATGTCATCTTCGTTAGCCTCCATACCTTGGTTGATTGCCTGTGGTATAGGTTGGTTTAAAGTTAATTCGAAGTGTTCTTTCCATTCTTTCTCTCATCTCATCTTCTCCAGTGATAAGCTTTCCATTTTCATTCCTTACTCCAACATTCTTCTTTCTTCCTTTATAACATTTCTTCTTTGTAATTAGGTATTAGACCACTCATGTCTCCACTTGATGCTGCATCTTCTGCTTCTTTCACCTTATTATCTACCATCTTTTATCTGATCGGACTCTTTTCTTTACTTCTCTGTCTTTCTTCTAGTATTCTGTTCTTTTTAGTTGTGTCATTCTATCAGATTTTGCTTCATCTATTTGACATTTGAGATTTGTCCTGTCTTTAATAGCTCTCCATGAGTGAGCAGAAATCCATGGTTAACTTTATGCCTTTCCTTCTACTTTCTTTGCAGCATTGATATGTGCTGTTTCAATTATATATACCTTTCGTTTATACAATCATCCCTGTCTCTCCACATATTCTTGTCCACTTCTTTTTTGTAGTCATGTCTTACTTCTGCAGTTCTACACATTTTAGTCTGTTTGACTCAAAAATGGGTCGTGATGTTTGGCTGTTTTTCTTCTCACTTCTCAGATTAACTCTGATATTTCCAATTAGCAGATTGTGGTCACTGTATATCGGCTCATCTTTTGGGTCTTACATCTAACAAAGCCTCTGTATGTTTCCTAGATATTGTGAAATGGTCAATTTGGTTTCTGGTATTGCCATTTGGGGCAGTCCAGGTGTACTTGTGGATGTCTCTATGCTTGAACACAGTACCTCCAATGATGAGTCTGTTAACCTCACATAAAGTCTGCAAATCGTTCTCCATTGTCATTCATAATTCTTTCCCCATCACACTTTCTCTACGGCTATTTTCTCCACCAACATTAGCGTCTCCCATTACAATCATTATATCGTAATTTGGTACTGTGGTACTTCACCAATAATTATTAGAAGTTGCTCACAGGAATCAGCTTTCACATCCTCATCTGCCTGTTCTGTTGGCGCATAGATCTGCATAATGGTTAGTTTCATAAATTTTGTCTGGAATGATTCGTTTGTTGGATTCCAATCAATTTGGCTGTACTTCAACTTCTTAGCTATAACGATAGCTACTCCTTTTTCATGCTTATCTTCACTTTCAGAGTAAAGTATTAGCTCACCAGATTCTGTTGAAACTTGACTAAAACCCAACCCCGCATCATATTTCACTAATTCCGAGTATTTTTATGTCATTTTTCCTCATCTCCTTTACCATAACTGCTGTTTTTCCCGTTTCGTATAATGTCCTTACATTCCAGCATCCAATTGTCGTCTTTAATTTGGCGTTAATTATCACATTCGTTAAGTAGCACTTCTGCTTCTTCTGTTGTTGCTCTTAAACCCAGAGTCTTTCAGCAAATCTTGCCGGCTTTCACCCCCACGCGTCATCTATCGATCTTCAGGCATGGAGGTACCACTTTGTGGTACCTCCATGCTTCAGGTACCTAGTGTAGTGATGGACACTAGAGATCACGCAAGTAGTTTTATCTGCTGAGATCGTATTATAAATATTTGCTCTAGGTTTCTGTAACAAGATGATTTTCTGATTGGATTGTCAGCCATTTGCAGTATAAGAGTGAGGACCTCTAGGCATGCTAGGGTTTTTAAACCAGCTCCGTCTGCCCGGGTTTTACATCAACAGTTTTCCTTTTCCTAGCAAGTTTGTCAACTAAGACTGACGAGGCCAATCTCCTTATGTTTTTCCTGGTTTTCCTTCCATACCCAGAGCCCCCGTTTCGTTACTCTAGCCGCAAGGCATGAGCATAACAGTTGGTACCACGAGAAGGTAGGGTTGGAGCTGGGAGCTGGGAGGCGATTATGGACAGATAGACTGACATTAATGCGGCCTGTATGTACAGCCTGGAGAATGTAGAATGGAAATACAGACAAAGGGGGAAGGGTAAAGGTAAGACGCATAGAGAATGAAATACAAAGAGGTAGAAGGGAAAGTACAAGTCTACCATATAGTCAAGCAAGTCTATGAACGAGGACTTCAAACAACGAAGCACAATACTATTCCAGTACTGTTACTATTATATATAACCCATATCTGATAGCTCGGACGCTTTGTCAGTATTTGCGATGATATCATAATTAAACTCTCTGGGTATGATGATTGACAGCTTTTTCAACCAATTACCGCATGAATTTGCCTAGCGACAAAATCTGCGTAACTTAGTGGGAAAACATACTACGCGGTACTGGTACAGTACAGCTAGGTAGCGGCGCGCGCTCATGTACTCAATGCACTTAAATGTACAAAACAAATTTCTCCACACATACTGGGTGATTGCAAAATTGTGAACAAAAATTGCGCTTACGGGCCCGCAGTGGGCTTTGTAAATCTGATTGCTGTTACCCAGAACACTTAGCTGTTACCCAGAACACTTAGCTGTTACCCAGAATACTTAGCAAACTGAATTTTGTTTATCCCTTTTGCTAAAAACTCTAAAAGATCCGGAGAAGTGCCATAAATGGACCAAAGCTTCCGGCAGGCCTCGCGAACATCCAAATGTCAATGCACGATTGCGGATTTGAGGTTCGTTTGCCCCATCTAGTTACCGCGTTGCTATGATGGGTGTGGCTTATCTTATTTCGTAACTCAGAGACGTTAATTCAGTAATTAGGAGTAGTGGTTGCATAGATAAAATAAGATAATTTGACTGTGTGGAAGCTCTTTGATTTGACTATGACGTGCCAATCTCCAGCAGTATCGCCAAGTTCAAGTGACAACTCCCTACGCCAAAGCAGCTATGTTGAAGAAAATGTTTCTTCCTGTGTCGCCTCTTGGGCCGGATCACCTTGAAATGATCCATCTTTTGGAGGCAATGACTTGGACTGGGTCAGGTATTGAACAAGGAAGGACACGTCTTATATTTGTATATTTCTTTTTACAGATGGAGCTAAGCGGGCGAGAGCTAGGCCTACAGGGGCCGAGACCAGTGAAGGGGAAAAGGAGAAAACAAAGTCTGACGAAACAACAAAAGATGTCGAAGGGGCGGCGGCGAAGGAGGAGGAACAGGGTGCAACACAGGGCCAAGCCGGAGCATATACACAAGTTGAAGGAGAGGTTTATACGGGTATAGTCAAGTGGTTTAATGTGACCAAAGGATACGGGTTTATTACTCCTACCGATGGATGTGAAGGGGATGTGTTCGTTCATCAGGTTAGTATTTGTTTATTTTGCTTTGTTCTTTAAATCATTGCAAATGTCATATTCGACTTTGGCGAGGCAAGTTCATGCATAGTAAGAATTTTCTTTTATAGATTGAAATTTACAAGAGATTTGAACCAGTGCCGAGTTAGGCACAAGCTAACTAATGCAATATTTTAGCCTCTCATCAATAGTCGCCTCACTTTTGTACTTAAAAAGAAAAAATGGTGCCGAAAATATGCAGTTTTCTATTTCATCTTTTAAGTTCAGAAATACGCTGTCATGATTTATGACAATCCATATCAGCTACATGTCGGAAACGAAAGGAGTTGTTTTACTGATCTATCTTGAAACCAGGAAGCTGCAATTTAAATGGCAGTTCCCTGTTAAAACTATACTCAACACTCGCAACAGGCATTTGGTAAATGTAATACGTCCATATGAAAATGCTTTGCAATTATTCTACCTGTTGCGTTCGATATGACGCCGTATAGTATAATTTTATCGAAAGTAATTAATTGCACAGCTGTGTTCACACTGACTCCTACCTCATATATGTTTTATCGGTTAAAGTGATTGGTCAATGCCCTGAAACGGAAGATGGTGGCTGCGACAGGGCCGCAGAGGTCATGTTATACTATAACTATCATTTCTTGCTTCCGGTTCAGAAACAACCAAAATTGTATTCTCGGTTATTTGAACACAATTTAGACAAATTATTGTACTGTAATTTGTCTGTTGCCTTTTGATGTAAAATAGAGAAAGGGTGTTATGTGGTGACGGTGAAGGTGAATTCTACTTCCACATCACATTCTGTACTGTAAGCTTGCCAAATACTGCATGGCATCAAAGAGCTTCTCTTTGATGGCATGTACGAACTGGACTTCGCGGAAATGCTGTAAGCTTGATTGTGCTATACGGAGATTAGATATACATGTATTTTATATGATTTTAATTAGGCCTTATTTTGATATTCCGTTGTGGAGTTAGTTTCCTTCACCAGAAATTCTTCAAAATGTAAGACCGCCATCGCGACCCAAATAAGATATTTTCACTGTGTTGTGTTTTGATCGGCAATTGGCCGAAATAGCGGTTTTTTGATAAACGATTATTTTTTTAATTTGATCTACCCAGCTTGATCCCGACGAAAACCCCAGGGGAGTAGCCAGTCTTTCGGTTTAGGGGTGGAGGTCATCGAGGGAAATATTTGGACCTTTTAGCATATTTTCTGGACCGTTTAACCCTTACCATTACATTTTACTTTTGGGGGTCGTACGCCCCTGTCGACCCCCTGGCGACACCCATAAACCCGTCTTTAACCTGTCGTCAAAGATTGATATAAATAAATCTTTGAAGAGGGAATCTTGTCCCAAGAAAGTTGACACGTCTGATATATACTAGTGACGTCACTTCTGCGGCGGTTATTGATTGGCGTGACAGTAGCTGAGACAATATTTCAGAGACGTTTTAATTGTATTTATCTGAGCCAAGTTAGCACGATAACTGGCCTTAAGTTTTCTTGCAAGTTCACCATATCTTTTGTATTTCGTGACAACTTTCTTCTTCGACTATAGCCTATGCAGTTATATAATGCCGACAACACATCTTATAAACACTTATCACACCTAGAAATAGTTCTGCGGTTATAGATTACACAATAAATGACGCAAATGTTCATATTTTGTTTTTGTTTTGCGTTTTATTTCTGGAATATGGGTTATCACACGTTTGAACCAAATTCGCAAGTGCGCCTCTAATCTTCATTTGTTTATTTTTGAATGTCAGTTTTTGATCGCTAGCCCATAAATCTCCTGTTTAAACGAGGCGCGTGATAAGGAGGCGAAATTAACCGTAAATGACTTGAAAAAATTGAAGCAGCCGCTCGTTTTCAGATTGGTTTAAGTTAAGGCCGTAAATCTCTTCCGCGAAGTGGGGGAGGGATTGGTTGGTGGCAAGGGTCTTCAGGTGGAGCGCTATTTCCCCGTCCCCCACGAATCTTAAATGTGTACCGAGATACAATGCCAAATCAAAGCGTTATGGCCCTGACTTCATTCAATGTCAGCCCTCAACTTCAAAGAAAGAAATTTGTGTGTGACGTGATAAAGAATTTGCATGGCCGAGATAGCAAAGATATTTCGGCGCCGCGGCTCCCTGTTTTGAATATACCTTGGAGGTTTGTCACAGCCATTTAAATGATCAAGGGGTCACATTTATTATAACTTAACTTTTATCTATCATTTCGTGTAACCAAAGAGCTTGGTGTAACCAAAGAGCTTGAAGCTCCTTGGTGTAACCCAATTAATAACTCGCCATTTACCAATCCCTGATTTCAGTCCCTATTACTTCTGTTGAATGTTAAAGTTATCGAGAAATCTCCCTTGTTTCAAAGGACTATAGTTCAGTGGATAAACATTTTCATATTATGTAAAAGATCACAATAAAGGGACAAAAATGGCGCGCAAAGTGTTCAGGCATCTTAATTCCGTTAAAGAGATATAATAGTTTTAAAAATCAGTGTGATTGTTGTAATGAATAAAATCACTTAGAACTTCTGCGTATATGTTGTTGAAATAGTTTTTCGAGACTTTGCGCATTACGATTCAACCATTGAACATGTCAGAAGAGTATCACAAAAGGTCTCCTGTAGTCAGCAGTGTGGCCATAGAGAAATGAGCTTAGTTACCACCCCACTTTTCTAAATAGAATGTCATTTAGATTTTTATTTTAGGATGTATGCTTTATAATTGCTTCAAAGTTTGCTTAAAGGAAAGGTATCGTCCCATAAAGAAATTCAGAAGTGAACGCTGCCGTGCTAGTAACGTCACTTCCGATTTTCAATTATTTTCCTTATTGATTATGAGAAATCTGTGATCAATAACATCGCAGAATTCTCGCGATTAATAGGGGAAATTGAAAACCGGAAGTTACGTTAGCAGCACGGCAGCTTTTACTTCTGAATGTATTTATGAGACGACATCTTTCCTTCAGATAATGCGATTTAAACAGTAGATGGTAATGTTAACTCTTCTCTTTAAATAATCGGCCGTGACTGTCATGGTGCTAAAAAGTATACGCAAATTTGACCTCTTTATTTCTACTCCTCCCCCACTTTTTACCCCCCGCCCCCCTCTCCCCCTTCCCCCATCACACACACACGAAACACTCTCTTATGTTACCCTGGCCGTACCGCTGCCTGTAGTGGCTGATATCCCATCAGCAGAAATAGTAGAATTTTTTTTTCAATTAATAATACAAAATTCAAATGTATATTCACTCAAACCTCTTCACTATAGTGAAACATAAGGCACCGACAAAGCTTCTCCATTCTGATCTATCCTGGGCGAGCCACCGCAATTCATGCCAAGTCTTCCCCATGACCCTCTATGGTCCTGCGCCAGGTTCCAATCAGGGAGCTCTGACTCCCTGCTCCAGTGTGTCTGCCTCTGTTCCTATTTCCAGGAAGGGGGTTAAGTTAAGGCCGTGTTTGAATGGCGATTTTTCCTCATACGTATAAGGTGGCCAAGCCATGCTCAGCACTTCATCTTAACTTCATGTATGTTAGACCGCTCCCATATTAGTAAACCGCAAAGTGAGATTGTAAGGGTCATTCTTCTACAGTAAACTGTCTAAAAAGAGCAACTTTTAGTGAAATTTGTTACTAATTCGAAAGTTTCTACCCCTTCTCATCTTCTACCTCCATGTTTGAACTGAAAAAAGGACATCGCGGTAGGTTCTTCACAATTCAATTAGAGCAGGGAGTTTAGAGTCAGTCAGCAGTCTGTGTCGTACATGACGGACCACGGGATTGTATTACAGCACGTGGTTAAGAACAATCACAACCGTGTCAAATCTAAATGTAGTTGTGAAGATGAGAATACAAGTATTTTGTACCGCACACCGTTGTTAGGAAACTTCAGTTATACTGCTATTTCAGTATTTTGGAGGTTACTCAGAGGAGCCTTAATGTCCCGTCCTGGTGACGGTCCTTTCAGCAGCCTAAAATCATGTCTTTTGTAAATTCTTGTTATATATGGTTATAATAAAGGATTAGTTCAATGGTCAAACACGGAAACACGGAGATGATCAACGAGACGCTAAGGAGATGTTCAAGTTTAAAACTCTGTTATCTGTGTAGGAATGACTGGTGTAGTAAGTCTACTATGGAAGGTTAGCGCCCTTACTGCCTTATCAGATTCTAACAATTTTTAATGTATTTTGAAGAAAATTCATTGAACTTTTTTACTACTTGATTTTTTTTCTTCTCCCTCAATCGTTCTTCAGGTGGTAAATGAATAGTTACCCTTACTTGATTCTTTTTGACTATTTCATGACACAAATGGTTTTTACGCCACAATCGTGATGAAGACGCCAACTTTCCATAGTAGATTTACTATACCAGTCATACACAGATTAGACAGAACTTTAAGCTTGAATATCTCCTTAACGGAATAAGATTTTTGAACGCTTTCTTCACCGTTTTGTTTATTTTGAAGTCCTCTTTCATATACGATGGGCATGCTGGAACCACTGAACTAATCCTTTAACGTAATGACAGAATGAAGGCTGTCATATGATATAATGCACCGCGCGTCACATAATTTTTCTGTGTAGTCGAACTCAAAACAATTGTAGAAACTTCGCACGCATTGGAAATCATTAAGATATGAATCGTTTTAAAGAATAATACGAAAGTATACAGATAATCAGAAATACCATGATTAAATGGCTCGATTCGAAAAGCGAAGTTTTCTACAGGCTTACACACACTTTTATCAACACAGTCATTGTATAGTGTACTTAAATACGAAATATGTGTAATTCTGTAATTGTTGTGGATAAAATAGCAAGTTGTGTAAGAATTAGAATTGTTGGGCTAGAATTAGAATTGTTGGGCTAGAATTAAAATTGTTGGGCTCGAATTAGAATTGTTGGTAAACATTAGAATTGTTGGTAAACATTAGTACTCGCAATTGGAAAACAAACACTGGTGTAAGCTCTAAGGCCTAATCTTAATCCATAACAGTAAGGAAAACTCACTCATTCTTAAGGGGAAATGTATCTTAACTTTTAACCGGATTGATAACACACACACACCAATCCTGTAAATAATTTAAGATGTGATTTATTTATGAAGTGCAGTAGTTTAAATTTAGTGACCATCACAATGGTATTAAGTGGGCTATAGGGTGTATAAATCACAGTGTTTGATCACCAAAGTGCACCATATTTGCATTTACTTCCATGCACTTCATATGTTGGGGGGCGGGGGTGCATTCATTGTAAATCTTAATTCTCTGTATGTACAAAATATGCCGCTTGTACAAAATGGTCTGGTGCAAGTGATCTCGGGAGGGGGAAGGGCAAGTGATCTCGGGAGGGGGAAGGGGGGGGGCTAATAGGAGTTTTTACATGAAGTAGGAATTTTGGTTGGGAGAGGACCCAAGTTTCCCTTCAGATTGGTATTGTAATGTTCATTTGATTTATAAGTACTGACCGAAAAGAGCATTAGATTTTTGAGGTAAATAGTCTCTGAATTTTGAAAATAACATATGTAGTTTCCAAGTTATGAGTAAACAAATTCGAATTTGTATTTTTTTTTTTTTTTTAAATGTGATGTATGAACAGGAAAACAACCTCAAAATGCTTTTGTTTTGCTTTATATTTCTTTCCTTAATTTCAGACCTTGAAAATAATCAAAATGCATTCTCCAGCACATTTCAGGTTATGAGGCCTTGTTGTTGACAATGAATTCTCCGAGTGGAGAAAAATATTGTTTTCCAATATACTCCATACTCCATAGTGCAAACACTGCTGTTACTTTAATGCAAGAAAAAGTCGCTTAACTACAACTTAAAAAGATATGTCTTAATTTTCATACAAGGAGCGAGTGTTAGAACTTCACTCAGAACACCACTTACCAAGATATTGTTAACTACTTCCTCGGTATTCAAAGGAGGATTCGCTTCGTAGCACATTTTAAATTGTGTCATATCTGTAGTGTTAGGTTTTTTCCATTGTTTTCCGGCAAAGTACTGTTATTCAAAGTACTGTTATTTTGTCAGACGATAAGTCATTAGTGGTATATGAATATTCATATTTAATTACGTCGTCGTCATTCTTGTATATGATTGGCTGAAAAAATCTGTAATGGCAATTCTTGTCTGCAAAAAAAAAAAACGTCCGGTAAAGTTTTGGTTAAAGTGTTTAACT
The DNA here is from genome assembly GCA_020152595.1 of Chiridota heheva. Classification (NCBI taxonomy): domain Eukaryota; kingdom Metazoa; phylum Echinodermata; class Holothuroidea; order Apodida; family Chiridotidae; genus Chiridota; species Chiridota heheva. The sequence continues at coordinate 1,113,304 of JAIGNY010002337.1, forward strand.
AGGGTAGGAGGCCATGGGCTGTGATGCCATGTGGGACATAAAGTAGGATGTCATTGGGAATGATTCCGTGTGGAACATATGGTAGGATCCAATGTGGGACACAAGGTGGGATGCCATGTGGGACATCAGATGGAAAGCCACTAATGCGGGACATACGGTGGGATGCCATGTGGGACACAGCGAGATGCCATTTAGGACACAGTGAGGGATACCATGTGGGACATAGGGAGAAATGTCATGTGGTAAATATGGTTGAATTGATGTGGGACATACATGTAGGATGGATCCATGTGGGACATAGGATGGGATGCCATGTGGGTCATAGGGTGGGATGCCATGTGGGACATATGGTGGAATGCCATGTGGGACAAGGCATGGGACGGGATGTCATGTGGGACGTGGGATGTCATTTGGCACATGGGATGGGATCTATGTGGGACATAGGGTGGAATGCCATGTGCGACATATGGTGGAATTCTATGTGGGACAAGGGATTGGATGGGATGTCATGTGGGACATGGGATGGGATGCCATATGGGAGATATAGTGGAATGTCATGTGGGACAAGGGATGTGATGAGATATCATGTAAGACATGGGACGCCATGTGGGACATGGGATGCCATGTGGGACATGAGATGCCATGTGGGACATGGGATGCCATGTGGGACATGGGATGCCATGTGGGACATGGGATGCCATGTGGGACATGGGATGCCATGTGGGACATGGGATGCCATGTGGGACATGGGATGCCATGTGGGACATGGGATGCCATGTGGGACATGGGATGCCATGTGGGACATGGGATGCCATGTGGGACATGGGATGCCATATGGGACATGGGATGCCACGTGGGACATGGGATGCCACGTGCGACATGGGATGCCACGTGGGACATGGGATGCCACGTGGACATGGGATGCCACGTGGTACATGGGATGCCACGTGGGACATGGGATGTCACGTGTGACATGGGATGCCACGTGTGACATGGGATGCCACGTTGGACATGGGATGCCATGTGGGACTTAGTGTGAGATGCCATTTTTATAATTGGCCGGGTTATATGATATGGTTGTCAATTTTCATGGGCATGCGAACCATGACGGTATTTACCGTTCTAGTTTTGTTATGATATTGATATTCCTGATATGAATAACAATCAAAATGTTTGTCTTGCCATGAATAAAGAAGCAAATATAAGTTTCCTTGCTTCTAAAGAATGTTAAATTAGGGGTTTAAAAATAAATTTAAAAAAGAATGTGGGATAGAAGATGACATGATGATAAAGTAGCTGAAGGAATTAGGATGAGGGTGAGATTTCATGTGGGACAGGGTGGAATTGTATGTAGTGCAGGGTGCGGTGGGATGTTGGTCAGGATGTGTTGGCATGTCAGACAGGGTGGATTGGCATGTAAAACAAAGTGGGTTGGAATATGGAACAGAATGGGTTGGCATGTGGAGCAGGGTGGGTGGGCATGTGGAACAGGGTGGGTATGCATGTGAAACATAGTGGGTTGGCATGTGGAACAGGGTGGGTCGACATGTGGGACAGGGCGGAATGGCATGTGGTGGAATATCATCTGGATTTCAGTTGTGGTGGCATGTGGGTCATGCAAGTGGTGGAATGACATAGGGCCTACAGTATCTGGTTTTCAGGTGTGATTGCATGGGGTATAGACGTGGGATGACATTTTGGACAGGTTGGGATGGAATGTGGGACAGTCTGGAATATGCATTATTAGCGGTTAGCAGTTAGGAGATTTGTATTGTTTCCAATGTCTAGTTTGTCATACGTTAAGCAATATTGTTTCGCATAATTTTGCTTTAATGTTATTTATTGTACATTTGTCATGCTGCTTGACTTTTCTTAAATTGTAAGTTGTATTACAATCCAGGATGTAGTTCTGAGAATGTGTCGAGGCTGGCGGGGGGTACATGTTGGAAAGGGGGTTTAATGACATTCTTTCATTGACATTGGCAAGTTAGGGCCTCTCCTTTCTTTGTTATTCAATTGATAGAACTCAAAAAGGTGTTGTAGTTATGAAGACTGCTTGGTTTTACATGTTTTCTGAGTTGCTGGGTGAGGTAACCTTGAGCCTTTTTGTCATAAAATGTCTTGGAAAACTCAAAGCTATTTTGAAGCTTGTATTGCAAATGAAAATGTAAGTGCATCTTTCAAAGTTCAAGTAATTTGAAATCATCTGCCACTGCTACCCTATTTCTGTATATACTTCCCGCTATAAGCCGGTTCTCTATACTAGCTTTGAATAGTCGAGCATGCTGTCCTTCCGACAGTTCTAGTTATGAGACTTGTTTTTCAGGATTCTTTGCAATAGATTGTAAAGCAATGTAAATGTTGCCTCTATGTACTACTTAGATTTTATTTTATTTTGGCCATATCATTCTTATTTTCTGACCAGATCACAACGATTTTGCGTCATGTGATTGCTCTTTCTGACCAGACCATAACGCTTGTGGGTCATGTGATTGCTCTTTTCTGACCAGACAATAACGCTTTTGGGTCGTGTGATTGTTCTTTTTCTGACCAGACCATAACGCTTTCGGGTCATCAGGTCATGTCATTGCTCTTTTTCTGACCAGACCATAACGCTTTTGGGTCATGTGATTGCTCTTTTTCTGACCAGACCATAACGCTTTTGGGTCATGTGGCCGCTCTTTTTCTGACCAGACAATAACGCTTTCGGGTCATGTGATTGCTCTTTTTCTGACCAGATCATAACGCTTTCAGGTCGTGTGATTGCTCTTCCCTGACCAGACCATAACCTGATTACGCTTTTGTTCGAAATACTGTACCAATTAGAAATACATCGTAAGATTGTGATTACCGTGTTATAGAAGTCGGTTGGTATTTTTGTAATTCTACGCCATTTTTGCCAGTAGTAAAATCGTTCAATTTGACAACTCCCAGGTTAAATTTTACATTTGCAACCAATTCCCTCCAAAAAAGAGATTTAAAACTCGATTCCCACATTGACCGTGTGTATTTATCTAGGACTATATCCACGGGCTATTGATGTACAGTTCCTTCAAACCAGTGTGAAATTATGGGGTCATGACCCTTGAACTTATTGGGTCATTTTATGCCTCCCCGGAGCAGTGGAGCTTTGATTTAGCTATGTTTGTCGTATTTCTTTTCGCGAAAAGGGTTTAACATGACCCTTGTGTTTATAACTCCCTCACTCTCAATAGCAGGTGTCAGAGAGAAAACCATGAACTTCCAATTATTGGTGCCAAGGGACTTTTTGTGGAATGCGGAATATTTCATCAGCTTTCGGTTGAGCATTGACCACAAGGCCAAATAGAGCGGCCCACCTTAAAAAAAAGCTCGTTTGGTTTGAGTGATTTCAATGTTACGGTTACAACGTGAGAGCTTTGATTAACAGGGTAACGATGGACAAACCTTCAACGCTTTAGATTGAAGATATTTATCATTGTGACCGAAACCTTCCTCGAACTCTCGAATGTCAGGAAATTAGGGCAAAATATGATGCATGGAACTTTTGAACCATTTTAGACTTGGAATGGTTGGAATTGTTCAAGACGTGATGTAGAGTTCAAAATCTTGATTAAGGCATTTAGGAAGGCCTCGTTTAAAGATATTTGAATAAGAAATTGTGGATATCACCTATCTGCCTATTTAATCATCCGAGCTAGAGCAAGGACAGCATATTTTTGTTATATATTGAAAACATTGCAAAATGACAAAGATTTCATTGCATTTTTTCAAAACATTCTAAATTTAGTATAGATAGAATATTAGATAGTCTAAACATCAATCATATTGAATATTATATTCCCCATCAGTGGCGCCGTGGTCTCGGGTTGGAGCGGGAGGGGGGGAGGCGGGTAGTTACCCTTTGCTTTTCTAATAATAATTTTGCTCAATAGTTTGTGACATATACGGGCAGCTGAACACATCTTCCACAGTCAGTGGGGCGTGACTAAGGGAGGGCAGAAGCAGTCGCCCCCCTAAAAAGGGCCCGGCCCGAGCCCTATAAGGGGGCCCGTGAAAAAATGTATCACTATACCTATTTACCATAGAAGCTCGCATGGCCCCACTTGCCCCGGCTTAGCTACGCCACTGTCTACAGTTTATGTAAATTCTGTTTTTTAATTCTCTGAAAAATATTTCGAACATCTGATTCCATTCGAGTAGTTTGAAACTTTGTTATACATCTGCGGCAACAGGTAATCAGAAATAAAGAAATTAGATTTATTACTGGCTTAAATTGAAGAACAAGAACACATTTTAAAGAATTATTGAAGGATATTGAGCTGTGTTCATCTGATGACATCACGAAGTTTGCTTGAATTTTAAACTTTGATTGACCATTTACTCAAAAACTACAATAACACAAGGTTTAAAGAAAAATTGAATTACATTTTACTCCGAATTTTATGTTGTTTTACATATCTAAAATCTTGTCACTAGACCTTTAAGAAATGCCATATCAACAGTGCATGGTAATGTTAACACTTCTCTTTAATAACATATACCGTGATCTGGTGATTGTCTTCTAAAAGATATGCAAATTTGACGCCCTTCGTTTGTTGTTTCTCCCCCACACACACCTGTTTTACCCTAGCCACGCCGCTTCCCCCACCCCTATTGAGAAGAGCGACAGTATCCGTCCGCTAACCCATCATTCTCCAAACTCCATCATTCTCCAAACTCCACTTGTATTCCATATGTAGATTTAAAAAATGATATTCAACTACGTTATAGAAAAAAGCAAATGGTTGCTTTTTTGGTCATAAATTCGAAATGAAATTTTGCATTCTAAAATTTAACCTTTTTACTTTATTGGGTCTACCCCCATCATTCTACCACATTACGTTTTCTGTTTATTATGATTATGCATATGAAGTATAGTCAGTGAGATGTATCCGTTTTATTCTTCTCCCTTGAGCATGCATATGCATGACACTGTATCACAATAAGCGCTGTTTTATTCTTCTCCCTTGCTTATGCATATGCATGAAGTGTATCCCAAACCAATCACAATATGCACTCTTTTATTCTTCTCCTTTGCTTATGCATATGCATGAAGCTGTCTCCGAAACCAATCACAATTGTATGTTTCTTTAGCAGGTTGAGATTTATATATTCAGCCATACATGCCACATAGAAAGGTTGCATGTCATCAAAATCTCCAAAACTATTTAAATGGAATACACACAGACTTTTGAGGAATGTGTGAAATATACTGTCTGATTTTAGTCGTTTCCTCACATCTGATTTGCACTCTAAATTATCCTTTTAAGTTTTTAAATTGTCACAAAAGCACTTACAGTTTTTGGTTCGCATGCGAAGCATAATGCGAACCTATGTAATGGCGATTCGTCCGTCCAGCTGTCCGTCCGGCCGTCAACATTTTTTCTCTGAGATTTCCTGAGAAATGTTAACAAAATTGAGAATTCCCCAGAAAATGTTAAAGTTTCTTCCGAGTTCCTCATAAAAAGTTAAAAGTTTCTTCAGATATCTTTATGGAAGGTTAGAATTTCCTTACAAAATGTTTTTCAAGACACTTAAAACAGGATTGAAGACTAGTTTCCTTAAGAAGTCTACAAAACATTCGATAGTCCCTTAGAAGATAACTGTAAAATTATATAATTTTCCAATATTCCTCAGAGCTCCTTAAGTGTCTGTCTTGTAGCACTTTCTTATTCAACAACACATTTGCATATAAGTTATTATATGAGCTGACACTTTCGTACATAGTATGCTCAATCAGGGACTGTGATAGCTAGGATGAGACTTCTTATGGAGCCTATGGGACGTCATATGGGACATGGGGTGGGATGACATATGGGACATGGGGTGGGATGACATGTGGGACATGGGGAGGGATGCCATGTGGGACATGGGATGGGATGCCATGTGGGTTATGGGGTGGGATGCCATGTGGGACATGGGGTGGGATGCCATGTGGGACATGGGGTGGGAAGCCATGTGGGACATGGGGTGGGATGCCATGTGGGACATGGGGTGGGATGCCATGTGGATGCCAAGAGTAACACAGAGAATGACATTGGTTGGGATGCCATGTGTGACATAGGGTAGGAGACTATGTAGGACATAGGGTAGGAGGCCATGGGGACATGGGATGTGATGCCATGTGGGACATAAAGTAGGATGTCATTGGGACATTGGGAGAGATATCATGAGGAACGTATGGTGGGACATAAGATGGGAAATCAGGTGGGAAGCCACTGATGCGGGACACAGGGAGGGATGCCATGTGAGACAGGGAGGGAGTCCATGTAAGACAGGGAGGGATGTCATGTGGTACATATGGTGGAATGCCATGTAGGACATATGGTGGAATGCCATGTGAGACGCTGTATGATGGAATGCCATGTGGGAGATATGGTGGAATGCCATGTGAGACAGGGCATAGATGCCATGTGGGACATGAGGTGGAATGTCATGCGGGACATGGGATAAGATCCATGTGGGATATAGGGTGGAATGCCATGTGGATTATAGGATGGGTTACCCTGTGGGACATGATGGAATGCCACGTGGGACAAGGGATGGGATGTCATGTGGGACATGGGGTGGGAGATTTGGTGGAATGTCATGTGGGACAAGGGATGGGATGAGATATCATGTGGTGGGATACTATGTGGGATATGGGATGCCATGTGGAACTTAGTGTGAGATGCCATTTTTATAATTGGCCGGGTCATATGATATGGGTGTCAATTAACATGGGCATGCTAACCATGACGGTATTTGCCGTTCTAGTTAAGCTATGACAAATCAAAAGTTTGTCAAAAATTTAAAGAATTTAAGATATGTGAGAGAGCATGAAAATCTTCGTGAAATAGTTTTTGGAATTTGTGAAAAGCTTGTTTCGTTTTCAAGTTATGACCAAAACAAAATTTCAAGATTTGTTAGTTTGTGCGGAATGTGTGATTTAGTAAGAGGGAGGAACACATCTCAAAATCTCAAAATCTTTTGATTTTAGAATGTTTTTTGCTTGGACCATTAATGTGTTAATACATCTTCTCTTGGATGATATTCAGCATAATCTAGATTTGAAGGCTATTTTTGAATGTCCAATGCTATATTTCAAACAGAATTAACAGAGGAATAAAAAACAATGGTTTTTACAAAAGGTAACGAAAGATCCGTACCCTGTTAATGTCACAGATTATTGCAAAATAACAGCTGACAATTAAAAATGCTGTAAATTGGTCAATTTTCAACCAATTTTGATGTAATTTTTTGCTGTTATAATGGTTTAAAGGAAAGGTATCGTCTCATAATAGATTCAGAAGTGAACGTCAATTTTCGTTATTGATTGCGAGAAATCTGTGATGTTGTTGATGCCACATATAGTTCCTTATGTTTTGTCTGCGGATGTGTGAATGACGTTACCAGTAATGACGTTACCAGTATTGACGTTACCAGTAATGACGTTACCAGTATTGACGTTACCAGTAATGACGTTACCAGTATTGACGTTACCAGTAATGACGTTACCAGTATTGACGTTACCAGTAATGACGTTACCAGTATTGACGTTACCAGTAATGACGTTACCAGTATTGACGTTACCAGTAATGACGTTACCAGTAATGACGTTCCCAGTAATGACGTTACCAGTAATGACGTTACCAGTAATGACGTTACCAGTAATGACGTTACCAGTAATGACGTTACCAGTATTGACGTTACCAGTAATGACGTTACTAGTAATGACGTTACCAGTAATGACGTTACCAGTATTGACGTTACCAGTAATGACGTTACCAGTATTGACGTTACCAGTAATGACGTTACCAGTAATGACGTTACCAGTATTGACGTTACCAGTAATGACGTTACCAGTATTGACGTTACCAGTATTGACGTTACCAGTATTGACGTTACCAGTAATGACGTTACCAGTAATGACGTTACCAGTAATGACGTTACCAGTATTAACGTTACCAGTAATGACGCTACCAGTATTGACGTTACCAGTATTGACGTTACCAGTAATGACGTTACCAGTAATGACGTTACCAGTAATGACGTTACCAGTATTGACGTTACCAGTAATGACGTTACCAGTATTGACGTTACCAGTAATGACGTTACCAGTAATGACGTTTCTAGTATTGACGTTACCAGTAATGACGTTACCAGTAATGACGTTACCAGTAATGACGTTACCAGTATTGACGTTACCAGTAATGACGTTACCAGTATTGACGTCACCAGTAATGACGTTACCAGTAATGACGTTACCAGTAATGACGTTACCAGTATTGACGTTACCAGTATTGACGTTACCAGTAATGACGTTACCAGTATTGACGTTACCAGTAATGACGTTACCAGTATTGACGTCACCAGTAATGACGTTTCTAGTAATGACGTTACCAGTATTGACGTTACCAGTAATGACGTTACCAGTAATGACGTTACCAGTAACGACGTTACCAGCACGGTGGCATTCACTTCTGAATTAATTTATGAAACGATACATTTCCTTTAAATCATATTCTAAAACAAATTAAGCCCATGTTACCTCTAGATGTCCATAGTCCTTTAAGCATGTGCAAAAGTGGCGATACGTGAAAAGGAACAGCTAAGTTTCTTTAGATATCTTCCCAAATTTCAACTAAGAAACTGTTAAAAGGTTCTGAAATTGCGTTCCGTTGACTGGGTCAAGGTTATGTTAATTTCCAATTTCCTGTTTAATGTAGCCATCTTTTCTCCATTCATGATATTTAGGGGAAGGACCGAAAAACAATAAGTTCAAACAAACTTTCTATTAGTTTAGTTGTCAGGGTAATTCTCCTATTCTGACTTCACAAAATATTGCACAGTTTATGCTAATTAAGTATTGAACTTTAAAAGTGCTGTAAAATGGTCGATTTTTTAGCGATTTTCATTGACTTTTTTTTGTGTTTGGCTGGTTTATAGTACATGTTAACCATTTAAGCCCATGTTTTTGTTGCTATACGTGTCCATATACCTTTAACATTGTACGATTCTGAACACTCTCTTCACGATGATTGTTCTCGATCCTGTTTTGTTCTCGTTCTTATAAGATGGTTTGACCACCGAACTTATTCGTAATCACTCGTCGTTTTCCCTTTCTTCTGGTGTTCACACACCTGGCGTTTCTTGCTATCAAATTTTATGAATTTGATCAAATGCGGTTTGATCATTCCCATGGTGCGGGTTAATGATTTGGTTTGTAAATGTTCAGTTCGTAAGAAACCTTAACCAAAAACCATGCATCAGTTCTTTGTGTAAATTTACCTTTGTCTGTTTGTTGCTTCCTCAAAACCAAACAGACAAAAGAATGGGAAAATTAATGCACGATTTTTGTTGTAATGTACGTAATTTAGTTTGTTAGTGACTGAATTTATACGGCTAGTAGCGGATTTTCATTATGGTTTATGAAGAAGGTGGGTAACCCCCACGGGTCCCGGAAAAATCTAAGAATTTTGAGCCCTCAAGCAATAATATGCACTGACTTGTTGTGACGAAACCCCTATAACGTCAAATTTCTCATGGGCCTCACAGACCGTAACCTAAGAAGTTCAGGAAGTTGCGCCACTGCAGAATCAAGATAGGCGTATATGGACAGCTATTGAGCACAAAACTTTAAGTTAAGATAATTAGTATAATCATAATTGTCGACTTATGACTGACCCTTCAAGGATTTGTTGACCATGCAAAATTGTTAATTTCTCATTCTTCGAAGATAGGGAGCACGTCCTCTCCTCATTGATGTTGTTTGACCTTTTTTCGCCTTATTTAGCTTTTAATGCAAACTAATTTGGCTTTTTTTTTTTTCCTTTTTTTTTTTCTTAGCCTAATTTGACTTTTTTATGCAAGAGAATATTGCTTTTTAGCTAGATTATTCGAAGAATAGTAGAGCTATTTAACTATCCCCGGCGTCGGCGTCCGGTTACAGTTTTGGTTAAGAGTTTCATAGGTTATGAATGGTGTACATTAATGTAACTAGGCACAGGGATAGAGGACATGGGAACTATTCATATGAGCAAGATTGGGGTTGTGTGTGCATACTAATTAGCTTATTTGCATAACAATGAAAGTAATTGTCCGATTAAAGTTTTGTAAAGTTTTGGCTAAAGATTTAAGTTAATGTTTTCATACGTTATGAATGGTGTACGTGTATGTAACTTAAGAGGACATGTGTACTGTTCAAATGAGCATGATTTGGGGTGTGTGCATACTTATGAGCTTATTTGAATACAAATGAAAATATTTATCTGGTTAAAGTTTTTGCTTAAAGTTTTCATAACTAAAGTTATGAATGGTGTACATACATGTAACTTGGCATAGGGGTAGATAATATTGCTACTGTTCGAACGAGCATGATTGATGGGTTATGTGTGCATACTAATTAGCTTATATGCATAACGATGAAATGTTTGTATCTATGATATCTCCTAACTTAAAGTGGATGTGAGGATTTAGTTTGCACAAATGATCATATGTGTGAAGAGCATTGTCTACACTTACTGGGGAGATGAAGTGTGCATATTAATAAGGTTATTTGCTTAATAATAGACTTTTATACAAAATGTTTCAAATGAGCGCATAACTAAGTTATGAATGGTGAACATTCATGTAACTTGGCACAGGGATAGAGGACTTGGGTACTGTTCAAATGAGCATGATTGGAGGGTTGTGTGTGCATTCTAATTAGCTTATTTGCATAATAATGACAATATTTGTATCTATGATATGTCTTGAAGTAAAGCGGGGGTGGGGATTTTGTTTACACAAATGATCATATATGTGAAGAGCATTGTCTACACTTAATGGTGAGGTGTAATGTGCATATTAATTAGGTTATTTGCATAAAAATAGACTCGTAGAAAATATTTAACCTGAGATAATAAATTGTTAATAGGTGCAGTGGTAGATGGCATTGGTACTGTTCAGTTGAACATGATTGGGGCTTATGTGGGCATACTAATTTGCTTATTTGCATAAGAATGAAAATATTTGTATCTATGATATCTCTTAAATTAAAGTGGATGTGGGGATTCTGTTTACACAAACGATCATATATATGAAGAGCATTGTGCACATTCAATGGTGAGGTGCATAGTGTGCATATTAAGTAGATTATTTGCATAACAATAGACTTGTGTACAAAATATTTAACGTAAAATAATAAGTTGGTGCTTGATACAGTGGTAGATGACATTGGTACTATTAGGTTAAGCATGATTTGGGCTTGTGTGCTCATACTAATTAGCTTATTTGCATAACAATGAAAATATTTGTATCTATGATATCTCTTGAATTGAAGTGGGAGTGGGGATTTTGTTTACGCAAATAATTATATATGTGAGAGCATTCTTCACACCTAATGGTGAGGTGTAATGTGCATATTAATTAGGTTATTTGCATAACAATTGACTTTCGCATCAAATATTGAACCTGAGATAATAACGTGGTACAGGGGTAGAGGATATGGGTACTGTTCAAATGAGCATGATTGGAGGTTGTGTGTGCATACTAATTAGCTTATTGGCATAACAATGAAAATATTTGTATCTATGATATCTTTTAAATCAAAGTGGGTGTCGGGATTTTGTTTACGCAAATGATCATATATGTGAAGAGCATTGTCTACACTCAATGGTGAGTAGTGTGCATATTAAGTAGGTTATTTCCATGGGATTTGGTGTCATGTGGGACATAAAGTAGGATGTCATTGGGATGGATACCATGTGAACAATGTGGAACATAAGGTGGGATGCCGTGTATGGCATCAGGTGGGAAGCCACTGATGTGGGACATAAGGTGCGATGCCATGGGGGACATAGGGAGAGATGCCATGTGGGACACAGGGAGGGATGTCATGTGGGACACATGGAGGGATGTCATGTGGGACACAGGGAGGGATGCCATGTGGGACAGGGAGGGATGCCATGTGGGTCATAGGGTGGGATGCCATGTGGGACATATGGTGGAATGCCGTGTGGGACATATGGTGGAATACCATGTGGGACATGTGGTGGAATGCCATGTAGGAGATATGTTGGAATGCCATTTGAGACAAGGGATGGGATGTCATGTGGGACATGGAGTGGGATGCCATGTGGTAAACATAGTGGAATGCTATCTGGTTCTTGTGATGTGGGACATGTGATGTGCCATTTTTTATATTTGGCCGGTTTATATGATATGGGTGTCAATTTGCATGGGTATGCGAACTATGACGGTATTTACCGTTCTAGTTAGTTTTGTTATGATATTGACATTCCTGACATGAATAGCAATCAAATTGTTTGTCATGCCATGAACAAAGAAGCATATAAAAGTTTCCTCGCTTCTAAAGAATGTTAAATTAGGGGTTTGAGAAATATAAACAATAAGCAGAATGTGTGGTAGAAGATGACATGATGATAAAGTAGCTAAAGGAATTAGGATGAGGGTGAGATTTCATGTGGGACAGGGTGGAATCGTATGTAGGGCAGGGTGGGGTGGGATGCTGGTCAGGATGCGTTGGCATTGTAAAAAGGGTGGATTGGCAAGTAGAGCAGGGTGGGTTGACATGTGGAACAGGATGGGTTGGCATGTGGAACAGGATGGGTTGGCATGTGGAACAGGGTGGGTTGGCATGTAGAACAGGGTGAGTTGACATGTGGGATAGGGCGGAATGGTTGTGATGGGGGTGTCATCTGAATTTCAGTTGTGATGGCATGTGGGTCATGCAAGTGGTGGAATGACAAACAGTATTTGGTTTTCAGGTATGATTGTATTTAGTATAGGCGTGGGATGACATTTGGGACAGGTTGGAATGAGATGTGGAACAGTCTGGAATATGCATTATTAGCGGTGAGGGGATTTGTATCGTTTCCAATGTCTAATTTGTCATACGTTAAGCAATATTGTTTTGCATAATTTTGCTTTAAGGAGGGTACAGGTTAAAATGGGGGCGTAATGACATTCTTTCATTGACATTGGCAAGTCAGGGCCACTCCTCCTTTCTTTGTTATTTAAATGATAGAACTAAAAGAGGTGTTGTAGTTATAAAGACTGCCCTGACTGGATGAGGTGACCTTGAGCTTTTTTTTTTTTTTTTTTTTTTTGGTCTTAAAATATTTGGGAAAACTCACAGATATTTTGAAGCTTGTAGTAAAATGTGAAAATTAACAAAGCAAATGCAAATATAAGTGCTTCTTTCAAAGCTCAAGTAATTTGAATTCAACTGCCCCTGCTACCATATTTATGTATATACTTCCCTTTATAAGCCCATTCTCTATGCTTGCTTTAAATAGTCAAGCATACGGTTTTTTTCTACCGTTCTTGTTTTAAGCCTAATTTCGCTTTCGTAAACTAATTTGTTTTGTTTTTCGCCTAATTTGACTTTTTTTTTTTATGCGAACTAATTTGGCTTCTTTTTTTAACCCTAATTTGGCGTTTTTATACAAACTGATTCGGCTTTTTTTATATATGTATTCAAACTGATTCGGCTTTTTCTTCAGACTGATTTGATTTTTTTTCAAACTGATTTGGCATTTTCTGGCTTTTTTGCCTTCTTCTTTTTTTAAAACTTTTTTTTTGCGCTTTGACAGTTTAAACGTGATCATACTTTTTTACGTCGGTCACTAATATTAGTCAAACACTAGTGTATGGATGAATCACATACGTGTCAACACGTCTTTAAATAGCATTGTCAATCTGCTCCATAATTTCGGAATAATGACAACTTGGAATGTAGCCTAATCCTTAACCTTTATGAGCTTGGATTTTACGCTGTCAAACTGTGTCAAAATAGTTCAGTGTTCATAAAAAATTCAAACCACAACAGATAACACTATTATCGTATAGCATTGATGTAGCGAAAAGCCCCCTAACTGAGGGTTATATGAGTTTCGTGGCTTGCAAATAGTGATGCATCAATTCCGTTTGATGAATAGCTAAAACAGTGGTAAAGTAACACATGTGAAGATCTCGGTCAAGTTATATGACACTGTAACTGTAGTGCTAGGTTAATAGTCTATCATCGGTTAAGTGCGGCTTTTATCGACAAAAACCGGGTAGTCATTTCCAGATCGATGGAGCCTCTTTATTTTGTTATTAAGGACGGGTAGCAACAATATAAGCTTAATGGTTTAAATTTATTCGCTAAAAACCACGCAAACAGCCAAAGGACCCACCAAAATCAGTTAAAAATTGTCCATTTTAAAACTTAAGATTAAGCTTAGCATAAACTGCGCATTATTTTGTGACATCCTGCAGAATGGAACGGCTTATGTTAACTATCTTTTTCGGTCCCCCTGCCAGATATATTGAATAGGATAAGTCGGCTTATAGTAAGCAGAAAATTGGATATATAACCTTGACGTATGTTTAGCAGTAAAAGCCAATTAGAGAACCTTTGATATTTGAAATTTGGGAACGAAATGATAAAAAATTACATTCAAGAATTTTAGCTGTATTTCTGATCACTTTCGCACATGTTGATTTTTTTTTTAAACTCTGATTTAGGGCCTATCATGAGGTAAAAATGATGCTATTGTCAGTTGTGACAGTTTAAAAGGATTAGTTTAGAGGTCATAGTGAAGAAAGCATTCAAAAATCTTATTCCGTTAAGGAGATATCCAAGTTTAATGCTCTGTCTTATCTTTGTAGAAATGACTGGTCTTGTAAGTCTACTATGGAAGGTTGGCACATTTATCTTGACTTAAAGAATTGTTAATGTTATATAGAAACTTGATTTACTTTTTGACTATTTTAATTACTTTTCCTCACACTTTCTTCAGGTGGTAAATTATAATTGCCCTAACTATATTCTGTTTTACTACTTTCCTAATATGCAATGGTCTTAAAGCCACAAATTCGCAGGACAAAATATGATAGAATGCATAAAGACTTTGTGTTATCTGAGGCTGTGACGTCGCAACTAGTCTGATTTCAGACGTTTCTACACAAATGATATCAAACTGTTATCTTGAATATCTATTTAACGAAATCAGATTTTTGTATGCTTTCTTTATCATTTTGTTTCTTTTGTTTGATATGAAATGGACATGCTTGAATACTGAACTAATCCTTTACACTTTAATATCTCCTTAACGGAATGAGATTTTCGAATGCTTTCTTCACCATTTTGTTTCTAATAAAGTCCTCTTTCGTATAAGATGGACATGTTTGACCCCTAAACTAATCCTTTAAGGACTGTTCCGATTAGAATTGAAAGCTCTTTCTTTTATCTCTAAACGACGACGACGAGTGAACACACAATTACAATGACGGGGTCGTCACCTGCGTAATCGGTTATAATAGAAACAATGCTATCACGAAACGCTTAATACGACCCGGACGAGAACACAGGTACGACGTACGGACAGACATAACATCGACAACCAAGTCAATGTCCACGGCCTTTGATAATTAGTTGTGGTGCACTGGCGTATCTCTATACCTGTCCATATACCTTTAAGTAGGTTGATGAGGTTTGTCGCTTTGTGGGAAATGACCCTTTGCCCTCTTCCTTTGGAATTTAACGTTTAAAATCATTGAGTAGTGGCGCTATTTCTTATCTTGCATTTACTGGGGCCGGTGAGTGTTTAAACTCGTTGGCAGATTAGATTGGTGTGGGTTGGACCGTGGGAACGGGTAATTTGGGAGTAAATGTTAGGTAGATGATGTTTGGTATGGGAATGGTGAGTGGTTTAGGAGTAGTGGAGAGTAGGGTGGTAGGTAAATTTGCCTTTATGGTGTTTTTATTGACTTGGTTAACTTTCAATCGAATTATATGTGTTGTGACCCCTCGCAAGTACGCATGTATACCCAGCTGAGACACTCTCAAAATCATGTTGAAGTAAGAAGGCAGGTACGTTTGTTCTTGTCCAAGCCATCCGATTGAGTGTATTTTGAACCTGCCCTAATATAGTATGATATGATATAATATAGTGATAATAACGGTCTTTTAATTACATTGTCCTCATTGATTCTCTTCCAGTAAATATACTTTATAGACAGATTTGCTGTTTAGGTCAGTTTGTTTAGCGATGCTCGTGCAAAGTTCACCGAAGGGAAAAGGATGAATGAAAATTTTTAACAAACAGTTAAAGATCTGCATATTTTTGTATGCGAACAAAGATAATTTCTTGCTTGTAGTATTATGAAGTAAGAAATTTATATTCATGCTTGCAGGGAAGGAGGCAGGGACGTAGGAAGGATCACCTATCATGGGGAAACCCCAAAACAATTCCCGGTGTCAAGTGGGGAAATTGCACTAGTAAATAAACAAATTTTCATTAAAAATTGCTGCTAATCAGAAAATCCCCTTCAATTTCCTGCAGATTTTCTACATTTCAGAAAATTTCCTTCATTTTGGGAAACTTTTTATTAATTTTCGGTAACTTTTCTTCAAATTTAAGAAAATTTTGCCATTTTCGTAACATCTTGACCAGTTTTCGGGAAATTTTAGCAACTTTTCACTAAAATATTCGATGATTTTACCTTATTTTTAGCTCGACTATTCAAATAATAGTAGAGCTATTATACTACCCCCGGCGTCGGCGTTGGCGTCTGCATCCAGTAAAGGTTTGGTTAAAGTTTTCATAACTCAAGTTGTGAATGGTGTACATTCTTGTAACTTGGCATAGGGATAGAGGGAATGGGCTATGATCAAATGAGCATGATTGGAGAGTTGTGTGTGCATATTAATTAGCTTATTTGCGTAACAATAAAAATATTTGTCAGGTTCCAAGTTTTGGTTAAAGTTTTCATAATTTAAGTTGTGAATGGTGTAAATTCATGTAACTTGGCATAGGGATAGAGAATACGGGTACTGTTCAAATAAGCATGACTGGGAGTTGTGTGTGCATACTAATTAGCTTATTTGCATAAAAATGAAAACATTTGTATCTATGATCTCTTAAATTAAAGTGGGAGTGGGGATTTTGTTTCCACAAGTGATCACATATGTGAAGAGCATTGTCTACACTTAATGTTGAGGTGAAGTGTGCATATTAATTAGGTTATTTGCATAACAAAAGACTTTCGCATAGAATATTTAAACTTAAGATAATAACTTGGTACTTGTAACAGTGGTACAGGACATGGGTACTGTCCAAATAAGCATGATTTAGGGTTATGTGTGCATACTAATTAGGCTAATTGCATAACAATGTAGATATTTGTATCTGTGATATCTCTTAAATTAAAGTGGGAGTGGGAATTTTGTTTTACACAAATGATCATACATGTGAAGAGCATTGTCTACACTCAATGGTGAGGTGTGCATATTAAGTAGGTTATTTGCATAATAATAGACTTGCGTACAAAATATTTAACATGAGATAATAACTTGGTATTTGTTTCAGTGGTAGAGGGCATTGGTACTGTTCATTTGAGCATAATTGGGGGATTGTGTGTGCATAATAATTAGCCTATGTGATAGCAATGAAAATATTTGTATATGTGAAATCTCTTGAATTAAAATGGGTATTATGATTTTGCTTAAACAAATGATCATACAGTATATGTGAAGAGCATTGTTTACACATAATGGTGAGGTATAGTGTACATTTGCTGCAATATGTTTGACCTGAGATCAAAAATATATGGCTTATGACTTACTTCCAATTCTAGTTTTGTTATGATACTGATATTCCTGACATGAATAACAATCAAAATGTTTGTTTTTCCATGAATAAAGAAGCAAATATAAGTTTCCTCCCCTCTAAATAATGTGAAATTAGGGGTTTGAGAAATATAAACAATAAGCAGAATGTGTGGTAGAAGATGACATGATAATAAAGTAGCTGAAGGAATTAGGATGAGGTCATGTGGGACAGGGTGGGTTGGCATGTGGAACAAGATGGGTTGGCACGTGGAACAGGGTGGGTTGGCATGTGGAACAGGATGGATTGGCATGTGGAACAAGATGGGTTGTCATGTGGAACAGGGTGGGTTGGCATGTGGAACATGGTAAGTCGACATGTGGGACAGGACAGAATGGCATGTGATAAGATGTCATTTGGATTTCAGTTGTGATGGCATGTGGGTCATGCAAGTAGTGGAATGACATAGAGTATCTGGTTTTCAGGTGTGATTGCATGGAGTATAGGCATGGGATGACATTTGGGACAGGTTAGGATGGAATGTGGGACAGTCTGGAATATGCATTATTAGCGGTGAAGGGATTTGTATCGTTTCCAATGTCTAGTTTGTCATACGTTAAGCAGTATTGTTTCGCATAATTTTGCTTCAATGTTATTGTACATTTTTTATGCTGCTTGACTTTGCTTGACACACATATTTTTTTTAATTGGAAGTTTGTATTGCAATCCAGGATGTAGTTATGGGAATGTGTAGAGGCTGGGAGAGGGGGGGGGGCGGGGTGAGGGGAGGGTACAGGTTGGAAAGGGGGTTGAATGCCATTCTTTCATTGACATTGGCAAGTCAGGGCCTTTCCTTTCTTTGTTATTCAATTAATAGAACTAAAAGAAGTGTTGTAGTTATAAAGACTGCTAGGTTTTACATGTTTTCATGGATGAGGTAACCTTGAGCTTTTTTTGTCTTAAAATATCTAGGAAAACTCAAAGATATGTTGAAGCTTGTAGTTTAAATGAAAACGTAAGTGCATCTTTCAAAGCTCAAGTAAATTGAAATCATCAGCCCCTGCTACCCAATTTATGTATATACTTCCCTCTATAAGCCTATTCTGTATACTAGCTTTGAATAGTCGAGCATACTGTCCTTCCGACAGTTCTAGTTCAATTTTATATTAATCATTTCCCATTTTCACCTCCCGATCAGAATCAGGCAGTAGCATGCAACAGGGAAGATCAAATCCGCATTAATCGCTTGGGACGGGGTGGGGGTAGCTTTCCCCCTGCCTTCGATTCCTCCGCCTCTAAAAATTAGACTAGATTAGAACAGAAAGAAATAAATCTAAAAAATTTTTAAATGCCCAAATGTATGTTATAAGATATTTGGCCCATATAATTTTTTTACATACTAACTGGGCGACCATTTGGTCGCCCAGTGAGAAATTTTGTTCCGCTCATTGAGCAAAATTCTGATGCACTGGGCGACCAGGATTTTCGCCTTAGTAGAATAAAAGTTTCTAAAACACGAAATCATCATGAAATCAAGTTTATCCATGGTATGTCAGACTTAAAGGAGCTGGTGGCCGAAAAGAGATGGCGTACTTTAGCTAAGTTTTACACTAAATCGAATACCTTTTCAGTACGGAATATCTCCAACAATACTGAATCCCGACCCGAGTCACTCAAAACTTGTATGTGTTTGACTTTTGGGAATTTGTTCGCTTGCGCGCGTCGGTTGAAAATTTCTCTAAGAAGCAGACCGTGTAATGCAACTTCTACATAATTTAGCCACACAAAAACGAACGCCCTAACTTTTCAGCCGCCAGCTCCTTTAATATCTCCTTTAATTTTAAAGATGCTAAAATTTACATGTTTCTTCGCGCCTCGCATCAGCTGCATTAGGGGTCAGGGGCGTAACTTAATGGGGAATGGAGATGTTACACCCTCCTAGAAAATGTTTTTCGTCGGGCAATTCTAATTTTGACTATTTCGTGCAGAAATATGGCCAAGTATTGGAAAAAAATTGTAGGCTGAATCCAGTTAATATGTGGTTTTGCCTTTATGTATTTTATGTATTTTTTTTCGCAAAAGACAAAATACTTTCGAAAATGTCTGAATAATACCATAGTTATTTTTATGGCCTATTCATGCTATTGAGAAATTGTAACCCAAATGCTCATCTGAGTAGATTTTAACATTATAATTCAAAATTGTCCTCTTTTCGTCAATTACTTTTTGGTTCCGATGCTAATAGTATAAGGAACCTATGCTGGCTTGTGTGTGTGTGTGCGGGGAAGGGGAGGGGGGAGGGGGGGTTAGACCCACCAACTGATGACATTCGTATGTTTACACACCTTCAAAGTGATGACACGCACACAACCGATGACGTCATTGGTTGTTTTTAGTTCTAAAAAATGGCTGTTTTTAAAACCACTATGAATAAAACACTACTCTAGTTCAGTATTTTTGCATTTCGGTACATGTCACCTGTTAGATAGAATAAGTTAAAAATACGGGTGTAACCTAATTTCCTAATACCGCCATCCCATGTGTGTGTTGTATATTGATTGGTCACCAGTTATATAGGATTATGCCCACGTCATCAGTTGTAGGATCTACACATGTATGGGTGATTGGTCACCAGTTATATAGGATTACGCCCACGTCATCAGTTGTAGGGTCTTCACAAGTATGGGTGTGTGTGTATGTGTGTCTGTGACAGCAAGCTCGTAAACACGATATCTCAAGAAAGGTCCACTGGATGCATGTCATATGTGGTACACAGATAGCCCATAGTCTATAGATGTGGCTTGTTGTTTTTGGTGGTGATGTCGTGCATATTAATGAGTAGGCGGGGCTTAATGTAAATACCTTGAAATGCTCATGTTTTACAACCGCGTGTCTGCTTTGTTTCATATTGCGTAGAATAATGTTGTTAGCTAGTGTGTACATGTTCATGGTACAACAATGTTGAATTTCTTTAACATGCGTCGTAGGCGGGGCTTAATATGGTTTACAAAAAGACCTTATAAACATGGTACCTCAAAAGGACAAACTGGATCCATGCATGTCGGTACACAGATAGCCCATGGCCTGTAAAAGTGCCATATTGTTTTTGGTGGTGAAGTCATGCATAATAATAATGTAACATCTTGAAATGCTCATATTCTAACAATCACATGTCTGTTTTGTTCGTATTGTTCGTACCTAACCTGGCCTGCCGACCTAACCCGGCCTGCCGGGTTAGATTAAGCCATGGAGCTATTAACTGAAAGCTCCATGGTTAAGCACACTGCAGCGTTTTGGTTCCGCCTAGTACAGTTTTATTTGAACGTAATACTCTATTCTCTAGAAGCAACGATTAAGACAGCCCTGATAGTTTTGTTCAGTTTATCAAAACGCTGGGGATTTGACCCGAGCTTTTAAAGCAAATACTTGAATCAAAAGACTGCTTTCCTGCAAACTTTGGACAATCGATCATTTTGGGCAAAGGACCAAACCGCAAATATTGGCATGGGTTCAGGGTGCATTCCGTGTTATAAATGACCGATAAGAAATAGTGAAATAAAAACATATTTCTATCTTAAAATATCGCTGTGTCCATCAAATGGGTGGCTAAGTCTATGCTATTTTTTGGTACCGATGCGATCAGCGTCGGGAACCTATGCGGTTATGATGGCGTGTGTGTATGTATGTGTGTGTATGTATGTGTGTGACGCTGAGCTCGTAAACACAATATCTCAAGAACGGTACGGTGGATTCATGTCATATGTGGTACACAGATAGCACATGGTCCGTAGACGTGCCCTATCGTTTTTGGTGTGGATGTCAGGCATATTAATGAGTAGGCTGGGCTTAATGTGAAAAATCTTGAAATGCTCATATTTTAACAATCACATGTCTGTTTTGTTTCACATTTGGTACAGTTATGATGCCAGCTAGTGTGTATATGTTCATGGTACAAAACTGTCGAATTTCATTATTGTGCATAGTGGGTGGGGCTTAACATGATTTTGTTGAAGAGAGCTTGTAAACACAGTATTTCAAGAACGATATGTGGGATTCAGGTTTTAAGTGATACACAGATTGCTCATTGACTGCAGATGTGCCGTTGTTTTTGGCGGCAAGGTCATGAATATTAATGAGTAGACAATTAAGGCATAAAATCAATTCTTGAAATGCTCATATTTTAACAACCGCATGTCTGTTTTGTTTCATAATTGAAACAATTATGTTATTAGCAAGTGTATACAGGATGAAAATGATTGAATTTAAACAATTGTGAAATTCCATTGTTGTGAGTACTGTGAGTTATTTGGTTGTTATTGTTATTTTGAGCCCAGTGTGCAGTTATAGTTATTATACAATAGTTCAAACTTATTGATTCATATTGCGCGTCAGAAGCTCAAAACTTTGGTTTTCTGCTTATATCACGTAACACCCTTTAGGGTAGCAATTTGTTTATTTGACTTGTTTGAGCTCATGGGCTTGTACGTATGTACATGGAAAATACCATTCAGACCGTTCAAGACAAGAAGGACTCTTTCCGCCATGCTTAAGGATTACTTTAGCGGCCAAAAAAGTTTATTGATCTTATATTGAAAGAAAATGGTGAAGAAACCACATCAATATCTTATTACATTGAGGCGATAATCAAGTTTGAACCTTGGGTCTAATCTGTGTAGAAATGACTGATGAAGTTTACTGTGGAAAAGTTGTAAGATGAACATGTAAGATATAACTGCAAAACTTGACCACTGAAGTAATCCTTTATTATTGTTATACGCCCGTCGACCCCCTCCCGTCACCCTCCCCCATTCACTCTGTCGGGGAACATTAAGAACTGTATATTAATTGTAATTATTTCTTGATTTGAGACTTCTGTAATGGAACCTAACTTTTCCTTTCTCCGCTGAGACAAAATATCAGGAAAATTCAAAGTTGATATCATTTCAAAGACTTACTAGGGATCACCTGTAGTAATGCTCCCACAACGCCTTCCTTAACATCTCTAGATGGTTTGTGGACTACTGACAAGCAGAAGAAAAGCAAGCGACTGTACTCATTAAAAGAGGGCGCTAATCTCATTTGAACAAATTTCAGGCTTTGGGCTTGTTGGGGATTTTGCCTAAAAACCTGTTACCGTGTTAACACGGAGATGAATAAGAATTACAATCCAACGTTTTGATTGGTCAAAACAGATGTACAATATCAACATGTCATTTTAAAACTGCGCCGCGAAAGTTACGTCACTAGACTATCAAATGTACTGGTGACGCGTCAACTTCATCAGCTCCATAAAGTGGTTGATTTGATTTATTGATTTCCATACTAATATAGCAAAGCTTCATCTTACATTCGAATAACAAGATGATTGGTGGAGGAGGTCATAACGAGCGTTTGAAATCTGTACAAACAAATAAAGAAACAGATAATAATAACGGTAGAAAACTAAAAATCAGTTTGATTCAGTTCAGGAGTAATGGATATAGAAAACTAATCACTCATTAAAAGTTACACTCATTTTATGTTGATTGAGTTTACCGGGCCGTTCAAAACTGTGTCAATAGTTTTGGTTTTAAGTTTCTGAACAAACTTGATATTCGTTTTTCTTTTTTTTTCTTTTCAGAGTAATATATTGATGTCTGGATTTCGGAGTCTAGATGATTGTGAACATGTCGAATATACATTCAAAATATCCGAGCAGGGAAGAGAAGCTACTGCTGTTACAGGTCCACATGGTGCAGAGTGCCAAGGAAGTAAACGACGACCGAGACCGAAATACCGAAGACGCGTTAATAGGTAAGATGACCAATATTAAAGCAGCTGGACAGTAGCTTATATATTGAGGGATGTGAGGAATCGCCCCCTGGTCAGAAATCATAGCGATGAAAATCAGATATTTATTTGCATTTTCGAAATTATAGGAGCCAGTGACGAGCAAGCAGGGTAGGAAAACGTGCTTCAGAAATAAAGGGGAGAGTGGAAGGGTAGTTTTTGCTTGTGACGGTAGACTGGGAAGTAAAGGGGAGAGTGGAAGGGTAGTTTTTGCTTGTGACGGTAGACTGGAAAGTAAAGGGGAGAGTAAAAGGATAGTTTTTGCTTGTGGCGGTAGACTGGGAAGTAAAAGGGAGAGTGGAAGGGTAGTTTTTGCTTGTGGCGGTAGACTGGGAAGTAAAGGGGGAGTGGAAGGGTAGTTTTTACTTGTGGCGGTAGACTGGGAGGTAAAGGGGAGAGTGGAAGGTTAGTTTTTTTTTTTGTGGCGGTAGACTGGGAGGTAAAGGGAAGAGTGGAAGGTTAGTTTTTGCTTGTGGCGGTAGACTGGGAAGTAAAGGGGAGAGTGGAGGGTAGTTTTTGCTTGTGGCGGTAGACTGAGAAGTAAGGGGAGAGTGGAAAGGTAGTTTTTTTTTTTTTCTTGTGGCGGTAGACTGGGAAGTAAAGGGGAGAGTGGAGGGTAGTTTTTGCTTGTGGCGGTAGACTGGGAAGTAAAGGGGAGAGTGGAAAGGTAGTTTTTTCTTGTGGCGGTAGACTGGGAAGTAAAGGGGAGAGTGGAAGGTAGTTTTTTCTTGTGGCGGTAGACTGGGAAGTAAAGGGGAGAGTGGAAGGGTAGTTTTTGCTTGTGGCGGTAGACTGGGAAGTATGTGTGTGTGTATGTATGTATGTATGTGTGTCTGTAACAGCAAGCTCGTAAGCGCGATATCTCAAGAACGATACACCGAATTCATGTCATATGTGGTACACAAATAGCCCGTGGTCCGTAGATGTGCCCTATTGTTTTTGGTGGTGATGTCATGCATGATATTGAGTAAGCGGGACGTAATGTAAATATCTTGTGAAATAATCGTATTTTTATAACCGTATATCGACTTTCTTTTATATTGGGTGTAGTTATGCTGTTAGCTAGTGTGTACATGTTCATGGTACAAAAATGTTGATTTCTTTAATATGCATAGTGGGCGTAGCTTAACATGATTTTGTTAAAAAGAACTGATAGTAAGCATGGTATCTCAAGAATGGTAAACTAGATTCACATAATGTGCAGTACACAGATAGCCCATGGTCTGTAAAAGTGCCCTAATGTTATTGGTGGTGATGTCATGCACGTTAATTAGTAGGCGGAGCTTAATGTAAAAAATTTGAAATGCTTATATTTTAACAATCACCTGTCTGTTTTGTTTCATATTTTGTAGAATTATGATTTTAGCTCATGTTCATTTTATTAAAACATTTCATTAATATGCATAGCGGGCTTAATATGATTTTGCTGAAAGAGCTTGTAAACACGATATCTCAAATATTTCATGATATACAACAACATAACAGTTAATACAAAATCAATCCGCATGAAGAAAAAAAAGCATTGGAACCACAAAACCTTTTGGTTCTGGTTGCTTGTGGCGGTAGACTGGGAAGTAAAAAGGGGGAGTGGAAGGGTAGTTTTTGCTTGTGGCGAAGGGATTTGTATAGTGTTTTTACTTACATTTATGTGAATCTTACAATGCCAGATTAATTGCTCGTGCCACAACTTTTAGTTTGTATACCTTCCTTCATTTTCAGGTGCTACAACTGTGATGAAGTTGGGCACCATGCGAAAGACTGTCCAAAGCCACCGATGCCAAAGAGATGTCACCATTGTAAATCCGAGGACCACTTGGTTGCAGAGTGCCCAGAAAAGCAGTCCTCATCTCAGGGAAACAGTAAGTCGGAGTCCAATGGAGAAAGCCCCCCACGAGAAACCAAACCAGATGTCACATGACCCAGCTTTCAGGATTTAAAGGAAGGGTATTGTGCCACGAGGTCAAAATTATATGCAAGGGATTTATATTATCGGTTTTGTGTACAATGTGGTGACACATGGTCAGAGGTAAGCAAACAAAACGGGATGATTTATGAAAAAAGTGATTGCTTATGAAGGGGAATTATCGCCGATTTATGCCCACTATGAAAAATAAGTAACGGTAGAAAGAGGGTATATGATTGAAAAAGCATCACACAGTATACGAAAATATCAGTAAGATGTTAGTGATGTGTAGTTGTAAATCTAAGCGTTTGATATTGAAATGCGTTCCTATGGGGCTCCTATTATGTTTAAAAGAAGAAAGATGTGTGTTGCTCTGTGGTCAAATGTGAATCTTATTTTAGCTCTTTTGGAAAGGTAAATTTGCACAAAAGGAAAAAAACATGTGCAAATAGACTAAAGCACTATTAAAAGAAGAAAAGCAAGACATGGAGACTTATGGAAATAATTCAGGTACAAAGGGACATTTTAATTTCCGTCCAATGCTTCGCTTCTTCCTGGTCAACTTTTGTAACCACCTGTTCAACCATTTAGTTAATAAATTTCGTAGTTGGTTAAGTTCTAAGTGTAATCGCACGGTTATTGAGGTTTGAACTGTGATCCAAACAGTGTTAATGACGTACAAACTGTGAGCCTTCACGGTGAAGCAGATTCAAACAGTGATTCAGGTTGAACTTTGAGCCACGCAGTGAATCTAGTTCAAACTGATGGCCCACATGGTTCTTTACATTCGAACTGAGAGACTGCACGGTCATGCAGGCGCAAACTGTGAACCGCACAGTTATATACAAACGGTGAATCTGATTCGAACTCTGAACCGCACAGTGAACCGGGTTGAATTTGCGAGGCCAATGCCTCATTGGCTAAGTAACAACATTGTTGTGAAGTAGTAAATGCATTGATGACGCCAAAAGGAAGCACAGGATACACACGCTTTTGTGTACCTGATGAAATGCCATTTCTGAAAGAAAATGTTTCCTTTTGTTATTCAAAGAACTGTAAGAAATACAGTATTGGTCAGCCTTACCCCATATCCCATTCCAAAACTAAAACAAAAGACTATCAAGATCCAATATCATCTTACTGTTAACCTTAGGTACATGAAGTAAACATCCCTAGGAGTAAGACCCTTGCGTGCTTTCTGGCTGGTGGGTGGCAGATATCTTTCTCAAATAAAACTTGACGCCCAATCTTTATGTATTTTTGTTAATATCTACCTCATTAATTTTATTTCTTAAACAAGAAGCATTTATTGTAGTTTTCATTTGCCTTTTCTCAAATATTGTATAAAATTAAGGAAGAGATGATCATAAGAGGCAAGTAATTTTAGATAGAGTTGTAAAAACTAAAAGGCCTCTGCAGTTTACAGGTGTCTCATTAAGTTATGGAGAAGCCTGGAGCCTTACTTCGGGTGAGGGAGCTGTTTGTAGGAAAGGGTTTTCATATAAAAAGACCAAATCTACCTCAATTACTATCAGCTACCTGTGATTTGTCTGTCGAACTCATCTGTTATATTGTTCTTTCCGAATTGTAAGTCATAGCCAGACACTAGTGGATGCTTCCTTGGACGGTAAGAGGATTTCAATGGCAAGCTGATTTAGTTTCTTATGAGATGTATGAATCGGCAATATGCGTGACCTCATGGGTAAAAGATCTTTCACTTTTTATAAACATAGAAGATTGCCTTCAATATTAACGGCGGTTTATGAGTATTTTTGGAGATGTTGAGAGGTAATTCATTACTTATGTGGTGTATGTTAATGAAAGGCCTAAATGAAGCAAGAAATGCCCCGTCAAGGACATCTTTACAATTGAATCTATAATTAATATTAGAGGTCGTAAATGTGACGTCACAGCGGCCATATTAAGCCATGCGCCTTGAATTGTATTACTTTGGCGCTGATCAACTCATGCCTTTTAACTTCCTTTAAAAAGCCTTGAAAATTTGATGATTATTGACAGTGTGCGCACACTTGAAAAGAGAGTCCGCCCAGTCCAATTGTATAGACCTTAATGTACCCGCCAGGTGAGGAACTCTCTGATAAAGTGTGAACTAGTTATCGTTACTTCGAGATGATTTGATATATTTATAATTGAAACTTAGAGATTCTACAAGTTATACATTTTCCATACATGGAATAAAAAGTAGAGGTCTTAACTGTTAATCGAATTGCAAATTGCATCAAATCTTCCCTTTAACACCCAGCGTGTCCTGACATAATCTTTCATATTAATGATCGAGTGTGAATTGTTACAACACTCTAATCAGCTCACCGTATTTGAAACATGGCGACTTCAGCAGATATGATTTTACCTCATTTTGAAACTTTGGCGGAAGGATATTCAGCGATTATTTACCTCAGATGATAGCAAATAAGTACTGCGAAGACCAGTTGACCTCATTTTTAAAATAAGTGTGGGAATTGTACAGTATATATTAAATGGTATGGGTAATAGCTTGGGAATTATTCGAAGGAAATGCGCTGAAAGAAATTTAAACTGCACTGTAAAAAGAGTGGTTCTCTGTATTAGCGAATTTTTTGTTGTTATATCTTCTTGAACAAACCGCTTCTACCTCGTGCAACACAAGGTCATGTATATTATGATATTTATGCAAAAGTTTTCCTTCAACATATTTTCTTAGTTCACGCCGTCTACCTCAATCTCCCTAACCTCAATTGTCTTTGTGCTTAGTGAAAAAGTATGTATTGCCCAAGTTCCACATCCCCTGTGTAGAGCAATATAGATTAGAATAATAACAGCTCATTGGAAGTATAACGTGGCCATTTTTTTTTCTTCCACTTATTACTAATTTACATGGCTTTGTTTCACCTTGGCATTTCATGGGAAATTTTCCACTTATTACTACTTTACATGGCTTTGTTTCACCTGAGCATTTCATGAGTTATGCCACTTAATAAATGTTTTTGATTAATGTTCTTGAGCCATATAACATTTAAAAGTCAACATAAGGCGTAGAGACTAATTTAAAACGACTGAATATCATTCGGCCCATCCCTTATACATTTACATAAATAGATTCGTGATTCCTTCTTAAACTTCTTTTATTCAAAATGGATTCAAATATTTCAAGTATTCAAACCTACCTGCTGTTTTGAAGACATGACTGATTGGGGCATTCTGTGGATGAACTATGACTGATATATTATTCCATAAGGTTTAAACGTGATAACTCGGTGGTTAAAACGTCAAGCTTGTATTCTAAAAACACCTCTGTTAATTCTCAGCAAATACACTACGCGTTTCTATAAGACTCATTTATAAGGATATTTGATATATCGTTCTTGCTTAATGCGTAGGCCTAATAAAAAGAGCGAATGTACTTATCATGTTTTGGTGGGAATACACCCATTCACAGTTCCAGTCTGCTTATGCGCACAAGGACGTGTAAATTCAAGGTGCGAGTAAACAAATCAACCAGCTTGAACGCACAGCAAAATACGCTCTTGGTTTGCGTATTATTATCGCGCCTTGTTTAGAAATACGCACATACATCGCACGAGAACAATACACCACTTCACAGTCTAGTCACACAAGTACGTTTCACCTTTAAGTTACGAGTAAACAAACCAGAAGAGCGCACTGCAAGTAAACATTGTTATTGCGCGTCGTTTAGAAATACGCACATTGCCTAAGGTTATAAAATCGGCCCGAAATTTCACTCTCTGTGTCAGGATGACATGGGTTTTTCCCGATGACTTAATATTACATAGAATACCAAAAGTTACATAACAATTTAAGAAACGAAAAAAATCGAATTGACAGAATTTTAAATGAAGTGTCTTTCAAAATTTGTTATCGTTACAGTCAATAGGGAAAATTGTTTGTTTACTCATAATGGACGGATCTGTAAAAGGGTGTATTTAAGTGCGCAATTAATGTTTACAGTTATACTGATATTTAGTCAGTCTAAATCACGTATCCTTATTTGCTTTTATATGCATATAAATGAACCAAAGGCTAGCCACACGCTGATGAGCCAAGAGGCTCGGAAATTGTTTAAGAAGTTACTGTCATCTGATAGAGAATATTTTCTAACTGTAGAATAGTGACTGCTATAGAAAAAGTCTGCTGTCGATGATTTTCTCATGCAAATGCAGAGAATTAAACGTTACTTTGCTAAAACACTATGTCGTCGTCATCATTATTTCTTTTTTTCCGTGCGTCAGGGGCGTGTAGCTTTTCATTTTCTTTGGAGGGAGGCCGGGAGGGGGGAGGGGCCTTCAGCCTCTAAAATATAACCGTATTAAGACGTTCACCTCCAGGATCGTGGTCCAAAATTGAAGGTTGTTGGTTCTAACTTGTAGATTTTGGTCCAAAATTGAAGATTTTTGGTAGAGTACATTAACGTGTTAGTTTCTTTTGTTTTAAATCATGAGTTTAATTGTAATTATGCACGTTGGAAAAAAACACTGAGATGTCGAGATTAAAATACTCTGTTCCACTAATTGAATTTACCCTTTTGTTCGTTAAAAATGCAACATGTATGGATGGCATCAATTCTAACAAAAACAGCGGGTGGGTTATCAGATGTGAAAATGTATTTGTAGTTGTCCTTGTTTAGATTATCCGTACCCAAGCTGTTCAAAGACAATTTATGTATGGGATTAAATTGGTCATTTTTATATTTCTCTATAAAGTAATTAAATAGGCGACTATATCTGATTCCCACACCCACAATATAAGGTTAGGTGAATTACGTGCTCTAATACAAGTAGAATGTAGTGATGATGACCGTTTCAATGCATAAGTCATTTGAGGCGAAAAATATAGAAAGGTGATTGATGAGTTGCTTGCCAATGCATGACGAATTGGCTTTCGTGGTGACAATATTTTTTCGTGTAATTTTGTCCTGTATATTTGGAAGCTCAGGGAATGCCGAGTCTACCTCAATTTGCGGTATGTTTTAGAAGGCCTTTGTTGTGGACCACTTAGAATAATAAAGTTGTAATTCTTGCACTCATAACTTATGGCATTGTTTCCCATACAAATATTGTAACTTACAGCAAGCTCGTGGTGAGGTTGCAGTGATCCGCCATTTTGAAAAAGATTATTCGTGTCTTAGGAGATCAAATGAATATTTGCTGATATATTCAAGTTTCAATCATGCGCTTATCATGGGATTATCCTTTCATAGAGTACGTGTTGAAGCAATGAAGAGTGTATTCTTAAATTAAAGGTTAATATAATTCTTCACTTTGATTTTGTATCTAAGATCCAAAGGAAGCCTGGAAGAAATTTGATGGCATTGTCTGTTCTGTTTTTACAACATATGGATAGTTTTGGGTAACATTCAGTAGCTATAAGGTCTGATAAATTACAAGCGTTGGAAGTCCAGGTACAGCTTAAGCAGCAATCGGTGAACTCACTTGAATATTGCTTATATATCTGATAAGTTTTTGTTCTATTCAGAATTGTCTTACAATTACGAAGTGAAAATTTCATTGTAAACAGTTGAGAATACTTAATATAGCATGGTAGGTTCAAATTTCAACCATTTATGGAACAACTTTACGATTTGTTTTCTTCAAAATGATAATACAAAATTAAAATTATGTTTCAACCTCTTCAATCCTTTGAAACGATGTATAATGATCGCTTCTGAATATGTTGAATTTTTGGTAATCTTACAGTTTTGGTCAATTCAAACGTTCCACGACTGGCCCGATTTTCAACCAATGTGTGTTAGATGTGCCTAATTACCCAGCAGGTGTACTAGCAAGACGTAAAATGTCTGATCGTTGTTACTGGTTGAAAAAAAAAAAGTGTTATTCTAAACTGCACAATTAAAGTATGAATAATCTAATAAGTGAAAATGGAGTTAAGATAACAACTACTAATCGTAACAATGTATGTCACGACTTTGCTAAGATGGGTCAAATCGCTTGAATGACGTAGTGATTGAAATTTTGGTAACCGTCACTCACTAAGTACATGAAGCTATCCAGTAGTAAATAATATCAACAACAAGGCAAATTTTCTAACATTTATTGTAGAAAAGATTCTCGAGAGGTTTTTTTGGTTGTCACCTGAGTTAAGTTGTTTTAAGTAATTGGTCACCTAGAGCTATGATCGCCTTAATTAAGCACGGTGTTTATTATATGAATACCATAGTTTTTTTAATTTATCATTTTGAAAGTAGACCCAGTCATTGAATGAGGTTTTCTTCTTTATATGCATACTCAAGCAGAAGTTCAAAGCATCTTAAAATGTTTCATTGTTGTGACTACGTAAAATCTTGATTTCATACTTCGTATATCCAAGTTTCTTTGTGATGTCAGCATGCTTCGTGTTAATGATTGTTTGAAAAGCTTGAGCGTCAGTTTAAAAGAATGGATATCTAAGTCACGCTTCTAGGAGGGTGCCGAATAAGTTTATTGTTCACATTTTATGAAATGTTCAAGATTTTATAATAAATGTTAAGTTAAGTTTACAGCACAATATGTTTTACTATCTATTACTAAGAATGCCTCGTGGATAATGTTAGTTTTAAGGGATGTTTTTCGCGGATTTGTAACAAAACGTCGTCCATATAGCAGTTATGCGAAAGGGGTTTTCCTGTAAGAGAAAGCGTCCGCGCTTAAGACTCTGCGCACATTGCCGTCTAAAGCTCAGGGATGTAAGATTTTGTGTTTATTTTGTTGAACTCATATATACTTAAACCTCTAAGAATTTTTATTTTATTCGCAGCGCTCAGGGATTTTTGTTGTGGTTCAGTAAAATCCTTGATAAAGTAGTCTGTGTTAAGTTTTTCTTGTATTTACGAGATAAAGTAATTTTTATAATGTAAAGAGAAATGAGCTTGACTAACAATTAATAACAAAATATTTCTGGTCAACGATATGGAATTTTTCGGCATCTTTTCTTCTCAGATGCGTTATATATTAATCTTTTTTACGATCCGATTCATGTATGTTTGTGAATTGTGTGTAATATCTGCGATGATCTCCATAATCCACCTCTCTTTGAGCAAATTGTTTTACGACTATTGGTATACAAAAACCTGTAAACGGGTTTGGTTCGGAAAGCGAATGGGAAGAGTGGAAGCGTTTTTCTGAATATCCTAAATAATCTTTAAAAAATAAAAACGTTGTCGATTCAAATCGCCTAAACATGTTCATTACAGGTCTATAGACATGCACAGTTGAATACTAGAAACAAGTGTTCAAATCGTGATGTATCAGTTTTTGAATTGTGGAAGTAGTCCATTTGATTACCTAGTTATATGGCCAGCAAGATCTGAGAAATGTGTGTCATTCTTTAAAGTAAATTTATTTCTTAGTCACTGTACTTGATGGGTATGTCCATTCCTTTAGTAAATTGATTGTGTGTATGTTGTAGAAAACGCTTTTGAACATAAATTGCTAGCATACAACTGTGATAGACAATTAAGAAAATCCAATGGTCCCTCAGCCATACATCGTCAGGAGTTAGCATAACAATATGTATATTGATTGATCAAAAAACAAAATGGATTTGAATAAGATGATGCAGAATTTTTAAAGGATTAGTTTAGGATTATCTCAAACTTTCTTCAGGTGGTAATTATTATAATTACCGGATAAGATTCTGTATGACTACTTTCCTGACATATCAAATGGTTTTAAAGACACAAAATTGCAGGACAAAATAAAATAGAATACATAAAGACTTTGAAGAGTCTGAGGCTATGACATCACAACAAGTCTTGATTTCAGTCGTTTTTATACCAAATTTTAAACTTAAATATCTCCTTAATTGAAGAAGATTTTCAATGCTTTCTTCATCATTGGAGTTTCTCTTTATTAAAAGATGAGGACTTGCTAGACCACATAACTCTCCTTTAAACATTCGAAAGTTACCTTCTTTTGTTGTCTTGCCGTGCTCAAATTTAAATCAACAATTTAAGATTTATTTAAATGAGGAGGTTCAATTAGATTTTAGTGTGTCGAGCTCATTTCTCTTTGTAATTTTCTCATGTAGTTTCATGTTTCGTACATCATAGTGAAGTTTTTGTTATACTGAAAATGGTTTGTCTGAAATCACCTGATTTATTGTGAGTTTGGTATTTCTTTACATGGTAAAAAAGTTACCGTTTTGTCTCACTCATCGTCTTATACAATATATATAGCAAGTTTAGTCGAATGAAAACATGTACCGTGTTTTATTTCTGCTTCTCTGTGTGTATAGTAGAGAAAGATTGCGAAAATCCCCCTTACCATTCTTAGATCAGCGTTGGATTGGACATTGTGTCAATGGTCCCTTGCCGAGGGTCCTTCCCCTCCCTCTACTGTACTTCAGCATCCCTGGGCCCTCTTTAGCTATTTGATGGCACTAAGCATCAAGCCCCCTCCCCCTCCCCCCCACCCCCTAGAGTGTCCCATTCCGACTTTATATCATCTTTTGCACCTCTCGTCCCCCTCCCCCTCACCACAACATCCCGTTTTTTTCTATCTCAGTTTGACATATTGGTTGCAACACTGAAAATCATTCGTATATACCAGTTGAACAGGTGATTTCTATTCAGAATTGGTGTCAATTTCTTCTGAATGGAAAAAACAATTTTAATGGGACACTTTACATCTTATCCTCTTCCCTAGTTCGCAAAGATCCCATCTCGAATAAGCCAATGCGCATGCTGCACCACACGTACAATTCGGTTATTTTCGCCGGATGTATACAGCGTCGTAATTCCATGCCAAGGGATCTTTCCCACTTTCATCTATTAAGGAAATGTGTCATAATATAATAGATACCTAGATAAGTTCTGATCTTGAACAGTTATAAGATATGGGTACACTTTGGGTTTCGGTGATTAACTCCGCCCGACCTGTTGTTTTCGACTTTCCTTTCACACTTCTCGTGTATGAGATTCACGTCCTTGATCCAGCGCACATAATTGATGCATATAGCGTAGCTGGACTTTTTCCAGCAGGGATTCATTTTTCGACCATACTGACTTGACTTATCCATCCGCTCATATTTTACGAGTAAAATTTTTCGATGTTCGTGCCAGGTCTAAAATTTTAAACCTTCTTTCTTCCAATGAAAAACATCAAATTTTCTTCTTTTTTTTCTCGAAAAGTTGCAGCCGGGCCGGGGTGGCATCCTCATGAATTAGTCAAGACTTGTTTCGCAAACTGGCAACGAAACTGATGAAAAGACAAAACACAACTGCACAAACAATCAATACAGCTGATTTTCGGCCTCCTATCTGCCTATCTATTCAGACTCACCAAAGGTACTCAAATTTAGTGCTCGTAGATCATGTACAAAACCAGAAGAAATATTAATTATTTTCCATAGCCTATCGTATAGATGCAACATTATTTTGATAAATATCGTGCCCCAAATATTCTTCTTCTGACAAAGACACGTTGGATCCTAAGCAACGTAACGATGCGTAAAATTAAAGAGGTTGTACAATCGTCATACTTTGTCCGGCAAAATGGAGTCCAGTTGAGTTAGAGTCACGTGATGAAATCCCTCTATAGGAAGTGTTTCATCTTCCCTTTACACTATCCTTGGTATGAGGGCAGTCGTGATATTTGCCTTCGTAAATCCTTATCTTTTAAATGTCTATCATAATCTTTGGAAATGGTTGAACAAATTCTGACCAAAAGAGTCGCATACTATTTACCCCCAATCAAATGCTGACAGGAATATATCCTTCCTATTCCAGAAACTAAGATTTAAAAAATTAGTTTAAATAATTACATTAACTGATTAAGATTTTGCGCTGTCCGCTCACTTATTGCTTATTACAAATTCATGAATTTACCATTAAACTAAGATCAAACTTTGATAAGCCATCAACACTAAACGTGTTTTGTTTGTTTTGTTTTTGTTTTGTCTAAAAAACAGATTTTAGGCTAAATACTTTTTCAAACAATATAGAATGAATCGTACATCTATCCTATAACACAATATGGATTGTGACTCTGCCATAATGATTCCGAAAGCCAGTGCTGCATTATGCTCTAATGGTAGGCTAAATGGTGCACAGTGGATATAAATGCCTGCTGCCTTCAGCCTCCTTGAAATATAATTTTATGCCAACTTCTTGAATGTAGACAAGAAGGAATGGAGGTTTATCCATCAGACAGGTGTGTAGGAAGGGCTGCTAAAATAAGTTTCTATCAACGTTCACTTTTTGGGAAATATCCTTCGATCTTGAGGATATATTTCTTCATTTTCGGAAATTTCTTCACTTTTCGAGAAACTTTCTTCATTTTTTGGATATCTTTTAATTTCGGGAAATATTCTTTGATTATCGGGGAAATTCCGGGAATGTTTTGGCCAATTTTCGGGAAATTTTATTCATTTCTGCACAATTTTCTTCAACTTTTAATTTCCCAATAATTTAACCAAATATTACCAATTTTATTTTAATAAGGTCCCTAATTTACCTCCCAAACGGGCAGGAAGCATGCAACCGGAAAGGTGAAATCCTCTCAGGGACAGCTTTGCCCTGCCCCCTCCCTCCTCTCTTACTATATGACAGAGCTATACTCCTCCCTTGCCCTCGCAATACGTTGGCGCAGCGACTTGCAACTTGGAAAATGGTAATCGATTGTCCGGCCGCCGGGAGAATTATGAGGCAAACGGTGACTCGGTGGGAGGGATCGAATAGAAAATGTAATCAATTTTGAATTGATTTTATTAAATTTATTTATTTTCCATTTTCATGTATATGTTACAATATTTACAATGAAAGGACATAACAATTGATAAGAAAATGGTGGAAGGGCTTAGAAGCCGAAGCTTTTACAAGAAGCCCACCCTAACTTAAATTAATTAATTACAAAGGAAATGTTTAAAAAAGTGAAATAGCGAAAACAGAGGGAAAAGACGAACCCCCTAAGGGGAGTACTAGGTAGTGGCGTGATGACAGTGGGCCAGGGGGAAAGAGCCCCCCCACCCCCAGCGAAGCTTTTTGGGAGGGCGCCAAAATCGTCCTGAGAACAAAATTTTAGGCCTTGGGAAAATTTACGTGTTGATCAATAACTTCTTCCAATACTATTTAGCAAGTAATATTCCATTTGTGTAGTCCAAAAGCGCATGAATGTTCCACAGAAAAGTCCAAATTTTTCGCCATTTTCCCACCATTGGCACTCGAGCGGGATTTCGAGCTCGGACAGAAACCGATGCATGACGGTAGCTCGTCGGCAATATTTAATATCTGCTCCGGCCATGAAGGGCAAACAATTTGATTGAATACAGCTGGTAGAAGCTTTTCGAAAAGGCGCTGAATGCTCAAAGGGGCGCAAAAATTGTTATGAAAATATAAACTTTTTATTCTCAACGTGGTAAATATTTTTTCCCAAAGCTTTATTCTTACATCAGAAACATGAAAACTATTCCTAGACCTTAACTAAAGACACATATTGAAGTCAATGGGATCCTGCATTTGAGCATTCGTTCCAAAATAATATTATTTTAAACTAATTTAAGTTCGGAATTAACACGATTTTCTGCTACCAAAATCACGCCAAAAAACGCTACTATAGCTTTCCGGGGCTTTGCCCCCTCGGCGCCTAGGACGTCAACCATGGATTTGACACTAGCAATTTCCTGCTGTGAAAATCGCGAGAAATGCAGGGATTCCTGGGGTTTCACCGCAGCGCTTAGGGCCTACGTGCAGCTTCGCCCAATAGTGACACATTTTGAAGTCCTTTTCAGCTATTAAAACCATGACAAACGTAGGGCTTCCTGCGAAACCCTGTATGCCCATCAGGGCTTCGCGACCTTCACCCCTATAGCATGCCTAGAGTTTGACACAATTTTAAGGTCCGCAATAATGAACGTGTTACAAATTTATTTTCTTCGGGTAATCTTCTGCAATTTCACAGAAATCTTCAATTTCTGGGAAATCTCCTCCAATTTTCGGGAATTTCCCTTCATTTTTGTGAAATTTTCTTATATTTTCATGAAGTTTTCTTCATTTTCGGAATATTTTCTTCAATTTTTGGGAAGTATCCTTCGTTCTCGGGAAATTTTCTCCAATACTTAGGAAAGTTTCTTCAATTTTTGGGACATTTTCTTCATTTTGCGGAAATTTTCGTGATATTTTCTTTAATATTTGGACAGTTTTAAGTTTTCGTGAAATTTCTTCCATTTTACGGAAATTTCCTATATTTTCGTAAAATTTCACTCATTTTTGGAATATTTTCTTCAATATTTGAGCAGTTTTTTTCAATTTAGGGAAATTTTCTTCATTTTCGGGAGATTTCTTTCATTTTCAGGAAATATCTTTCATTTTCCGAATTTTTTTCTTCAAAATTTGGGATTTTTTTCTTCAATTTTCGAAAATATTGACCAATATGGACTCAATGTGCCCAACGTTTTATTCTCATGAGATTTTTTTGCTGCCACCCCCTCCCCCTCCTCCCCCCTCCCAGCGAAACATGACCCACTACGCCACTGGTACTAGGTCACATCGTCGGAACGATACCAGTTTTAATTACTTGACGCACAGATTTGTTGACCAAATGGGTCTAGAAAGGCGTCATGATATTTCAGCGAGAAATTGAAAATGTGTGCAACATCTAATGGGGAAGAAGGTACAGAACGCGCTAAAATCGGTCGAAATACGAATCAAGATTAAGTATTGTTTCATCTATTTTAGCGGGATCGTAGGTTCTAGCCTACCATGCAAACCTCAGCTACAGTCAGACAGTAAGGTAGGCTAGACACGAGTCACTATCCTCAGGCAGATAACTTACCTCAGCTGTAATATTTTGTTTATTCAGATTTTTTTTTTAAAAGGCCACCTTCAAACACTTCATGCAGCCTTTCTAGACCCCATTTGGTCAACAAGCCTGTCCCAAACTGATCCATGTTCCTTATTGCCCATTGGTCCTCGCTGTATATATCAGTATATTGCCTTCTTGCAGAGTGTGAAAAATCGATTACTTTATATTTTGTTCATGAAGTGTTATCCAATTACAAGATGAGCTGCAATATTTTTTTTTTTGCTGTTTTTACCCTCGTCCACGGAAATTATCGTTGTTGCTGTGCACACAAAGAAAGCCTTACAAAACTAGAAAACAATTGCTTGCGACAACGAATTTGATTGGTTATCCCAATCATCTTTATTGGTATTTCTAGCCAACTAATTTTGTTATGCCAACCAATTGGTTAATGAGTTAGCCAATTTAAATTGTTTATATTTTAACCAATAAATTGTTCGGACTCACACCAACCAGTCAAATTGCTTCAATTTAACCATTTTGTTAGTTAGATTAACCAATTTGTTTTTGCAGTGTAGTGTCTTTTATAACTTATCAAAATTTTTTTTTACAAATTATATGTTTTTTATTGAATCGCTTATTTGATTCCAGAACTTAATATCATTAGATACAATAGAGCGTTTGAAAAGGTCAGAATTTATGGGAAGAAAAAATAAATGTCGGGAGGACCTGGTGTTGTGGGAGTGTATATAATGATTAAAAAAAATAATCATTAAAAATATCTGGTAATTGTTACCTAACAAATTTAAAAATAAATACAGCGCACTGGTGTCTGTGGATATCAAAAATATGACTGTTTGAAGAAAACATAATCTTATTGTTAGCCGTGTATTGCCTGCTTCTATGATGATGTAACAAGGTATAGCAAAATCATTTTACAAATGAACAACTTAACATTTTGTTCCATAACTGTGCAAAAGATAATAGGTTAACATTACTAATTGTTCAATCCACCGAACACTAGAACTTGCATGGAAACAACTTTTTCCTAAAAAGTTTAGATTATATGAAAACAATAAGCTGATAAAAAGGGAAAAATCTTGGTTGTGTTCCGACAAAATAACTATTCTCTGACCCTTGTTCCGCACAATATAACTACAAAACCGAATGCTTGTATTAACATAGGCTCTTAAAGAAAACTAAAACATAATGCTATTGATACAAGGTTCAATTACAAGAAGCAAACTACCACATTGAAGCGCCACTTGCATGCTAGCTAAAAAGATAAGTACAATGTTTGAACCCTTTTTTTTTTTGCCACTCTGCATCAGATCTTGAATTGACTTGTTTGTTGCTAATAAAGAATCGACCTGGATAAGGAATTTCATTTTGCATAAAAAACATTTTACAATAGGGATAGTACCAGATCGCTTCTTATGGTAAATATAATATTTTATGTGGAAAATGAGAAAATTGTAATGGTGATTCGGGTAGAACTTCAAACAAGAAAAGAAATCTTCCTTTGAAAAATAAACTGAGTGCATAAGACTGCAAATTCCACGTCTGAATCTGATATTATGTCACACTCCCAAAACAACATGCTCCAAGGTCTCCTCGTTAACATTGCAAAAAGAACATAAGGAATTACCGATAAGCTGCATCTTGAAAAGGAGATACTTTGTTCGTATTATTCTGTAAATAAAGCGATATTTGAAGTACCTAGTTTTACTGTCCCGCAGCGAACAGAAAGGAATTTGGACAATTAGACGCCACTGTGAGCCTGTGATTGTAAAAAGGTTGATCATTTTAATATGCAAATTGGTGCAGTAGAAATTTTTT
Organism: Chiridota heheva; assembly: GCA_020152595.1. NCBI lineage: Eukaryota > Metazoa > Echinodermata > Holothuroidea > Apodida > Chiridotidae > Chiridota > Chiridota heheva. The sequence goes on from JAIGNY010002337.1 coordinate 1,153,224, forward strand.
CCACGAAATTCTTGTAAATATATCGGGAGGGCGCAAGAGTGCAATTAATAATAGAATGGAGAGGATGCTCACTTGCGTTGAGAAGAGCAACATCAATCACAGCTGACGTTCCTATTCTTGATCATATCCGTTACAATACTGTAGTAAATAGTAAACATACAATTACGGATGTCAAACTTGATCTTAAACGAGTTGAAAGAAATTGAGCGGTCGCTAGCATCAAGAAAATATTTGACACCCGTAATACCTTTTTCAAACCAGGACTTTAAAAATGAGCATATTATCAATTTTAATGTGGGATTTGTTCCAAACAATTTGGTCCTTGATGTTTGACACCGAATCATTATAAGAATACCTAGACCAAGCATGACACACATTATTAATAAATACATTTGCAGTGGTAATATCAGTGAACTTAAAATTGCATTTAAAAAGAAGCTCTTTACCAAAACTATATAAATAGTGATCAAAGAATAACTTCCAATAAGTATTTGAATGCACAACATACATATCTTATTCTCTTGACCCAAGACATTCTAAATTGCAAACATCAATGGCTCTTATGCCACCCTGATTAATATCATTTCTAAGAACTTTGCGTTTTATTTTATCTGGTTTCCGTCCCCCAAATAAATTTAAAAATTACATTTTCTAATTGCCTATTAAAATGATGTGGGGGATGGGGAAGAACTTTAAATAAAAAATACCAGTTGAGAAATAGCAAGGGACTTCACAATAGTAATTCTACCAATTGGAGTCAGGTCACACCGGGACCAAGAGTGAAATAATGTGGTAAAAATAGAGTATGTGTGTGCTCGAAAACTTGATTGGGTTATAGGACGAACAGCCTTTTTCTGAAGTATGAATAATTGATTTCAATAGATAAGAAGGGTGAGCATTCCCCCATACTACATTGCAATAGCTTAAATGAGAAAGAATAAGAGTATTATATAAATTTTTAAGGATGTAACTAGTTACAAACTTTAATTTAATAGAAAACCCCAGTTGTTTTAGAAACAGATGTCTTAATCTTATCATTATGAGAAGACCAATTTGATAAATGGTCGATGTATAGACCTCAAAATCTAATGACATCAGCACGCTTGATTTGAGATTTATTAATAGATATATCAATATTTCATATTCTTATGATGTGGATGAAAAACCATGAAATGAGTGTTGCTGTTATTTTAAAGATTACTTATTAACCTTCAACCAATTAGCAACATTTTTTAATTTAATAGATGGTCGATGTATCGACCTTAAAATTTAATGGCATCAACACGCTTGATTTAAAAATTATCAATAGATATATCAGTATCATTTATATTCTTATGATGTGGATGAAAAACCATAAAATGAGTGTTGTTGCTATTTAAAGATAACTTATTAACCTTCAACCAAATAGCAACATTTCTTTAATTTCAGAGTTGATGACTAAAATGACATTATCAAAATTGTTGTGCTTATACAAAATACTACTATCATCAGCATGATACAATTTAGCAAAATTTATGTGATGATTGACAGTATGGAAGGCTTTCGATAAGTCCAAAAAAAGTTCAGGCGAACTTTTATTATGAGACATCAAAGTCATTAGTAATCAAGTGACAGCCCAGGTTGGATCAAGTTTAGAAATTCTTAAAGGATTACCTACAAATTTTGAACTCCCTAAGATTCTTAAGAGGATTACTTCTGATAAATAACTTGAACCTATTTTTAAGGATTACTACAGTTAGAACATTTTAACTCCTTAAGATTCTAAAGAGGATGACCTCTGCTAAATAGCTTGAACCTGTTAAGAGGATTACTACGGTTGGATCATTTCAACTCCTTCAGATTTTGAAGAGGATTACCTCTAAAAAATAACTTGAACCTATTAAGAGGATTACTACGGTTGGATCATTTCAACTCCTTCAGATTTTGAAGAGGATTACCTCTAAAAAATAACTTGAACCTATTAAGAGGATTACTACGGTTGGATCATTTCAACTCCTTAAGATTCTGAAGAGGATTACCTCTAAAAAATAACTTGAACCTATTAAGAGGATTACTACGGTTGGATCATTTCAACTCCTTAAGATTCTGAAGAGGATTACCTCTAAAAAATAACTTGAACCTATTAAGAGGATTACTAAGGTTGGATCATTTCAACTCCTTAAGATTCTGAAGAGGATTACCTCTAAAAATAACTTGAACCTATTAAGAGGATTACTACGGTTGGATCATTTCAACTCCTTAAGATTCTGAAGAGGATTACCTCTAAAAATAACTTGAACCTATTAAGAGGATTACTACGGTTGGATCATTTCAACTCCTAAAGACGTTTAAGATAATTATTTCTGATAAATAACTTGAACGTATTAAGGGGATTACCTCAGACACATAATTTCAACTCCTTAACACTCTTAAAAAGGATTATCAAAAATAATTAAAGGAAAATTCCCATGGATTTTCATTTTTTCATATATAATAGAGAACCTTTTCAGAAACAAAGTGGTGAAAAACTATGTTAACATCTTATTTCATTTAGAAATTACGAAATTTAAAAAAAAATGAATTTGGACAAAAGTGACTGATTGGCAACATCTGTGATGTCATAAAGACAATTTCAACAAAACGTATTTTGTATTTCTTTAAAAATGATTTGGATTAATTTTTCATTGAAAATGTAATGTAAGACCAAGAACAAAACAAAATGTGTTCTTGTAAATTATATATTCCACCCTATTTCTATAATGAACCAAAAACAGTCAGGGAGAATCCTGGACTTTTGGTGTAATAAGGAAATATACCAAAGCTTGGAACTTTGTATTCATTAAGATCCATGGATGCCACCATTTTAACTTGTGATAATGTTATATCAATAGGATTTTTGCTAAGAGAACGGAAGTATTGTTTAATGTAACGTGTTGATGCATGTACACGGTATCAACGATTAAGGCCGTAACACACCGAACACGACGCGGCGAGCGTTTTTTTTATTATACAAAATTGAATAAAACAAAGGAAAAGAAACATTTTGACCTCTTGTTTTCAGAGAAGCATCGTCATCGCATGGCTATTCAAACGATAACTGAAAATTGATTGAAAGGGCGTTTTAACGCCCAATAAAGCAAAATTCGCGTCGCGACTGAAAATCGCGTCCCACTAAAGCAAATTTCTCCACAGTGATGATGATTTTTTCAGATTTGTGTTAATGTCCCCAAAATGAGATACAGCAATTTCTATTCCCTTTACGAAGAAATGTTATCTGACACGAGAATTGCTCATGACAGCTATTGAACAAGTTGTGCAATCTAACACACTTTTTCGCCTTCACGATGGTGTTACAATACATTTAACATGTGTCACAAATATCAAAGGGGGTGGGAGGTGGAAGATGTTGGAAATTAAAGGAGACTCATTTTGCAGCTAAAACAGCAAGCAAAGTAAGGATAATGAAAGGGCATAAAGTATTGGATTATCTAGCCTTAGAGAGACATAAAGATGTAGGCATACCCATTGGACCCATTGATTTTAGCCATTATAATTTTTTCCCAAAATTTTCTCCAACCAAAGTATAGGTTGATCATTATAAGTGAAGATCCTTTTAGACGTACTGTATTTCAATGTCCTCTTACAAACTGTAAAACAATTGTCCTATAGATCAATGATAATCACTATGATGGTGTACCACCTTTAAAAGCATTGTATGATGTCAACTATTATTGTGAAAGTTGCATGAAATCTAACACCATTAAATATCCACACACCTGTACAAACAAATGTTTATTATATTGTAGCAATGATTGTGATGTTTTTGTTGGAAAATCAAATTTTATCAAAACATGTGAATCATGCTTTCGTGTATTTACAACAGAAACATCTTTTCGAAAACCTAAATCTAATGGTATTTGTGGCGAACGATATAAATTCCCAAAGTGTGAGCAATGTTTCATTAAAGCAAATTATGGGAAATCCCTTAAAGAACACGACTGTAATGATATATTTTGTAGTGTCTGTCGTCTGTATGTTGATGGTTCTCAACATGTGTGCTATATGAAAACTGCAACTGTATTACCAAAACAATCCAAGACAGCTGAAGGAAATACTACAAAAAAGAGAAAAGAGAATCATTAAAAAACAATTTGTTGCCCAATGGACCTGTGAAAATTGTTTGGATGGCAGCGAAAGTGTGTGTAACCGCTGTGAAAAATCAGACCCCTCCGATGTTTGCGAAATGATATTTGAAGGGTAAAATACACTTGCCAAACTTGGAGAGTGGTTATACAGGGAAGAAAATGATCAGTCTATAGTTATAACTCACAATATGAGAGGGTACGATGGATACTTTCTCATGCAATATCTGAAAGATGTCAAATTCAAACTTGACATTTTATCGGTTAGGACACAGCTATATTCAATCCATATCAAAGATCCTAACATTCAAGTAATTGACGCCTTTAATTTTCTGCCAATGGCTCTGAGTAAACTCCCTAAAACATTTGGTATTGAGGAGTTAGTAAATGGATATTTCCACACTATTTCAATCTAAAAGAAAATCAATCTTATGTAGGACCCCTCCTGGCTAAACATAATTATGGGCATGACCACATGTTGCCTGAAGTAAAAGAGAAGTTTGACTTATGGTATAAGGACTTACTATCCTGAGATTATGTTTTTGATATTAAAAAGGAGATGATAGCTTACTGTCAAAGTGATGTAGACATTCTACGTCAAGCTTGTCAAAGATTTCGATCAATTTTCAAATTGATCACAATTCATCCACAACTGGCTCCCGAGGGTATTGATCCATTTAAACGCTGTTTGAAACCATTTATCTACCTACTGTGGTGTAGCGGTTATCATACCTGTCTACAGACCACGAGGCCCCGGGTTCAATCCTGGGGTGGGTAGACACGCCAGTGCACCACAACTGGTTATCAAAGGCCGTGGACATTGACTTGGTTGTCGATGTTATGTCTGTCCGTACGTCGTACCTGTGTTCTCGTCCGGGTCGTATTAAGCGTTTCGTGATGGCATTTGTACTATCATAACCGAATACGCAGGCGACGACCCCGTCATTGTAATTGTGTGTTCAACTCTCTCTCTCTGAAACCATTCAAATTGGTGCTAAAACATCGAATGAAACAAGTACTAAATCACCCCGTCGCTATTCAACAAAAGCTATCAAATGGCTGGTGTTTTGCGAGCAACGAGAAAACATTCACATCGCACACGTACGAAATGGTGGTGAAGTTCAAGTTATGGGACATTATGTTGATGGCTACGATGCTAAAAGTAAGACCATTTATGAATTTGTAGGTTGCTTCTATCATGGTTGTCCCTTATGTTACTCACCTAGAAGTCTCCATCCCTTCTATGATTCTAAATGTATGCGGGAACTTCATAATGAACGGCAGGCTAGAAAAAGAATGTTTCAGTTGGGTGGGTACAAATGGGTTTAAATTTAGAAACATGAATATGATACGGATGCGGATATTCTGATATAAAAACTTCAAAAAGGTCAAATGTTAGTATAGCCGCCATAACAACTGCCCATACTCGATTGAAATTGTATTCAGTTTTAGAGAGTAATATATTTTGATACTGACAGTCTCCGTTTCACGTTCCAAGCGGGAGATTGGGAGCCCTCTAAGGGAATTTTTTTAGAGGAATTGACAAATGAATTCCCCCCTAACACGTTCATTGAGATATTTGTATCAGGGGGTCCGAAAAACTATGCTTATCAGGTGAGTAATGGGGAGACTGTTCTCAAGATCAAAAGGATTCACATTAAATCATGATGCTCTATAGAAGATATCTTTCGAAACAGTAAATGAGTTGGAAGAAACTTCAATGGAACAAATCACAAATGTTGAATTTATAATCAACAGCAACAAAGAATATCGAAATTAAGAATAGAAAGAAAGATTACCGCATTATAAAAGATAAGAGAGCACTGTTTCCTGATATGACCACTTAACAGTTTGGCTATAAATATAGGGCTCAGGCGTGGGTGTTAATCATTTATTGATATCTATAAATTTGGACAGTATGTATCAGTCTTATGTGACATTACCAAGTGATAGTTCCATGAACTATTTTCCGAACAATACCCTTACAATAATATAGAATTTAAATGTAATCATAAATGTGATTAATATATATAGTCAAATTATTATTGCTGTGTTCTTTGTTTTCATTCATATCATTTTCTCAAACTGTAACTTTATAAAAAGGTGCTCTATTCTTCAGAACTAGGCGGTGAGTTCTCTACATAACGATAGGTGAAGCAGGTGACTATGACATCATTTGTCAAACTATTTTTGTAAATCGATTATAAAAGGATTTAGAAGTCAATACGGTAGATTTAAACCAGGCATACATTAAACAATGATTACAACATAAAATGGATGATACAGCTTGAATGGTTTGACCATTCCATACCTAGGAAGTACGATTGTTAATAATACAATTGGTTAAATTTTGATTGTAAAATGATGGTGGTGATCCAAACGAGTCAACACATTTGCTGCTTCCTTTTGCAGCAAGGCATATAACAATCCAACGAGCTCCTGGTAATGTGTGTGGATCGGTGTTGACAATGTATAATGACGGGAGTGGTATCACTCTTCCAGGAAGCTGATCTACTGCTAGAACACCTCGAAAATATTTTCTCATTGCAGAGTTATAAGTTAGTTAAAATAATTGTCAAATCATTGGTATCCATGGTCTCCAACTTGAGTAATCAAAGATAATGTTTCTACTTTTATCAATCTCGATGACGTTTTCATGCTCAGCATAAATGATTAAGTTCACAGTGGTAGATAGGGGTCGATCAACATTTACTTCTAACCTAACATTGCCTTGCTATGTGAGATTGAAATGTCCACCACATGCTAAATCGGGTGTCAAGTCAAAGGAAATCAGGGTGTAGCCATGTCCATAGTCATCCCTGGTTATTTGATTACCACTGTTATTGAAAAGTTGATTGGTTCCAGAGAATAACGATCGGATGTAACAACTGCTGTTATCAAATTTGGTTTGAGTGGTTTTGTAGGGATTTGAATACCATTCATGTAGAGTGAGAGAAACTTGGTGTGGTTGTGTTTCAAATAGAAAGGATTTCTGGCATACATACCATTAAAAGCATCATTGTCTACAACACCAATAACTATTCGTTTAGATAGCTGTCCTAGAAATAGGTTGTCTTTTAACATAGAAAGCTTTCCTTGAGGGATAGATAAATGTTTACACTTCAACCCGGATGATGAGGTACTTTGCAAACTCCTTGTCCAAAGCTTTGGCATTAGCTAATGCTACTGAAGGATTCAGCCTTACGTTACGAACAAAGAGAAAGGCTGCGGTAATGTTTACTTTATAGCCAGCTTCAGCCGGTGATGACATAAGACAAAATGCATTCTTGGCTCGTGTGAGTTTAATTTTCATATCTACACCATTGAGTAGGTATTTGTCTTGGAAGAAGAGATCGACATGGAGGGGCCAAGCATATCTACCGTCTTACTGCCCTTTGTAAATCTATACCGTGATTTCAATCCTCGATTAGATTCATTTTCTAGTAGGAGAGGGTTACTAACATCCAGTTTTCCAGTATCTTTCTAAAATAACTGTGAAGTTAGCTTGGATAATTTTGCTTCAGCCCCGTAGTTAATTAATCTTTCTAACATACTCCGGTATGGGTATGTATTAGTTGTCTGGGTGATAAATCGTTAATTCAAAGACACGTCTACCCGGGTAAAAGGAGATTGCATGAAAAGATTAGTAGGCCCCACTGGATTATCTTCCTCTAAGCGAGTACCATCACCAAAAACAATGTTACACTTGATTTGCAACATGGTGTGAGCCACATTAATGTATTTCTCAACTATACCGGCAATATTAAACTCAATGGGTCCATCAGAAAGGTTGCTAATAGGATGTATTCGATCCATTGTTCTTTCTCTATGCTCATTTGCGTAGGTGGTGGTGTAAACAGACTCAACTCTGATTGTGTACACTCACAAGGTGATGAACGAAAGCCATGTTTAGTATATTCTATGAATCGTTAAAGATTTATGGTGACTTCTTCACACGTTTACTCTTCAAATAATTGAAACGACAAGGTACACCCTTTTTTATACCCTTTCGTGAACTTAAATGATCTTTTGCTTGCCTCCCTAATTGACGACCTCCTTGTTGAACTCGTCGTTTGATAGCATGTTTGAAGTTTCCACCTGCTAATGCATCCTTAGCTACTTATAAACCAGTACGTGCTGCCTGTTTTCCTACAGCTACAGACCCACGTTCCACGTTTGCTGCTCTTAGTAACCCCCTAAAATACTACCTAATCATATCCACGTTGTTGTATGGTCCCATGATATACGGGTATACCAGTATCTACTTTATTGGCATAATATTGTTCGTAATGGGCCATAATAATGGATGCGTATAAGTAGATCAAATTGGGTGGAGACAAAGCTGCTATATATTGTTGAATGAGACAATTTCTCACATAAGTCACCCTTTTTGTTCCTTTTGTTTTTTCACCTCTCAATTTCATTTACCCATGAATTTAATTTGTCTGGTAGCCAAACCACTTCACTAGGTATTCTTTCTTTTTATTTTTAAATCAGGTTTTCACCACTTTTTCTACTTTAGATAGATGATTTTGAGATAATTTCACATGTTGTAATTCTGACTCATATAATGTTCCTACTAAGGGTTTTCCATCCATACCTTTTATTTTATAGACGGGTACTTTCTTTAAACATACTTTCACAATTCTAAATATTTCTTCTGTCCAATTTTGTAAGTAACCCTTTTCAAACAAACTTTTTGTTTTACTAATTTTTACCAGATCACCAATGCTTAATTTGAGTATCGAGGCTTGTATTTTCTCCCAATATAATTTATCCCATCATTTGTTCTGATTTTATACAGTCACATCTATAGGTCTCATACCAATAGAGCGATGCTTTGAAGTATTGTATGACCGCAACATCTCTTTTAAGTTAGATATATATTTATAATTACCCTTGTAAGTAAAATAGCGCCACACTATAGTTTTTAAAGTACAAATAAATCGTTCAACAATGCTAGCCTTTGTTTCATTTTGCGTCGTAAAAAAGTGAATGTTATGTTTTTTCAGAATTTTTGAAAACGCCGATTTATGAATTCTGTTCCTTTATCCGATTGCAACTTCAGAGGTTTTCGACCAGACCTACAAATTTCCTTAAAAACTTTGTTTACAATTTTTCCTGTTTTATATCGCAAGGAAATAACATGCATACTTGAACTATATGTCAATACATGTTACAAGATATTCGAATCCTATATTGTAACGACTATAAGCTCGCATATTGGTCATATCACATTGCCATTGATCATCCATTCCCAAGACAACCACACGATTTCGGGGGAAGTTACGTCGTGCAGGTTTATGAAGGTGTAAATGCGTTGTTCCTTAAACCAGTCACGTACCGTTTTCACAGATATAGGGGGTTCACCTGGTATATTAACAGCTCTTAATAACTTTTGTTAACCCCCAAATCCAGCTGGATGGTTAGGATCATAATAAATACTATTTAATCTACGATGTACATCCTTGATACCAAGATTAAAAAATACAAACATAATCTTTTCGTATTCATATTTACATATACCTCTTTATTTACCAGTTGTAAGTTGTAAAAGCAAAAAGAGATACTATACAACAAATACAAATGTTTTGATTGAAATGACTAAACACTTGTTTATAATCAAATGAAATTGTTTCTAATGCAGTCTCAATCAGTAGATCATCAAAAATATGTGTTCTACAAACCATTATTATAAATACACAAAAGGAAATCATACGATAACAAAACTTTTCTTTGGTACATGAATACAATATTTCTTTACTAATAATGTCCGACTCATGAATAGAAGGTTTTCACAACTAATTAGTTGAAATGTGTCCAACGTTTCCATTCTTATCATTACTTCTGTCATAGTGTCATGTAGATGAATTTCAAAATCAGTTGTGCAGCTTAAAACTTCATTTTTGATATGATACTGTAGAAACTGTTTATATCTTTGTCTCAAATAATGTTTATTTTTAATGTCTTTTGATGTAGTCTTCATCGCCATGCTTGATCAAACTCTATCTTTTTCAAAGGAAATATATTTTACCAAGTTTTGCAGTTATAATGGCCAAAGGGATCGTCTTTTCTTGATCCAAAATATCTTTTGAATGTTTAAAAAGTCTGGGGTGAGGATCCTTTGGTAATTCAGCTTGAATTGCTAACAATTCTTTATTAAAGTTAAACAGATGATAACGTAACCCCACTTCCTTGGCAAAAGCTTCACAAATGACAATTACTTGTGATTTGTCAAGCATATATAGAGATTTAAATTAGTCTCCTGTTTGCTGTTGACTGGTTCCAACCTTACTTCCTCTCCACTCCCTTAATTTCTCAAAATAACAGAGATACATCTTTCGTCGCAACTTAGTGTGTTCATATGTCTCTTTGCAACAATACTCAGCAACTTTAAATTAGACTCCTGGTAATACTTTCAAGCGTTCCTGGATCATCTCGCCAAGTTCACCTTCAGGTATACCCTTTATTCCTTTAAACTGTCAAAGACTTGTCTGAATGGAAATCCATGGTAATCAAAATGCAACATGAACGCTGCTTCTGTGAAAACCCGCTCGAGATTGGTTGGATCAACTGCTTTAATACTCTTTCCCCATAAGAATGATCCCCCTAATGATCTGATCCATTAAACATGTATGGTGTCTTTGACAAGGGTGATCCACACCACATCTATAACATTTCAAATTTGTCCATGCATTCAGAGCATCATTCAGTAATTAAGTGAATGTTATTTTATCTAATTGACAGAGTTTTTTCCAATACAGTTTCATCTCCTCTCACTCCATCTCATCAGACCATTTTTGAAATGCCATGTTGAGAAGTGTGCAATAGTATGTAATGAAATCCAACCCTCAAAAATCAATCTTTTAAAAAAAAAATCATCATACCTATCACCCTTCAACCTTGTTTCATAATCCGTTACCTCTACAACACACCTCAAATACATCAACTTTTCCACCATATGTGTTTTTATCCCAAATGCGTCTTTGTCCTCAAGTGCGTTTTTGTCCTTAAGTGCGTCTTTGTCCTCAAGTGCGTCTTTGTCCTCAGGTGCGTCTTTGCCCTCAATTGCGTATTTGTCCTCAAGTGTGTCCAAAGCGCGCTCCCAAATGTCCCCCAGTGCATCATATCCTACTCCAACATATAATTTCACAATGGCACAGACTACCCCACCTCCAGTAAAAAGGTCAAAACTAGGGGTTCGATATTGCGGTCACAAACCTTTTCGGCATGGGGTCAAGGGACCCGCCTTAGAACCCCGGGAAACCTCACATTTTCAAGTTTTAGATGCCAGAAAAGACTCTGACTCTAAATATGTACAATACTCGGCTTTTTCAAGTAAAGTAGGATGATTACGAACGATCTAGTATAGCAACATAAATTTTTGCAATAATACAGACATAATAGTCAACTTCAGTTTGCAAGATCAGTGGCGTAGCAAGGCCCTGTGGGCCTCTATTGTATATAGGTATAATGTGGGGTTTATTACGGGCCCCTTATAGGTGGCGACTGCCTCTCCTTCCCCCATTACTTACGCCATTGTGTACACAGGTGTAAGGTCACTTAGACCGGCGACCCCCCGCTTTGTTTCGGTGCCATCTGATGATTTGATTAATCCAAAGATCTGACCATCAATGGACCATGCTGTGGGAATACGGAGATGATCTGATACCATTTTTAGCAGTGTTTTGTTTATGGCAGTGAGGTCTTCTTATAATACGATACCAGTGAATTTAAGTTTTCGTCTTGTTCTCAATAGTTGAGACTTCTCTGTATAAGTTAAAGCAAGGAAAAGCTTCAGGTCCAGATAGAATTAAAGCAGATTATATTAAAGCCTTAGCAGAATAGTTAGTTTTAACCTCTTACAATGATATTCCATAAATCCCTAAAAGGAACAGAAAGTCCTAAAGAATGGAAATGTGCAAATATAACACCTTTCTATAATAAAAAAAAAGGACCACATTCAAAAATATCAAACTACAGAACAGTCAATTTAACATCGGTACCTGGAAAGATAATGGAAAGTCTATCGAGAGATGTCACAGTAGATTTTCTCGAAAATAATAATTTGATCAGTAAAACACAACATGGATTCAGGAAAGCGATGTGTAACGAATTAATGTTATATTGGAATGAGCTCACTGAAAATATTGACAAAGGAATACCGGTTGACGTGTTTTACTTTGATCTACAAAAAACATTTGATACAGTACCCCATGGAAGACTGATAGAGAAACTCAAAGTGCAAACAATAGATGGCGGATAATAAAATGGATGCAAGAATCGTTAAAGGATAGGAAACGGAGAGCTGCATTGAAGGGACAGATATCAGGGTGGAAGGAAGTTACAAGCTCGGTGGTTCAAGGGTCAGCGTTAGGTCTAATTTGCTTTACAATGTATATGAACGATATGGATCTAGAGTTAGAATCAACAGCAAGTAAGTTTGCAGATGATACATAGATTATTCGACCCATACAGCGCGAGGAAGACAAGGAGATTTTGCAAAAAGACTTGGACAAGTTTAATAACTGGACTCAAAAGTGGCAGAGGAATTTAATGTAAACAAGTGTTCAAATCTCCACTTTGGATTTAACAACCTATAGTATGAATACTTTATGGATGGTAAAATGTTGCAAACAAAGGAGGAAGAGAAAGACTTGGATGTATATGTGAGTACATTATGAAATTGAACAAACAATGTGCAGAATCAGTCAAGAAAGCAAATAAGACAATTGGCATCATCAAGCGCACTTTTGCCAACTTTGACAGAAAGGTTATTTTAGGTTTGTACAAATCATAGGTGAGACCGCATTTGGTTTATGCGATACAGGTATGGAGACCATATTTGAGAAAGGACATTATTATTTGTTAGAGGAGGTGCAAAGAAGATTGACTAGGTTGATTTCTGGGATGAAGAACAAAACGAATGAAGAGAGATTAGCAGAACTTCATTTAATGACCTTGGAACAAAGGCACATGAGACAAAACTTGTCAACATTCTATAACATTATGAAAGATAAAATAGCTATTGATGTTGATGACATTGTTTAAATAATAGGAAATGAAACAGCAACTAGAGGAAATTCAATGAAAATTTGACCAAAATTTGCAAGATTGGAAGTGAGGAACTAACTCATACTTTTGTAGAATATGGAAAGTCTGTAACCAATTTCCTGAAGAGGTTATTAAAGCATCACCAGTTAATGTTTTCAAGACAAGCTCTAAGAAAGGATCTTAATGGGTCGCTAAGATCTCTGTTTCTATCAACCAGTCTCTACAAGGGAAGAATATTCTCAAGAAGAGGGTGGCGTTCAAGGGGAATTTGTAAACGTTATCATTATAGCTCTGCTTCCTTTTAAGTTTGGTTTGGCAATTCGGTGACTTCTGTCAATGTCTGTTTCTTTCATACCAACCCCCAATTTGTTATGGGCTAGATTCTTGATAGGGATATCCGTGTTTTCCCCTGTATTTTCTGGGATGCCAAAAACATGTACACAATTGCGTCAGGAATATTGTTCCATGACATTAAGCTCAAATTTGAATTGATCCATATCACATTTTAATTTGCCATGTTCACTGGTCAATGTGGTAAGTTCCTTGCAGCTTTTGTCCTGTTGACATTCAAGGTCATGAAATCTGCCTTCATGGACCTCTATAATGTTGGAAAGTTTATCTAGCGATTCTTGGAGAACCTCTTTTATTACAGTTTGCATCATGCTGGTTTTCATGTCGTCTTTACTTTCAGGTAGTGCTATCAGGTAGAAGAAACCATTTTCTCCTGTTTCTTCGTTGAAACTCCTTATGAGGAATATTGATCCTTGGTGTTTGACATACTGGATTATAGTTTTGATGAACAATATGACAAATGAAAACAGTCTGCTGGCTGTAGGTGGATTATAGCTTGGCAGCTTGATGAGAGGATTTGAGCACCAAATTATAGATGAGTGTCAATGGTGACTACTGAGGTGTGACTGTTTATGCGACGACGACGACGAGTGAACACACAATTAAAATGACGGGGTCGTGGCCTGCGTATTCGGTTATGATAGTAACAATGCTATCACGAAACGCTTAATATGACCCGGACGAGAATACAGGTACGACGTACGGACAGACATAACATCGACAACCAAGTCAATGTCCACGGCCTTTGATAACCAGTTGTGGTGCACTGGCGTGTCTACCCAACCCAGGCTTGAACCCAGGGCCTCGTGGTCTGTAGACATGTATGATAACCGCTACACCACAGTTGGTAGACAGACTGTCTATTGCTTAGCCAGTGTTTAAATAGTTTCATATTGTAATAACAGTTTGGTGGATAGGCTCTGTATTGAGAGGTATAGAGGACACTTAGAATAGTTTTCAACTGGATTACATCCCCTTGCTTTTAGAAAATGCATGTTTCTTTAGTACAAAATGTCTATATCTTAAACAAACTGGTCCAATTTAATCTCTGATGGATAACAATCATCATGCACAAAACTGCTTATGTATTATAGTACACAAGCGAGTAAACTTTCAGGCAAAAACAGCAGTATTTCAGGTAAAAACAGTAAGATTCTTATGACCTCTGCTCTGTTTAGTGGATTCCATTCTGGTTAAATGTTGGTTGTTTGTCACGAAGATTTGGAACAAACTTACACAAACTACAGGCTATGGTGCAAATAACGGGCAAATAATACTTTTTTTTTAAACTTAATGAGACACCAGACAGTCAGAGTTATGTATCGGGTCATTTGACTTGCCAATATAGCCCTACTACACTCTTAGGAAAAAAAAAAAAAAAAAAAAAAGGTTTTACTTGAAACCTTTTACGGTTAGCTTGTCACGTATTTGGAACTCAATATGGTTCTTCAAGGAACCGTAGATATGGATTTCTCATGGAACTTCAAACTTCCCGCATCCAACTGTCCAAGGTTCTCCGAGGAACATTTTAAGGTTCTGTTGCTTGTCACGTATTTGGAACCCACTTAGGTTATTCAAGGAACCGTCTATATAGGTTCCCCATGGAAGCTTAAAACGACAGTAAATACGGTTCTCCGTGGAACCTTTGGGGTTCTTTATATATGTTCATATTCTTCATATGTATTTTATATTGAAAATTATGGGACTGAAGCAATTTATATTCATCATGCGTTAAGGCGAGGTACATTTTTTTACCATAATTAAAGGAATATTACCGTGAATTTTCATATATATGATAGCGAACAAATGAAGAAACAAATTGGTGGAAATCCATGTTGATATCTTATTTCATTTAGAGCCAAGGTAATTCTTAAGCCTTTGTACAGATGTAAGTTCAATAATAAAATATTTCTTTTCTTTAAACTGTGTATAAGCTAGGCACATGCTTTAAGCAGATTTGGGCAAAGCATCTGTTCGAGTAAAGTGCATGTTCAATAATTAAATGGAAAAAATCCAATAATTTAGAAAGGTAATTTACAGTGAAAGAAATACGCAAAAGTTGTCGTGAATGTAAAACTATGACAGTACACTGTACATTGCAAAATGACTTTTCAATATAGCCTACTGGTGAAATCTTCGATCAGTTGAAGTGCAATAGCTCTGAAGCAGAATAAGAGACCAATATGGTTTTTCCCAGTGCGTTTTTTTTAAATATAGTCCTCTTTCACTTATATTAAAATTTCACGGGACTATTCCTTTAAATTGAAACCAATACTCGCAAGCTGCTCTTTCAATGTGACGATATCCTTCGGAGACTTTGTCTAATCTGCTGATGACAGTGCTGTATATAGTACTAGTACAGCATAATTGAGTCTGATAGAGTTTACACTGATATCTCATTGAAAAATGCCCTCCGTGCGCGGTACCTCCTTTATTGATCTATTTTGCGTAGTGGCAATACGCATTTTTTGTTTATTGATTGGCTGAAATCCTAATCATCGTAACATTGTTAAATGTACGTGGCACTATGTGAAAAGTTTGTGTTAGAAACTTGAATTTCAACTTAAGTTTTCTCTAAATTTGTAGATAATTTTTTCGTTTATATGGGATTTGGCTGAAATAACATTCTAAATTTCTACAAGGTATTTATGTTGATAATGCGTTTGTTTTATTTTTGTGATTTACGGGATCAAACATTCTATAGTCAAAACTCGAAACAAAATCTATCTGCATTTTCATTGTCACAAACTAATTATTTATCGAAACATTTGTATATTTGAAATACTATTTCAACTGATTTTTTCGCTTTCAAAGTCTAAACATTCAAGAAAAAATTTGTTAATTACGTCTGATGCTTTTCTGGAAATTACAGAAAATTGTGGAGAACCCTTTAAAAACCGAAGGAACCCAGGTTCCACAATGAACCCTGTCCAACCAGAAAAAACCCTTCTACCTCTCAAGAACCTCAAGGTTCTGTAATGAACCTTAGGGTTTCACTGAGAACATTAAATAACCTTTTTTTCTAAGAGTGTATATTGATTATTGTTCCAAAAATTGCCATAAGCAGATAACTGCCATTAAACCCCTCCCCTACCCCACTTTCCCATTGTTTATAATGTTGTGAAGATTGGATTACGGTTCCTACCAGTAATCAATCTAGAATGTATGACGAATATTGCATGGTCCTTTTTACATTTTTTGCTCCATACTGCTCATGTGGAAAGCAAGCTAGGGATGAAAAGGACATCTTTCTTAGCTTGTCATCTTGTTATTTTGAGAAATTAACAACGTGCGGGACAAAAAATAATAGCCACTCAAAAAGTTATGGTTTATAATTCCCCCAAACAACTAATTATACGGGCTGACAGGAGCGCTGATTGCAGGAGTAGCCAATTAAGTAAATTTGTACTCAGGCTTAAGAAAGTTCCTCCCATAAAATCACAAGTGTCGCACTTAAGTGAGGACATCTTTGCTTTGTTCTGTTGTGTAGACAGGATTTTCTCGTGTGTTCACTTGAAACTTTGACAATAGCATCTTTGGTCATGACCAAAAGTCTTGTAAAGGATTCAAATTGTTCGTTTGATTGTTCTCCGCAAAAGTTAAATCACAGAGCTTTCCTAACTTTTTTTTATGTTTTCGATGACGGTAGGGTAAATTTAAAGCAATACGCTACATGACTTCACAACGGCTAAGATCGTTTTCCAAAATTCAGAAAATTTAGGAATTTTAGTCAATTTGGATTGTATAGGTTGCTTTCATTTCATTGTTTTGTTCCATGTGACGTTACCAATATGGGGCTCTTCACTTCCTCTCCTCACCACAAATTATTCTCTAAAACGATTGTATCAAGGTCCTTGGACCACACTTTTTGAACATTGACATACAAGCTCTGGGTATATAGGACCCCACTTCCCCCACCCCCACACAATTTGTGAGAGTTTGCTACGCCACTGAGATTGTGTATTTCTCTGTATATATCTTTAGCTGCTTTCGCTCACTCAATATCTTTGAACTTAGCGGATTACCATGGCAGTAAGTCACTTCTTGTAACAACTATACGCTAAGTTGTTCGAGTTTGTGCAGGATTCTATGTAAATACTTCACGGTACTTTTCTTAACTTCTAAATTCAGTAAGCACGTAACGATTTTGCAAGTCAGCTACTTTGGACCAGCTTACCAAATTCCAACAAAATGTCGGGTTTTATCAGAAAAAAATAAGGATTCATTAATTAGAATCAATTTTGAAAACTCAACCATAGATTGGACTATAATTAAGGCAATATCATATGTGAACAATTTTCGTGAATGGAATAACTTTTTTTTGACCGTTGACACTTTGAGATTTCACTCTGAAATGGACTTTCCAAAAAGTACCAGATCCGGGGGTAAGATGATAAAGCTGAGAGCTATGAAAGAGTCTTTCAAGGAAATATCAGATATTTTTGAAGATGGCAACAAAGAGAAGCTGATGAAGCAAAACCGACGATCAAACGACAACCATCACTGTTTTTGTAAGTACAATTCTTTATTCAACAAATATTTCACAAATGATGGAAATAGGAATTTTAGACGCGTAGTTATATTTTTTGTAAAAAATAGTGTCATGTCTGCATGTGGGACGCGAGCTGAGCAAAAACAAAGACTACAGGCAAGGCCCGGACACTGTGGAGCGGTTGGGCCATGGCTCTTCAATATTTTTCACATAGGCCTTTACCTCTTCGCCCGATGGGCAATTGCCAAATTCTCCCCCCCCCCCTTCCCCCCACCCACTATCCAAATCTAATCGTAAACCTCTTATGGGGCCCTGAGAGTATTGTAGCTGATGTCACTGAAATAACATAAGCAATGTGCAGAAGCG
Source organism: Chiridota heheva (assembly GCA_020152595.1). NCBI lineage: Eukaryota > Metazoa > Echinodermata > Holothuroidea > Apodida > Chiridotidae > Chiridota > Chiridota heheva. The sequence continues at coordinate 1,171,608 of JAIGNY010002337.1, forward strand.
GTAAAGAAAGTTGTTTGGATAATTAAACGAAATTTCCGCAATTTTGATAAAAAAAAAAAAATCATTGGTAAGGCCACATATTGATTATTGTATTCAAGCGTGGCGACCATACCAAAAATAAGACATTCAACTTCTGGAGGGAATTTAAAGGAGAATGACCGAACTTGTACCTGAATTTAGGCATCTGGCATTTGATAACAGACTAAAGAAATTACATTTAATGAGCTTAAATCAAAAGCACCTCAGACGAGACTTAGTCACTGTTTATAATATGTTTCAAAACAAATTAGATACTAATCTTGCAATTTTTTTTCTCGATTCAATAATGTGAGTCACAAACAAGACGCCACTCCAAAAGAATCCGTCCATGTAATGTTAGGCTTGATGTGCGTTAGGCTTGATGTGCGTTAGGCTTGATGTGCGTTAGGCTTGATGTGCGTTAGGCTTGATGTGCGTTAGGCTTGATGTGCGTTAGGCTTGATGTGCGTTAGGCTTGATGTGCGTTAGGCTTGATGTGCGTTAGGCTTGATGTGCGTTAGGCTTGATGTGCGTTAGGCTTGATGTGCGTTAGGCTTGATGTGCGTTAGGCTTGATGTGCGTTAGGCTTGATGTGCGTTAGGCTTGATGTGCGTTAGGCTTGATGTGCGTTAGGCTTGATGTGCGTTAGGCTTGATGTGCGTTAGGCTTGATGTGCGTTAGGCTTGATGTGCGTTAGGCTTGATGTGCGTTAGGCTTGATGTGCGTTAGGCTTGATGTGCGTTAGGCTTGATGTGCGTTAGGCTTGATGTGCGTTAGGCTTGATGTGCGTTAGGCTTGATGTGCGTTAGGCTTGATGTGCGTTAGGCTTGATGTGCGTTAGGCTTGATGTGCGTTAGGCTTGATGTGCGTTAGGCTTGATGTGCGTTAGGCTTGATGTGCGTTAGGCGTGATGTGCGTTAGGCTTGATGTGCATTAGGCTTGATGTGCGTTAGGCTTGATGTGCGTTAGGCTTGATGTGCGTAAGCTTTTTTTCTGGAGAGTTTGGAAAACATGAAATCAGCTTCCAAAACGTTGCATCGGCGCCGTCTCAACTTACGTTCAAGAAACGGCTAAATAAATGTGGGATATTATGGGCTGATAGGCCCCATTTCCCGTAGAGCCACATTCAAGTTCATGGATGTGGCCATCAAGGTATATCGAGCAAGGTAGCTGTACATTACTCTCAGGGGCCCCGTCAATCCCACTAACAGGACATTTCAACACAATATCTGAAAAGTTTAACATCGATTTCTAAATATATCCAATTTGAAGCAAAATTGGTTCACATTTTACTGAGTCTTAATTTGTTGCGTTTTAAAATCATGATTCCACAAAACTTGAAATCATGGCCCATTTAGCAATAATCTCTTATCACTATTCTACATTAAATTGATTATGAATAATGGTAAATTGATTATGGATAATGGTAAATTGATTATGAATAATGGTAAATTGATTATGAGTAATGGTAAATTGATTATGAATAATGGTAAATTGATTATGAATAATGGTAAATTGATTATGAATAATGGTAAATTGATTATGAATAATGGTAAATTGATTATGAATAATGGTAAATTGATTATGAATAATGGTAAATTGATTATGAATAATGGTAAATTGATTATGAATAATGGTAAAATGATTATGAATATTGGTAAATTATTATGAATAATGGTAAATTGATTATGAATAATGGTAAATTGATTATGAATAATGGTAAATTGATTATGAATAATGGTAAATTGATTATGAATAATAGTAAATTGATTATAAATAATGGTAAATTGCTTATGAATAAGTTGTGGTCCATAAGCAGTTTTCGCCAGTCTCTATAAACCTACTAAACCTATATATACTATACATAAGTTTTAATGTAAATAGAAAAATTCATTTGTTAAAATGTTTTCAGCTTTCTGATTTGTGCTCTGTTATCATATTGATGAGTGAAAATAAATCAATATATTAGATAACGATATAAGGTTCACAAAAATAAGAAGATAAAGGCTCTATACAGGCAATACAAGCTAATGGGTAAGAATTGGGCTGGAGTACGATGGTGCTTTTGTCAGTTTCTTGTAGGCTTATCCATTACAAATCGGATAAAAACGCATAATGTAAAATGCGAACGACGTATGCACAATAATTCATACTCAAATTTTCAGGAAAATCCAAATAACTTTTCTTGCGGCCAAACAAGTCTCAAAGAGCCATGTTTCTTAAAAGATAATACCAACCATGGCTGTGATTACGGTCTGGGAGCAGGGGCGTAGGATGAGTCACCTGTCATGGGAAAACAAAAATTGCACTGGTAAATTTAATTTCCATCAAAAGTTGCTGCTATTGTGGAATCCCTATCAATTTGGGGGATTTTCCTTCAGTTTGGGAAAATTTCTTCATTTTTTGAAAATTTCCTTCATTTTCGGGAAATATTCTTGAATTTCGTGATTTTTGGTCAGTTTTCGGGAAATTCTACCAAAATATTCAATAATTCTTTTCAATTTTAAGTTAATAATTTTCCAAATTCACCACCTCCCAACCGGGAAGAAGGCATGCAACCGGGAAGGTGAAATCCTCTAAAGGAGCTGCTTGCCCCCTTGCTTCCTACGCCTTTGTCTGGGAGCCTGCATCTGCCCTCATTATGGATCCGGGAAGCAAAACCCTGTATTTTTCATTTTCATAATAACAAAAAAACATCTGTAAAACCCCCGTCCACCAAATCCATTTACGTATGGCAACAATAACTTATTTATAAAGCAAAAAAACAACCTTTTAGTGCCTTAATTAGTTTTTCCTTACTGGATATATACAGTAATATCCTCATTCTCACATTCTTAATACATGAAAATCTTCAGCAACGATTAACTTTATTCTGCCGTGATTCTTTTAGAATATACATCATTTTACTGGAAGATCAAAATCATGTGTAAGACCAGAGACTGTGTTAACAGGGCGATAAATAGACTACAATCCAACGTTTCTGATTGGTCGAAATATGTACACAATGATCATCGATAAGCCAATCAATTACATCCGCGGAAGTGACATTACTTAGCATGTATCGAATTTATTGGTGATGGGTCAAGCATCTTTTTTCGAGACGAGATTACCTCTTTAACGGTTTAAAACACATGTGCCTATTAATGCAAGTTATTATTACATAACATACAATATGGCTGCTGGACGCTGATTCCGTAGATGCTCAAATTTATACGAACCAAGGACACTTTCGTTCAGTATAATCATTGTCATGTAAGAAATATCAGCTGTTAGGTAAATCCGCCCGAGCCATTTAACCCATAGGACCGGTGCTTACCCCGGTTCCCATGCATGGCGCAAGTGTGGTAGATGAGAGCACACATGACTCTCCCTGGACGGGACGCCAGTATGCTCATTTTCAGCCGACTGAGCCGAGTGGAAGGGGGCAAGTATATAGAACTATATGGTAAAGTGTTTTGCTGAGAGACATTGCTCACGCGTCGGGAATCGAACCCGGTACTTTTCGATTCCTTAATCACTGAGCCACTGCACCTCAAAAAAAACTATCATTTTGTGACATTTTCACTTGTACCATGTGGCCCTTGAAATAGCCTTCTTCCTCTTTATTTACTCTGTTACATTAGCTGCTATGGAAAGTGTTTAAAGCGTGTGGTCAGGGATTTGTTGCTACACCTCTGTGCTAAAGGTTACAAATCCGTGGAATATCACCATGTCGTAAATGCACGAAAGATTTACCTTTAGGCTGATAATTCCGAACTTCCATGAAGAACATAGATTTATTTTGACCCAGTACTTGGTTCAAGCAGACAGACATTGAACAGAATGCCAATGGGTGTATTTCGAGAGGATCCCAACTTCATGTTTATGTGCCCACCTAGTAAAGCAACAAAATCGGTGCATGGCCTCTTCCATCATAGATATTTACACATTTCCCATAAGTTGCGGCAGAATATTGTTGTTTGGACAAAAAGAGTGAAAAGCTCCGCCACATAGGGACACACATTTCATGTCAATAACATTACATGGGAGTAGCCAGGAGATAGTCCGTGTCGTTTTGCCCCCCCACCTCCTTTTCTTCTCTCTCACTTCCGGGCTCCAACAGCTTCCCCAAAAGGTCCGTTAATTTTGCTAAAGGGTCCAGATTTTGAGGCAATTAAATTGTTTTGCTCTTCAGTCAGTCAGTAAAATTTAGCCTCCGAACAGTTTTAGCCTCCGAAATGTTTGACACAGTTTGGGAAAAGATTTACACCATCTGTATTTTGTTCGTTCTACGACCCCCACCCCCTCCCAATCTAACAGGTTAGCTGCACCTCTGCAGTAACCACACAAACTACACCCATGGAGATCTGTATAGGGGAGCCTGAGCAAACAATTTAATTATTTTCTTCGGAAAATGTCGTCACCACCAACGTAACGCCGTCAGAGACATGTTCATATGGTGTATATTGGCACGGTAACGCTTATGTATTGTAATACTACATTGGAATGCTGTTAAGCATCGTACCAATAAGGTACAACTCTAAAGTGGTAACTCATTGATTTTACATCCTTCCCGAATATCTTATTATGTTCCATGGTCAAACCTGAAACGCTTCTATGTCCTCACGCCTGGATGTAGCCAGGGGGTATACCGGCTGCCCAAAAGGTAAACAGGTCCTGCATACAATTTTGCCAAATGGTCCAGATATGTAGAGGCACTGACCGCTTTGTTTTCGCTCTTCAATCAAAATTAGCCTCCGAACAGTTTAAGATATTCATATGGTGTATATTGGCACGGTAACATGAAATGTCGATTGGTCTTTACGATATTGCATTGGAATGTTATTAAGTACCTTAAATATGAAAGAGGGGGGAGGGGGGATGAGATAAGGTGGCCAGTGTTGTAGGTGTTGGGATGTGCAGGTATTGTGATGCTGCAGGTATTAGGATGTAGCAGGTGTTGGGGTGTGGTAAGTGTTGGGATGTGGCAATGTTGGGAGGTGGATGGTGTTGGGATGTGGCAGGTGTTGGGATGTGCGGGTGTTGGGATGTGCAGGTGTTGGGATTGTGAAGGTGTTGGGATATGGCATGTGTTGGGATTGGGAAGGTGTTGGGATGTGGCAGGTGTTTGTGTTTGTCTATGTGTGGGGTTGGGAGGGGGAATGTGTTTTACGTCATGTTTTATATGCTCTTCCTTTCAGAGTCATGGTAACCTATCATCTATTTTGCCCATTAACATCTCGAGAGTTATACTAGATATGTTAAATTTAAAGATTTAGATAGTAACAAAGTAAATCTCGGTGGCAGTGCAGAAAAGCTTCAGCTTTCCAATCTAGCGTCCCGGGTTCGATTCCCGGTGGGTCTCAAACCAGTACCGTCTGTCGGGGCGTTATAAACCTTGGTAAACCAACCAATTAACGAAATCAAAATCTTAGACCAGCTTGGAAGTCATGTGAAAACAAAAGCACTGCTCATCATTTAATGTATTATCACCATGACAATTAATGCTCTAATATACTCATTGAGCTTTTCGAAAGGTTTTGAGAACTTATGTAATGACACTTTACCACTTCAAAACAAAGCGTATAGCTTCTGCGTCTACCTATCGCTATACAGTTTGGATAGACAAGCAAACAACTTAACAATAAGTGTGTGGGTAACCAGCTATGTAGGGTTACACTTACATAAGCCCGAATGATATTCCGAATAAAAAAGATAATACATTTACAACAGCCCCACATGCTATTGTCGTACAATTGATACACTAATACCCACAACTCTGACGTTATTCAGACGTAATACGGCAAAGAAAATGGTATTTTTATAGCCCCAAACTTAGTAGAAGATGAGCGATACAAATATTTCTCGCGAGATTTGATTAGCCATCAATACAGAATGGCAAAATCCTCAAAACTGTCTTCAAAGTCGTCAAGACTAAGAACTGTCGATTCGAGCTTTGACATTGGGAATGGACCCCATGACCTTCCGGATCGCATGATGTCGGCCCGCTTAAATCAGTTGAGAAGGCGGGGTACAATAATGGTTCCATTGAGTGGGTAAGTGACGTCATTTCATTTAACTTGATTCATGGACATAGAGATAATATATACCTCTTTCAAATCTGAAATCAATATTTTAATCCGTCGGTTCATATTTTAACCCGTCAATGGCAGATTTGTACTTGTCGACACATCTTGTCGATTTAATTTGCCTGGCTGCTCCCCCTCCCCCTCCCCTTCCCCACCCCAATATGAAAATCCAGGTTAGCTACACCACTGCCTCCACTATCCATACATGCATGCTTGGCCTATCCCTACATGATCCAGACCTCAATTGTGGATCAAACGCGTTCAATTTCTGACCAAAAATGTTCAATTTTTTACAAAAAATCTCTAATTGTAGGTCAAAATTTGCATTTCAAGATCACACTTCAGTTACATCTTTATTCCTGTTTGCGAGGATTGCAACATTTTATTCATAGTCAGATAGTAGTATAAAGGATAAGTTGATACTCTGGCCGGTTCTCGTCAAGTTTCACAAGGCTTTTACCGTACGGCTGAGCTTAATGGGAGTTGTTATTACTCAATACACATGCCTGTTAATTAAGTTAATTGGATGGTGCTTTCCTGCCAGGTCATACGGAGCACGTATAACAGAGCGAATTTCACTTTAGGGTCCAAACTCGTCCATTTTTTAACCTAAAATCTTAAATTTTGGACCACAAATCTTAAATTTTGAACCTCAATTAATAATTGAGGACCAAAAATCTCAAAGTTTGGACAACATTCTGCTTATAAGAATTACATATGTTATAGTCTTATGTTTCTGTAATATTTTTTTCCGAAAATTATAACTACCTACCCCTTCCCCTCTTTTCAATGTTGGATTTATCAATTTTTGAACGTGATTTCCAGAAAAAATAAACACCGGCCAACACTGAATCAGGGAGAGTGAGCGGGGAGAGGGAATGGGGGGTGTGAGGTGGGGCAGAAGCATACTGGTTACGTCAATGAACTTATAACAATGTCTTTATATGTTTTTAATAGTAATTATAACTGAAAGAATAGGGATTGAAGAAGCAATAGAAACAATTTCCAGCATTTATGATTTCTAAATGTGGAATAATTTACAATAGCAAAGTAAATTCATGAAAAGCATCACATATTTCCAAATGTTTTAAAGAGTTTTGTAGATAAGGAGGTGATAAGGAGGTCTTTATTAATGAGGGTCAAAAGACGTCAAGTTTGGACCAAAATGTACATCTTTAGATCTTAGGATCAATAACCTTCAATTTTGGGCAAAGTTAGGGAGGTGGACGTTTTAATAAGATTTGTTTTTAGGTGCTTAAGCTTCCCCAAAAACAAAAAGCTAGACACACCCCTGGTGGCTGGGTAAGTACCTCCAGCTTGCGTGTCAACTTGACAATGTAAAGATGTATATATCGCTTGTGATATTACATAATGACATAGCACAATGCAGTTTCTTTTTCGCCTTGAACTGTTGAAGCATTTTGTTTGACACTGTCAAATCTTCATATATGAAGAAAAAAAAAATTATGGGGAAGAAGATAGCCATACGAGAAAAAGGATAATGGCCCGACCCCCTCCGACACCCACACACGCCTCACACTTTTTCGATAAGAAAGTTTCAAGGCCTCAACCTTTGCAATGAGCTTCATACTGTCAGACTGTCAAATAGGATGGTCATCTGCGTTATTACGACCCAGGGCTTGTTATTGACCAACTTCGACGGTAAAGAATCTTTTGAATGACCAACCACTGTATTTTGAACCATGGGACCTGACAGCTCCACCATTCCACCTTTTCGCGCCACGCTGTATCGTAGTGGTGGTGGTGTGTGTAGGTGTGGGGAGGGGGTGGAGTTGCAATTAATCGCCTTACAAATTTGCAATGAGGTATAGACTTTTCATTTCAAAATACATTATTATCTTTCGAGACTTCACATTAATTCTGAACAATTTATCGACGCTAGGAGTCTTCACAGTCCCCAAGTTGCCGAGCCAAGTGATGTCGCCATGTAAATGTTTACATATTTACTATCCTCGCGTTACTTTGCTTTTTGCTTTTTAGCGTCCCCTAATTGTAGAACAACAAGATAAACAGATTAGTGCAGCGTATTAAGGAATCAAAGATCTTAACCCAAATAAAGTAACATTTGCAAAACAGTTGAATATTTGAATAATCATATGATGAGCTGACCGTTCTAGGAAAGCATGGACAAGTGGCAACGGACCATTTCTAAAGTTCGTAATTCTGAGGCGTGGAAGGAACAACGCCGACGAAAATTATCGTCGCCAGTGCGATATTTACGTCATGATGCGATGGATGACGCCAGTGTGTCTCAAGACTGGCAAGGTGACACACAAATTAGCCCATTAAGAAGGAGAAAAGGTTATTCTGTTAACAAAATGTGAGTAATTTTCCTTCTCTCACTGTACGGGGGAGTGGCATCAGGATTTGGTTTTTGTGGATGGAACCCCCATCCCCATCACCCCGACAGAGTATTGAAATCGAGAAATAGATAAGTTAAGTTCAATGATACATATATTAAAACGACTTTCCCGATAGGGAGCGGGGGTGGGGGGGCTATTCTTCTAACTTTTTCTGAAACACCCCCTCACCCGCTTTAAGAAGATCATTGTTTGTTTGATTATTTGTTAGGATGCGCGGATATCGGATGATAAATTTACACCAGTAGTGCTCTTCCAAATAGAAAGTACCCCTTTTATGAGACTTGACTTTGTCTTTGCCCTCTTGATTTTGACATGGGTGTCCCTTTCTGGTATTACATATTTGTACCCTTTAATTTGAGCCAAAATCGACAGAAAGGCAATACGTTAATCCGACAACATTATTCTAACTTCTGATGCATAATAAAATATTCAAAAACTATATATCTATTGTGAAGACATGTCTCGAGCTTCACAAAATGACAGCCCCTCAACTGCTCAAATTGTTTATTCAGCCCGCTTGCAGGGGGTGTACTATAATTTCTTAAAGTTATGCGCTACATGACAATAAGGAATATTGTGCAGTAGATTTGGGAACACTGGTCACATGCATGTGCAATGTAAATGCATTAGGTTAGCAAGAGAGACCCCCTCTCATTCGGCTTCGGCTGGCCTGGACAACATTCCATGTATTCTTGTCATGTTTTTGTTTTTCACATTGTATTTTAACCTTGAACCAAACCCCCTCGGCCTTCTCGCATAGGAGGAAGTTACTGATTGGTCTCCTTCGGTCTGATCCACTTTGGGTCCGTTACTAATTGGTCATCCCTCGGCCTGCTTCCATACGTTACTGATTGGTCCCCTCGGCCTGATTCACTTTGGGTCCGTTACTGATTGGTCATCCCTCGGCCTGCTTCCATACGTTACTGATTGGTCCCTCGGCCTGATCCACTTTGGGTCCGTTACTGATTGGTCATCCCTCGGCCTGCTTCCATACGTTACTGATTGGTCCCCTCGGCCTGATCCATTTTGGGTCCGTTACTGATTGGTTACTTCTCGGCCTGCTTGACCCCAATCGGTCACCTTAGTCATATTGGTTTATTTTTCGCATTCTTTAGTACATTGTAACAAATACAGTGGCAGATGTCAACGTCCAAAACGTATGGCGTCGGTGATGGCAATTTTATTTCACAAAGCCGCCCCCCCCCCCTTCTCTCTACGTTACTCTACCCTCTACGTCACTGCTCCTGGGCAAGCCTGGTCGTATTATGAAGTATCATTCTCTACGATTTTTTTTTATTAAATCATTCGCATGCAGCTTATACGTCCTGCTCGGTCACGGGTATGTTTATTGGGGGAAGTGTGATGCATGGCCCCCATCCCTTCTTTTGGTGAAAAAGTAAGACATTTTAAACGCTCCTCCTCCTCCTGCCCTCCCCAGAAAAAAAGACAACAGTCAGTTAAGGAATCTGGGCTTATTAATCACCAGAGTATCACCCCGCCAGGAAATCTTTGCAGGCTTAGTATTGCATTTTAGAAGCCAAGTTTGACAAAAATGGCCTTATGAGCAATATGAGACAGCAGTTTAATCGAGAAAAAAAAAATTCTTCTTTTCTCTCTCTCTTTTTGTTTATTGTTTTAGACTTGATTTTCTAAAAAAAATATCATTAAGCTTTTTTGATATTGAATTTTATTTATTGATTTTTTGGAAATTTTTGTGGCTGTAGTAAAGTATCTTATTTTGCTTAATTCTGAACTTTTCTTGAAGGCTTTGATGGAGAATAAAAAGAAAGTAAAACAAATCATTTTCTGATGACGTTCAGACCACGTTTTATTACACCTTTAGCAGAAGTGAGCTAGTAACATATTATTGCTTGAACGAATAGTGGCCGACTTTTTCAATTTTTTTAATTTTCTCAACTTTGTATCAGTTTGACATTTTGTTAGCTTAATTTGGCTCTTTATCAAACTGATTTGCTTTTTGCATTTGGAATGCGATCTATCAACCCTGGCAACTCATCGATCCTGGTTAGTTACTTCTGAAGCAGCGTTGCTTGTTTACATATGACAGCATAAACTTAATTTCTTTGTTTTAAGAACGACGGAGATCTTCTCGACGAAGATAAACAAACAAACGACATGTTAGTCTCTCATCTATCTATTATACACCTTGAGTCTTGTGCTGGCAGAGATTGAAAGGTGCTATAACATGTAAAACATTCCAAAGTTTCCGTATGCAAATAGATCAGTTGAGGTTTTGGTAAATACCGCTTGATTTGCACAGTTAAGGTCTTAATCAGTGAATAGAAACTGCCAAACTGGCTCGGGAAACAAATTTTCTCCTTAGGATAGGAATCATAATTGTATCCGGATTTTCTTGTTGTGTGATTTTTTAAATGATTTATTAATGAAACTATTTAATCCTTTAATTTGATTTGTGGATCTTTAGTTGATGCTTTCTTCATTTGTTAATGTGTGAAATTTGGACTCGGAAGTCTTGAAAGCATTGGTGAGACTGATTTAGAATTGCTAAAATTATAAATATTTATTAATATAATTTATCCTTGGAGGTTCTGACGTCAGGAGTGCGTGCGTGTATAACGTTTGCTCTGTGTGTGTTAAATTGATGCATTGTGGTACATCCGTCGGTATACCGTGCAGTCTTAGTGCTTGTATTACACACGCTTTCTACGATGACGATGATGATGGATGATACATTCTTGTCATAACATCACACATATTCTTTCAGTTCAGAAAGCCTCCGCTCCTTTTTTAACAAAATTGTGGAAACTTAGGTGTTTTGACATCACCTAATGAACAGAAAGATAGAATGATGGATGATACATGCTTTCCATCACATCGCGCACCATGATCTTTTAGATCTAATCGACAAGCTTTCGTTTCTTTACGAACAAACTCGTAAAAACTCGGATGTTTTAACGTTGTACACAGCTGGGATGATTGGATGTCAATAAAGAATGGAAAAGAAGGTTACCTTTGAAGTAGACATTAATTTCTCTACTAAATCAAAATGGAAACAATTGGCAGTGGCGACACGGTAAGCACATTTTGCCCTTGCCAAGTAATCTTAGTTTGTCAGGGGTCGACGTATGACCCCTAAACAACTGAAAAAAGTAGAATAAGGTAAAAGGTCAAGAAAATATCTTAAAATGTCCAGAAAATATATTACAAAGTTCGGAAAATATGTTGAAAGGTCCAGAAAATATGTTACAAGGTTCGGAAAATATTTTTCAAGGTTCAGAAAGTATGTTAAAGGTCCAGAAAATATGTTAAAAGGTCAAGAAAATATGTTAAAGGGTCTAGAAATGATGTTACAAGGTCCGGAAAATTTGTTGAAAGGTCCAGAAAATATGTTACAATGTTCGAAAAATATGTTACAAGATTTAGAAAATATGTAAAAGGTCCAGAAAATAATGTTAAAAGGTCAAGAAAATTTGTTCAAAGCCTCTGGAAAATATGTTGAAAGGTCCAGAAAATATGTTATAAGGTCCAGAAAATATGATAAAAGATCCACAAAATATCTTTCAAAGGCCCAGAAAATATGGTAAAAAGTCTGGAAAATATGTTACAAGGTCCAGAAAATATGTTACAAGGTCCATAAATTATGTTAAAGGTCCATATCTAAAGACGACGACCGCCCTTTTTTCTCTTCAGTTACATTTAGCTTTCGAACTACTATTTTAACCAAATTTAGAAAAGATATTTTTGGACATCCCCACATTTCACTCGACGATCCCCACCCATTACGAAAGGCTGGCTACAACACTACTCTCCTCTGTCATTCCCATCATAACAATCATTTAATTCAACAACATTTTATTTCAACTTCCTTGATTTTTTTTTACAGATCATACTTGATCAAAAGTCTTTTTCCAACCAAGCTTAGCCGAATATGACTTCTTTAGTATTTTGACCAATCAACTGCCGGAGGGAATTTTCCCTTTGTTACCCAATCAATCAGCTGTAATCGTTGGAGGCAAAGTTGTAAACAGCAATTAATGAGCGCGCCTGTTACCTTCAGGCATAGGCGGGATTTATTAGGGCAAAGGGGGCAAGTGCCCATCACACATGTTTTCCGAAATTTTGTATGGTGATTATTTTAAACCTCGGTCAACCAAACCAAACCAAACGACCTGCAGCGTATTTAATTTTCCTTATTTTGTGTACCTATCAAAAGTCTTTCCTTCGTTATGAATTGATAGGAAGGTACCATCTACCATAGATGAAGACATTATCACATCTCGCCACATACACGGGCAAGTAAATACAGCACATAATTATCTCACCATCAAAAAACGAACAAACCAACAAACATCATCTAATCAACCACAAAGAAGTTTCCGCTTTGCAATTACAGGACGTTAAATCCTGGACCAAGTCACATGACGTGGAATCACTTAGTTCTTATCCTTTCAGCCATCGCATCACCATCTGCCATCGATGCCAAAAGAACGAACACGGTGCCAAGCACTGTGTGGAGGGAGTCATACCACCAAACTGCCACATTCTGTCTCTTGCTTAAGAAAAGTCTATTTGCACACACTGCAAATTAGGTCACGCCGCCTTCATTTAGTGCCCTTAGTTCATGCTTAGTACCCAAGCTGCTAACTAGTTTTTAAAACCTCTTTTTTCGGTTCATGTCCTCAGATGGGTAGATTCAGATTCAGATTGCTTAGTACCCAAGCTCCAATAGAAACCTCTTTGGACAGATGGATTACAGTTAAAGCAAAGATTTCCACTTTCAACCAGAATGCCTTTAAAAAGAAGCTCAAACCACGCCCAATCTCAGCTGATCCATCCACACCGTACCTTTACCTTCACAAGTTCCTACACAAAGAAAGCAAAGAATCAAACCCTTGCAAACATAGTCACATTATGCATTTACACCAAATAAAGACGCCTAAACCAGCACGTTCCGATTCCTGTTCCGCCCCGCCCATCCATGGCGGCACCGCAATAGTTGGGGAAATAAGAGGCAGTTGTATCATAAAGGGAAAAACGTTAGCATTTTTGTTTTGGTAGAAACTTTACCCACACAAATTTCACCCATATAACAGTATTACAGGGACCGCGGAGCAATTTTTGCAATTCATATTATAATTAAACCCTCTTCACCAGTTCACTAGCTCACACATATTGGTACATATAGTGTTAAGCAGGGGAATAGAAAGGATCTACCTCTCAAGAAGGGAGAAGGGGAAGGGGGGGAAGAACCTCAACAATTACCGGTCAAAAGTGGAAGAATTACACTAGTAAATAAGGTTCCATCTATGAATTTACTGCTAATCGGAAAATCTTCAATTTTCGGGAAAAATTCTTTTCAAGTTTTTTCATTTCGGGCCCTTATTTTCAGTTTTCATTAATCATTTGTCAATTTAAGGGAAATTCATTAATTTTGGTGCAAGTTTTGAGTAATTTTTCTTAATTTTCGTGCAATTTTTTCTTCTTCAAATTTCGGGAAATTTTTGGAACTCCCTAAAATTCGGGTAAATTGTTTGACAAAGAAATTATCTATATTTTAGACAATTTTCTTTAATTTTGAAAAATTTTGGTCAATTTTCAGAAAATTTGTTGATCAAATTTGAAATAATGCCACCCAAATTTTTTTTCAATTTTATCATCATTTTAGCAAAATATTCTTCGATTCTTCTGTCATTTTCTTTAAAATTTCGGTGAAGTGTTTGTCAATTTTAGGGAATTGAAAAAAATATATTAATTTTTGGGAAATTTACATCATTTTTAGGCACTCTTTTTTTTATTTTGAGGAAGTTTTTGTCAATTTTGGAATTTTTTTGGACAAATGTTATATAATTGTACCAAATTTCTTTCATTTTTATGTTAATTATTTCCCAAGTTTACCTCCCAACCGGCTGACCGGAAAAACCAGGTGAAATCCTCTTAGGTCATTTTTGTTGCTCTTCAGCAAAAAGTGAGGAGACTAAAGCCCCCAGACCCCGTCTCTGCAGTCCCTGAATAAACTTTGATAGGGGAAATGGGGAAATATTCTTATATTTACTAGTAGAGAAGGAGGGGGGTACATCCCTCCTGGCCGGCCACTTCTTCTACACTTGGAACACTTACCACATGATTGGGATAGTCTTTCGTTGGACGGGTCGTTGTCATATGGAGAACTTGACTACCCTATCAACAGCTCGTTGTAGGTGTTTGTTAATCCACATAATGCAGATAATGTTTAACAATAAACATTTTAAACTTCTCGACCAACAACCCTTTGCAATGTTCGATCCAATCTTAATAATGGAGACAATATAGTTTTAAGTACTTTCAAATGACTCGCAGGTCAGATCTTTTATTTCCTTATTTATTTTATTTTCTATTTGTCCAGAGAAAAGTCTATAAGCCCATAGATACCGGATCTATTCTCGGATCTAAGATTGCCTAACAATTAATAAGATGGTAGCCAAAGTTTGATTCCGTGTGTTTTATTTTTGTGAAGAAGATTGAAAATGTTTGAAAATTTTCATATTCTTTAAGAAACTTAAATTGTCTTATATACTGTGTTTGCGTTCTTTATGGCCACTGCTGCTGCTACTTATTATCATCATTTGCTGCAGATGGAACAGTTCCTTGAAAGTAATTTGGAGTTATTATAAACGGAATCTATTTGCATTTGCATTAGACAGTTAGAAGAAAGACTTGCAAAATCATGCAGTAGGAAGTGATAAAAATATGGATCATTCTTACAACACTATATTACAACTACCTCACCTTCCTATCTCCGTGGACGAAATATATGACCGCGCCGAAAACTATACAGATAAATTACTAGCTCGACCCATTTTCTTTGAGGAAGATGACGACATAGTGACGTCATCTGATCACCGTAAGGGTCCCAAGCGTTCCTCTGTCCCGACACCTTTACGGACTTTGTCGTCACTGCATGAAAAGAGGATAATGTCGTTGGCAGTTGCTCATCACGGCAAAAGAGCATCCCTCGCTGTTGTTCCTAATTTCAGGAGCAGGGAATCGTCGGTTTCAGGATCTCCCCACCCAGAGAGATTTCACCACAATACAAATCACGCGTAAGTAATTAAACTAGTAATTAACTAGACAGACAGACGGCCATATTTGTGCATGATTTGGAGGGAAAAGCAGGGTGTCTTGGCAAAGGCTCTCATACGCCCTTGATAAATTTATATAATATTAAGAGTGGGGGATCGGGGAGCCCAAAATTCAAAGCGGCCTTCCAATTTCGCATGCATAAAACAGGAAAGAAAAAATATGGATATTTTTCACAATTTATGTCCATCAGTGCAAGGCCTTTTTTTTTTTTTTTAATGTGGGGCAACTACCCCTCATATCACCTCGTGGTTACGGCGCTGGTGGGAGCGACCGCAAGAAATTTAAAAAAAAAAGGGGGGGAAGGCGAAAAAAAGAGACGATTAAACATGCAATGGAATCAAATTAAAGAAATTTGTTGAAATTTTGCTAAAAGTACCTGAAAATTGTCTGAAAAAGAAGAACATGAACGTGAAGGAAATTTCCCGAAAAATGAATAAAAATGTCCGAAAATGAAGGAAATTTCCCGAAAATTGAAGAAAATTGTCCGAAATAAAAGAAATTTCACAAAAATTGCCTATAAATGAAGGAATTTTCCAAAACAATTGAAAAAAAATATCCCATAATGAAGGGATTTTCCCGAAAAGTCAAAGATTTTTTTTAGAAATTAAAGTAAATCTCCAGAAAATTGTCCAAAAATGAAGGGAATTTCTCTAACGTTGAAGATTTCCAGATTAGCTGCAATTGACTTTTAATGGAAACTTAAGTTATCATGCAACTTTGTGGGGTGTAAAACAAATTTATCCGACGAATATTTGCATTTGACTTATCTATAAACAACAGGGACGTAGTAGCCCGGCAGTGGGAACGACCGCTTTGGGCGACTTAATAACTGTAGCAGTTTATTATGGAATACATATACTAATGTATGGGCTAATGAGCCTCTCTTCTTGCCAATTTTCCGAAGAAATCTGTCAATATTCCGAAAAAAATTAGTTAAATTTTCCGAAACAATCAGTTTAATTCTCCCCCCCCCCCACCCCCTCCAAAAAAACTCCCAAATTTCAAGCCTTTCAGAAAACAAGTAAAAAGGGTCAGACCTAGCAAATTGGACAAAAAGTTCCAAAGATTGTTTTCGGGCAAAGATAGTTTAGACCTCTCCCCCACCCCACCCTTTCCCTCCGTTACAGATTATCCCCGATAATGCCCTTGTGCAAAATCCCTTGTGATGTTGGCGTAGGCGTAGGAACATGTTCTTCATTGGGGGGGGAGGGGGCATAAAGATATGCTACAACACTAGTTCAATGGTAACAAATTGACTTATTTGGGGGCACCATGTAGGTAACTGCAAGATTGGGGACACGTTCCCCCTGTTCCTACGCCTATGGATGTAGGAATGGGACATAGTCTCTATTCTCTTATGCAAATCCATTATTTTTTAAGCCTCTGCAAAAAATTTTTGGAAAAAGCGAAGATAATTCTAATGAAGATGATTTGATCATTTAATCATTTTGAATATTTTCAGGGTTTGAAATTAAGGGAAGAAAAAGGAAAGAAACCGAAAACATTTAGGGGCATTTTCCTGTTCATACATCACATTTTTCAATAAATAAAAAAATATCAAACTTTGATTACTCATAATTTGAAAACTACACCTGCTATTTTCAAAATTCAGAGTCAGAATTTAATGCACTTTTCAGAGGTTGAACAGAAAACTTTTGTACCTGTTCATATACCTTTACTGTCTGTATTTGATTGAAGGTAAAGAAGTATTTCTCTACGATAAAAGTAGGGAGGGGGGGGGGAGATTTTACTACAGCCACCGCCTTCCAACCTTTGTGCCATCCCCTTCATTCTCTCAATAAGTACAGTCTGCACACTTTATCCCAATTCAAAATGGAAAGTTCCAACAGAATTTCAGAAAAATTGCGAATTTACAGACAATGGAATCTTATAGATAAAATATTAATAGAAGGTGCAAAAATTGTATGACAAAAGTTTGTGTGTGTGAGGGAGAAGGTGGGGGAGGGGGGGGGGGTGTACACTTCACCCACACTTAGTACACTATGAGATATGCATTTCTGTATTCTCTATTTTCTGAGGCGTATTATGAAACAGTTTTTTCTGAATCCGAATAAGTTAAGTTACCAAAAAAACTTCAAGAGGACATGAACGCCAACCACCAACCAAGCGTAGCAAAAGTATGAGATAAAAATCAATTAACAAGCTTAGCAAGTTTAACTTTGGAACAGTTAGGCTTGGTGCATGTACAATGTCTGATGGTAAAGCATTTCAATCGTTTAGTGTTTGAGGAAAGAAGAAGTATTTATAAACAAATCTTTTTAGAATAATGAACGTGGAAATTCAGATCATGGTTATTTCTTGTATTAATTCTTGCGTTTAGGATAAGGTTATCATTATTAATGGCGACAAGATTGTTATTGATTTTACATATCATTTGTAGATGGGTGTTCCTTCTTCTTGTTATTAGCAGAGGCCAATCTAATTTATGAAGCATGTTAGCGACACTAGATTTATAGGAGTAGTCTGACATACAAAACCTGGCTGCTCTGCGTTGAATTGATTCATGCTTATCTACATCGCACTGGTGATGGGGGTCCCAGACTGATACATACTGGCCTATATGCAGTGGTTTTAACGTCAGTGGGACAGTTTAAGAGGTTACGTCTTAAAAGGCTAAGTACAGAGTTTGCTTTGTTGGTGATGTTATGTATATGCTTATCCCATCTGAGTTTATTATCAATTTCAATACCTAGGTACGGGTGGGAGTTTACATGTTTTAGCGGCTGGTTGCACAAGGTATAATCTGGTGATTTATATCATTTTTGGGAGATAAGAGGATGTAGCATTTCGAGTGGTTGAAATTTATTTGCCATTTATTTTGCCATTGTTGGCCAGATGGTTTATCAGTTCTTCTATAACACAAGGCAATCATCGGCAAACAGTCTCACCGTGCTGTTTATATTATTAGGGATGTCATTGACATATAAAAGGAAAAATATAGGACTAAAACAGTACTTTGTGGTACACCAGATAGAACTTGTTTAGGATTTGAGATTTCGCCATTACAGACAACACGCTGAATGCGGCTGCTGAAGAAGGATGCACCAGGCCAGAAGATTTCCATCAATACCATATGCGGAAAGTTTGGATAACAGGCGTTGGTGTGGGACTTTGTCGAAGGCTTTTGAGAAGTCAAGTATAGCCATAGAGCTGGTACTGTTTTGGTCAATTTGTTTAGAAATATCATTTATTGTTAAGAGAAGTTGTGTTTCAGTTGATCTTTTTGCTCGAAAGCCATGTTGGAGATTACTTAGGATATTATGCTCATCAAGGAATTTCATCATATGTGATTGGATTATATGCTCAAGGATTTTAAAACACGCGCAGGTAAGAGAGACTGGTCTATAATTAGCTGGGTTGTGTTTATGATCACCTTTTTTTCAGAAACGCTACATATGTTTGCTTCTTTCCACTTGTTTGGGATAGTACCGTTATCTACAGAGGTTTGGAACAGGAAGCTGTTACTTTGTCAAAGTAACAGCTCCCTTGTTTGGAAGAGATCAGTTAGGATTTCATAAAGGTCTTCCGTATGTGTTTAAGGAACCATGGCGGTATTTGGTCAAGGCCTGAGGCTTTGTTTGGGTCTAGGTTTTGCAGTTGCTTTTTTGACACCTTCTGTATTAATTAAAAGTTGGTTTATTTTCAAGTTGTTGGTGATGAGTGGTTTAGTTACAGGAATTTGAGAGGTACTTTTTCCGCATGTGAAAACGCTAAAAACTGGTTGTTTAGAATGCGGTTAGCTTAAAATAGTCATACTGTCACTACAAAGTTTACCGTTGTTCATATTCATAAGGTCTGACACACCCACGGAATTACTTTTACATCTTTTTTTATGTAGGATCAAAATGCCTTGGGGTTTTTAGTTTGGGAGTTTTAAAGTTTTTTACGTTTCAAGCTTCTTTGATGTTTTTACAGACGGATTTCCTAAAGCTTTATATGTACTCCAATCATAGATTTGTTGAGTTTTCTTGGCTTCTTAAAGAGTTTATGCTTTTTCTTGCAGAGACGGCGTTGGATATGGGTGAACCAAGGTAGATTTAGTTCGGTTGAGGTGATTTATTTGTAAGGTGTTAATAATCGGCTGAATTTTCTTTTTAGAGAAATTCCATTTTTCACAACATTAATGCATGAGCCATTGAATTTAGAATATTATCGCAGTTTAAGTTTAGACAGGTCTTCTTTTATGCGTTCTGTGTTAGCTTTAAAAAAAAAAAAAATGTACGTTTAGGCAACTTTAAACGAGGAGGGAGATGTTTAGGGTCACTTCAACAATATCATGATCACTTATACCGGGTATGTATTAGCTGTGCTTACAGCTGGTGATTTGTTAGTAAAAACAAGATCGAGAATGTTGTTATCACTGGTAGGTGACTGCACCATTTGAGTAAGGTTGAATGAATCGGCCACTTCAAGAAGGATTTTGGCTGCTTTGGAGGAAGCGTTACTGCCTGAAATAATGTTTTGGCTCCAGTCATAACAAAACAAGATGACGGGGTAAAAAGGGTGAATCAACCCCATAAAAAGCCCAAACTAACACCACCACCACACACACACACACAAAATCAAAGACGCCCAGAGTTAGTAAACAATGTTGACTTTGAAATTGTGAAGAGAATTGGAGCTAACTACCCACTGAGGCAAACCATTCCACTCATTAACAACTCTTTGCGAAAAGCTAAGACGGCGAATATCTAACCTTGGGAACTCGTTCGTCAACTTCAAACTGTTACCACGTGTCACATGAGGAATAGCTGAAACATGCAACAAATTACAGGAAGTCAAAGCATCACTACCAGATAAGAATTTGAATACCCGAATCATATCGCCATGTACTCTTCTCAACTCAAGCGTGGTTCAATCAAGAATTTGCAACCTAGATTCATAAGAGACGAGATTCCTTACTTCGAAGGAATGGTGAATGTTAGGTTGATTGAAATCACCAGCAAGAATAATATTGTTTTTGTCAGCATTTTTGCCTAACTTCTGGAGTGATTTCCCCAACTCAAGAAGACTAATAAAGTCATTGTGACTGGGCCTGTAAAAAGTTCCTACATACATGCTCTTTTCCTTAGGAAATTGGAAATTGGTCCAGATGATCTCAGAGCAGGGAGCTGTCAAAGTAACAGCTCTCTGGTCAGAGTCTAGTTTAGTGAGCTCTGTGAAATTCATGTCATTTTTTATTGCATGTAATAAACCACCATTTGTATCTTTACGAAAGACTGTATAGTTGTCGGGAAAAATTTCAGAGTTGTTGATTTCGGATTTTAGCCAAGTCTTTTTTCTATTTATAAGACTTTCAGTGGCGGATTTCTTGTTTCGAACACTTCCAAAGTTAATAACAAGACATTCTAGAAGCTTCCTTTTGTGGGATTTATTTTCAATTTGACATCGGGATGGTGGTTGGACCCGGAGTCAAGAATACCTTTAAAATGCCTCATATGACTTAGTACAGTTGATGGAATTGTTAGTTGAGGATGAAAGAATCGGAGAAGTTCATGAAGTTACAAGTATTACATATCCAGGTACAGCTAGAATTCATGATGTCGCTGTATTTTGAATCATCAATGTTGCAGCATTTAGTAGGATCCGTTGTTCACAATTGTCACACTGTACTGCTTTATCGGATCTCCTACACTGGAGTCCACTACAGGCCACAAGGAGTCGAACAGTCCGAACAAAACCAATCATTGGTTGATGATGCAAGGGTGTTGTAAGCTGCATTACTAACGCCTGCACACTTACTATGAACCCACGAGTCACAGTCATCGCAACAAATACCTTTCTGGTTAATTTTGAAAGATTTGTTGCATTGTTTGAAATTTGGGGGGAGGGTTGACTATTGCTTTCGATATCACCAGAAAGGGCAAGGAATAAGAGGAGTAATTTTCTCCTGTGTGATTTGAATTTTGACAATTTCCAAGTTGAATCTCATACTAATTTGTTTTCAATTGATCAGACTCCACAACAATGCAGTAATCACCATGATAATAACATAACACAATTAGGCCTAACTTTCGCCTTTCCTCCATTCTTTTTCTCTCATGGTAAGTTGTAGGCCTACATCAACCGGTATGTTGATCCCAGATCCAAGTTGTTTCCTGAAGTTTTCCGTGGGCCTTCTTAATGTCCGATACAAAAATAATAATATAATTAAAAAAAAAAGAAGATATTTCAGAAGCCGACTTTTTGAATCGTTGTTAAAATAGGGAGCTGGCAGTTGGAGCTGCAGTTAACTTAAGTTTCCTTACTTTTTTCATTCAAGAAATATCTACCTACTGTGGTGTAGCGGTTATCATACCTGTCTACAGACCACGAGGCCTCGGGTTCAAGCCTGGGGTGGGTAGACACGCCAGTGCACCACAACTGGTTATCAAAGGCCGTGGACATTGACTTGGTTGTCGATGTTATGTCTGTCCGTACGTCGTACCTGTGTTCTCGTCCGGGTCGTATTAAGCGTTTCGTGATAGCATTTGTACTATCATAACCGAATACGCAGGCGACGACCCCGTCATTGTAATTGTGTGTTCAAGTCTCTCATCTCATTCAAGAAAGTTTCCTTTGCCCCAAGCCCATAATATATAAAACGACTGGAGCGAAATCAATATAACCTTTGGACATGGCAACCGATCCTAAGGAAGACGCTTGACGAAAAAAAAAAAGGAAGAATATTTGCTTATTTGCTTGGCCATTAGGGACACTTTCAAGGATTAAGCATAATGGCATCAAAACAAGCTAAGGAAAAGAAATCTTCAAACAGGGTTAATTCGGCAAACAACAAAGAGTAAGAATGTGTACTTGATACCACTTGTTATTTGGTACTTGCTTCGATTAAGAAGCCTAAGCTTAAATTAATAATTGAAAATATTTGTTAGGATAGCCAAGACCTGTCCATTTATTGTTAGGCCAAGTGTTTTCCTTTAAAATTAAACTTAACGTTAAACCTAATCGTAGTACGTTAGACATGTTCGACCTAGCGTTAGACCTAGGCCTAATCGTACGTTAGACATGTTAGACCTAAAGTTAGGCCTTAGGTTTAATCAAGTTTAGGTTTGAGTTTATCCTTCATTTTATTTTAATAACAAAGATTCATCTTTTGTTAAATTTTGCAAAGAAATAGCAATGTTACACTAAGGCCTAGGCTACAGTGAATTTGAATGTTTGTATAAATGAGTTACTTTCTCTTTTGTCCTTCACCACCCCCTTCCGTCCATGCTGTAGCATTATCTATTGGAAATGATCTTGAGTTTTGGTAATCTCTTGTGTCAACTTTGGACATCTTTGATTGCTAATTTGCTTTAATTGCCATGTTTTTTGTTTTTCCGCTTAGGCCTTAGCCTAGGCTACTACATTTGTGTTTGGTGACTGGTGGTAGGCCTAGCCCCCTACCACATTTTCATTTCATTTATTTCCTGCACGTTTTGTTGTTTGATTGTTTTCACTATTGTCTAACCTTTTTACACGCTACAATGGAATCATGCTCATTTCTTTGTTGCCATCTTTACATTTGTATTTTACTTGCGTCTTTTGTACATGTCTCAGCAGAGGTGACACAGAGATTACAATAAATTTGTAAACTTGTATCTAACTGTCAACTTAAATGGCAATTTCAATCTCCCCTCAGCCTCAGGGGATGATTCAATTTTCGCTTCAAAACCAATGTAGAATGATTATAAATGTAACGTAGATAAAATACGTATCAGATGTTTACTCTACTTTTTTGGATAAACCACAAATAAAAAATTAACAAGTCTTAAATTTGAACTGTCTAAAGCTTGCATGGAGTATCTTCCATTTCTCCCCTCGTCCGTATGCGAGTGTGTACAATTAGAAGATACACTATTAAGTGTTGCGTGTGCGGTAAAGGTATATAAGTATATATAGGCCTACACATGAATCAAATCCGAATAACGGATTTACTTGTTAATCATTTAAGAAAATATACTGTTTACCTGCTTTAAACAATGATAATTTGTTTATGGTTTAGTGATAAAAAAATTTGATAAAAGTCAGCGCTGCATCTTCCATTTCTCCCGTAGGCTACTACATTATGAGTGTGTGTGTGAAAGGGGGGATTTAGAATTCTTCTCTTTTGTATTGCAGTATACTTGGGAGAGGGGAGAAATGGAATACTCCCCTCTCCCATATATACTGCAAAACAAACGGGGAGAATTAGATCCCCTTGCGCTACATGTGAAAGATATTGGCTTTATTCAGTCAGATGTATTCCACTATTAACCCTGATTTCCCCTCTCTAATATCGATGGCCGCGCAAGCCTACCTTGTAGACTATCCAAAATGTTTTTATTTTTTTGGGTTTCTTCGACACGGGAATTATTAGTTTTTTTTTTTTTGAGAAGCTATATATATATATATATTCGTGAAATGCTCCCCTCGCCCACACTATAAGTGCCCAATATGTATGGGAGAGGGGAGAATTACAAGACTATATATAAAGCTTCTTGACCAGAGTAGAGACTCAAAAGAAATTGAAGTAATTATAATAGTGCGCAATGCAATTGTTGCTTTTTGTAACAAACGGGCAGTGTGTTTTTTGTTGTATTTGCGCCATTTTTGGCCCCTCATTTTTCAAGTTATATGCGCGCATTTGCAACATTAGTTGTAACGCTAACGTCCTGTGCACAAGAACCTGAATTTCTTCCAGAAAATGGACAATTTGTACCCTTTTTCACAAGCATTTTGGGAAATCTACCAAAACATAGGTTAAAAAAAGTTGTTCAGCTTTATGTTTGTGTGGTTACATTAGGCAAAATTTGATAGTGTCGGTGTTAATTTTCATGTTATTTTGTGACCACTGTACTGTAGAAGAGGTTATGTATTAACGATCATGTCTACTAGGCCTAGGCCTAACGTTAGGTTTGGGAGGGGGGGGGGGAGCCTACTTATTATACATGTACCTCAGTACAAGTTGACATTGGGATTGCCGCACAAGGGTTGTTATAAATTGGGTATAATTCCTGTTTTTTTTAATTCACACTCTAGAAAATTTATAATTGAAAAATAATTTACTTTTTGGAATATTCTTATACCAATAAGTCTACATAATACACTTTTCAAAAGACTTTTGCAAAATCTTTACCTATTTAGCACCATGACGGGATAAAGTTCTCCGATTCGATGTTTTGATCGCTATCTTTTTTAGTCACTGCACGTTTGTGATCAGCTATTCAGACGTCTGCAAATAAGTTTTAGGATGTTCCACTAAACTGCAGGTTGATATTTTGCTGACAACATTTTTTTGGTTCATATGATTTTATTAATTAGTTTTAGTGTAAAAACTATGTGCGAAAACAAATAAATAAACACAAAGAAATGTTTAGATTATATAATTGTACTTTATAAGTATTATATTAATTTGTTTCCCTGAAATGTTTTTTCCCTCAAATGTTTTCACAAAGATCTTAAAACTGAGATTTTCATATGTTTTAACACAAGGCTTAAAACATTCAAGCAGGGTATAGGTTTTTGTAGTACCCTCGGAAGGCCAGCCATCACTAACGGTAGGCATACTAACATGCAGATCTGCTAACACGACTGGCATTAACCTGATGGTACTACAGGGAGTACAAGGCTAGGCTTAGCTAGCCAAGGAGTAAGCTTGCATGGTTTTGCCCCGATGTAAAACCAGTCGGTTTCCAAAACCAAAACCAATTTTAACCCGAAAACTGGTTTTTCTCCTTTATTGTAAACAATCTTTGAACATAAAGTGCATTACAGTAACTATAACTGCAGTGTACTGCACTGTTATATGATAGTATTTTCTGTAAATAATGTTGAAAATGATAACGGAGGCATTGATCAATAAAATGTATTAATAAACTTTAATGTTGTTTGCATGTAAAGTAATTTTATATACCCCATTTGCCCCTCAAATAATGTCAAATTTACCCCTTTGTCAGTCTAGGTCCCAAGGCAGTCACGTAAAAAAATGTTGTGAAAAAGGCCATGTCGACAGGCCATCTGAATGCCCTTATTTGCTCACGATTTAATTCATAGTTATGATTTCAATTTTCTTTCATATAAAAACAAAAGAAATTTGTTGGATACTTGTAAAACTGATAGATTAAGCCTCTAAATGCATCATCTTACCGTGTGATGCTAGCCATTGTATACTTGATCAGTGATCATGCAGTACAGTTGTTGCTGATTTGCATATAGCCTACTGCGGGAAAGTCTTACAGTTCAGATCCCACCCACTTGGTACTCAACATTTCTTTAAAACTTTAACCATGGCTAGGCTGTGGCTCCTATTTAAAAAAAAATTGCTGAAAAAAAAAAAAATCGCATACCTGTTATTTTTTAAGTTCAATAATCATTCTTGCTATGCTTTTACTTTAAATAGGCCCCATTTGTGCATCGTGGTGGCATTTTCTACTATACTTAAGCCACCAAAGGTTCCCTATATGGTATTCACCTTCTTCAATGCGCTATAAAACTGCATGAATTATGGTGTAATAAGGCAGAAAAGAAAATGCCCGCTAATGAAAAGTAGTGTCCCACTCCCCACCAAATTCGTATTTTTATCAAAATGAAAATAAATAAATAAAAGTGTATTACCTGCAATCTCTGTACAGATCAGAATTGAAAATTACACTGAAATATTGTATTCCGTACAAAAACCAAACCAGACCTTGTTTCAGCAAGGAGCTATGAAATCATTTTCTTTTTACAACACATGCCACGCACCCAAGCAAAATCAATTCTTCGGCACTCTACAGATAAGTTCAACATTGATTTGAAACATTTAACAATGATAAACAATTCTAGATTCATATAAAACAGCAAAACACATCTGTATGTTAACATTCTGTTTGTACTTTCTACTTGTGAAACGATATGCAGAGCGGAATGCAGAGATAGTATTATTAATTTCTGCATACCAACAGGCTATCACCTAACGGGTCCGCAAAAAAACATATATAAATTTGCTCCACTTTGAACCAATAGAATCATTTGGGCTTGTACCCCAAGTGAATAATACATGGTATGGGTCAATTACATACAACACATGATTGGAACGGAAGATCCATTGATTGTAGGCTAATACTATGAGTAAACATACTTACAGGAGAACGGAAGAAATTTTTCAAAACAAAATGCATGAAATCTTTCCCTTTAAAAAAAAATCTGAACAATTTTGACGGGAGTGTTCTTCAGAGGTTTATTATACACATGGAAATAAGATGAGGGGAAGGAATACAAACTTTTTTAGGTAATGAATGCAAAGTGTTAGAGGGAATGAATGGTTGTTTTCACTTGCGATTTCATTGTGAAATGTGAATCATACCAGCTTGGTTTGATTCACAAACCAAGCTGGTGATAGCACGGGGATAATTTATCTTCGTTTTACAGTACATTGTTATTCCATAACGATCACACAATTAATGCACCCTCCTGTAAACAATGCTACAGCTATTTATAGCGACGGTTTTTCCTGGCATAAGCTGCTGAATTTAAAGTATTAAAAAAATCTATCAAAAATAATATGACAACCCTTGATAACAACCCTTGATTTTAAAAGACAAAAGGACTCGGGAGAGAATTGACATGACTTCAAATAAAGGGATTATAAAGGAATGAATTTGTTGTGGTCAGGGAAATATTAGCCCGGAAAGAAGATGCAAATACATAGCATCATCGAACCTGTTATCTGCAGGTACATTATGACTATTTATTTCCAACCATTCTAATTGTATTTATTGATTGAATTTGCATAAATATCACATATTTTCACAAATATACAAAGATACTACAAAAAAACATGTTGACACAAAGCATGAACTTTCTTTTTATTTAAATAAAACAGATTTTTACTATTTTTTGGCAATTTTTTTGTAGTGATTTGGTTATTTTCGGTACTTCCGGTTTTTCATAAAATATGAATTAGACTGAAACTGCAGTTTCTCGAAACTGCAAGCTTACCAGGGAACATACCCTATGCATTCCAATGGCAAATTAAAATGGCCAAGTTGAACAGAAGACTCAAATTTACATGTCTCAAAATGCTAAAGAATTAATTCATGAAAAGGTCCAAAAATTTACTTACAACTCAAAATATTGTTAGACAATACTAGGGTGGCCTATTAGGGCCTACTAGGCCTACCCAGATTGGAAAATTTGTTAAGCGTGGAGATTTATCTCCCGCGCAAAAATTCGAACCTCAATGTGCCAGCACAGTAGGGCAGTTTTAGAATCACCCACACACTAGGCAAACTTCCAATCTGGTATGAACTTACAGTAATTATGGAACCATTTACCATTGTTTGGCTGTAGGCTAATTTTTTTCACTTTCACCCATTTTTGTATGCTGATGTTGTGTGATTGTTGTTGTTTAGTAATCTGCCCCCCCCCCCCCTTCCCTATTCTCCTTCCCTTCTCCCTCAAGCCAAGAACCTTGGTGAAATATTCCTCAAAATGATCATTTATTCACAGATTCATTGCGATTTTTTCTTGGTGATAGCTTTTTGAGTCTGGCAAAGTCACCTAAGTAAAAAGTTCCCCTATGGCCATGGATTCACCTGACTTAAAAAAATTCAGTTCAAAATTCACATCACCAAAAATAGTTTAGGTCAAGATTCACTCCAAGTTTAAATTTTTGACCTGAAGATTCGACATCAGAATGACATCGAATCTTAAACATGCCTCGAGGGTGGGAGGGTGGGGAGGGGTCTGTAAATATGCTGTTCTACCACTGTATTAGAAACTATGGTAACTCAAAATAGACTCACAATGTTAATGAGTTAATTTCATATTACTCACAGGGATGTATATTCAACACCTTTTATATGCCATGAAAAGTTACCGTAGACACTGTATTAACTTTTCTGGTTTTGATTGGCTATGGCACATTACGTTTTTGACCTTTTTGGACAAACTGCAAACAATCACTTACGAAAACTTGATGTGGATTGGTGTGAAAACACTTTGTTTTGTGGAAATTACCTTTATCATATCATAGTTGTATTTGTGTGGATTTATAGGCAGTAAACATCTCCAGGCAGACATTAATATGATTTCCATGTAGATAGAGAATTTCCAATGAGTGTTTTGTTACGAAAGATGCCCTAATCCCAGGTTGATGTTAGGGCTGTGACAATTGCACGTGTAAACATTTAAACATATAAATCTTCAATTAAACATTTAGTCTTAATCCTCCCACAAGTTCTTGCCATTGAAAATCAATAACACTGAAACACACATAACTTTCACTCAATGTCTTTTAAAATTGAAACTTTACATACGATCAACAAAGGATGGAGTTGAAATTCATACTAAATGGCTATGGATGGGTTATATTTCACTTTGATTAGCTGAATTTAGAGCTACTTGATGTGGTAGCTTAGGCCCGATTAAAAACATTATTAGGCATAAATCTGCATTAGGTTAATACCTGTGTTACAAGCCGTAAAACTGACCCAGAAATTTCACGGACAAAAAAGCTTTGATTCTTATTTTCACCACAAATAAATGCAAAGTTTACCTGATGAGTCAATTTAATTGTGTGATATTCTTTTATTGGTTTGCTTCTGCCAGGGTTGACCCCTGTTACCTCTGAGTAACTTGTACCTGTGGACCTCTGAGTAACTTATACTTGTATATCAGAGAGTAATCAAATTGTAAAATGGTAGCGATAGTGGTAGCGATGGATGTAAAATGATAGCGATAATGGTAGTGATGGATGTAAAGTGGTAGCGATAATGGTAGCGATGGATGTAAAATGGTAGCAATAATGGTAGCGATGGTTGTAAAATGGTAGCGATAATGGTAGCGATGGTTGTAAAATGCTTGTGATAAGTCTACAAGTTTTCACCATGATTAGATGTGACTTACTACGACAGAGCACCTTTTCCTTCTTCATTTACTAAACTTTCATTATTTTACACCTTTTCTTCCTATTTTTGTGATTTACATTGGACCTGTGAATTTATCTTGTTTTGTTCTTGGATTTTCTGCCTTTTTCCTTTGGATTTGGGTAAGACCTTTGCATTTTCTCCTTTGCTTGTTGGGACATACACCACCTGCTTAGCCTACACCCCAGTGCTTTTGCAAGCGCATCAGAGCATACCACTCACCTTGGGTAGCTCTGGGGCCTATACCAACCTTGCTCCATTCCTTACTTTACAATTTTTTTACCCATTCTGCTTGGCTAGTTTCCCACTCTTGGTGTCTAGTAGGCCCTCTTTTTCTTTCCCACTTGTCTTTACCCCCTCTTCTTTTCTTCCTGCTACCAGGCTTAGAAAAATCACTCACCTACTTGCCATGGTGAGTAAAAAAAATTGTGGCGAGTAAAAATATCATGATATTCTGTGTTACTCGCCACACTTAATAAAGTCATGGCGAGTGAAAATCTTGCTTTGATAAATTATATAATAAGTTTGATAGTTTTATTTCGCGTAACATACAATACTGTCTTGTGTTTTTTCTCTACAAAAAAATGCCTCACACACACAAAAACAAGTGATAGTTTCATTAAAGTCCAAAACATAAATCAATATTTGGCTGATAGCCGTCATCTTTAATTGCCCAAAACCACCTATTGTGTGTAACCATATGCATCCAGTGAACAGCATGGTATGAAGGCATTGGACGTATCTGGGGAAATTGTGCAATATCTTGTTGTTTTCAGCAAGTTACTGCATGACCCACCTACACAGATAAATCTGATTGCACACATAGCTTGCAAGAAATGTGTTAGTGTCAATATGGGTGGAAACGCTATATCCTTCTTAGTAATGTCTTTGCTAAATGGAAAGTTTTAGACTCACTATCGCTCTCTCTATCGCTATCTCTATCTCTATCGCTATCTCTATCGCTATCTCTATCGCTATCTCTATCGCTATCTCTATCGCTATCTCTATCGCTATCTCTATCTCTATCGCTATCTCTATCGCTATCTCTATCGCCATCTCTATCGCCATCTCTATCGCCATCTCTATCGCCATCTCTATCGCCATCTCTATCGCCATCTCTATCGCCATCTCTATCGCCATCTCTATCGCCATCTCTATCGCCATCTCTATCGCCATCTCTATCGCTATCTCTATCGCTATCTTATTTCTTTAGGTGGGTGGAACTTTGGAGCTCTCCTTATGCATAGAATACTGTACTTTCCAAACTATTCCAGAAACAAATTTACTGAGCTGCTGCTGATGTTGGACCAGTACATGTACTACATACAGTACAGATATGCACACAATATGTGTATATATACAGACTGGAGCCGCGACAGGCATTGAGTGTAACGTTTTACCATAGGGGCCTATTTGTTTCTGCCAGTAGGCCTGAAATTAATGTTTAAACATCCCAGTGAGTTTGTGAATGTTGATTTAATTTGTTTTGTAAACCACCTACTTTATTTCATTGTATGCATGTGTACTGTAGTCTTGCTATGTTTTTTTTACGGTTATAAACAGGCCCAGGAAAAGGGCAATACAGAGGTATGCTAGTTGCGCGAAAATGGTCATATTTTAGTTGAAAGTGTTGGTGAGTAGTTAAAAATACTTGGCGAGTGAAAATTGTGGTTTTATCAAATTTATTCACCAAGCTGTAGAAGAGGCTGGCTAGTGACCTTTTTTGTATTTTTCAAGCCTGCCTGCTATCCTTCCCAATTACTGGGGCACTTGTTGCCTCCTTTTACCACCTTATTTTTTCCTTCTTTATTATTTTTTTTATTATCAACATGGACACATCAGAATTAGACACCCTTCCTCAACCTGCCAAACACGCCCAGAAATACCTTTAAAATATTAGACTCCAAACCTCAAACCAGCTTAAGACCAACACCCGCACCTTCACCTTCTCCCAAGCGTTTATGTACTACACCCCTACTATCAACTCTACCAACAAATCTACCAACATTCAAACCGCCACTAGCCTCAATAACCCCATCTTCTCCTGCCCCTGCACTGTTTCCAAGAGTGTTCAGACTGATATTGTCTGGTTGGACAAGATATACCAGGGGATGGCCACTGTCTCCCCACCCACTTTTATTTCCACCTCAACCTCTTCGACATGCACCAACACCTCAGGCCCCTCGAATCAACATGCAGCCTCCCTCACCCTTTCTGAGGAAAAGGACCCAAGGACCAGCGGTTCACCTCAAACCAACAAAGAAACCAATAAAACACCAAGTAGACTCAATTTAGACAGTTCCTCTTTGGGAGAAGAAAGGAGGGGGGCATGGGCATGCCACTGATTGTCACTGGAGCCCAGCACTCAAACTTGTCTAGCTAGAATCCTACATCTTACAACAATGAGAACACCTCAGTCCAACTTTCCTAGTCGGCAAGCCTTCCTCAGACCAGGGCACTCCCCCCTTAACTATCACTAATGGCCCCTGACGTCATACAATGAAATTGTTGCGGACTTTCTGCCAATTTTAATCAACTCGAACTTCTCATTTTCACTTTCAACCCCAGTATTATCTGTCTTCGGGAAACCTTCTTTATCCTCTCCGGACACACTATATCTCCCAGAATGCTAGAAAAGCGTCTGGCGGCTCCTCCATCTATATTAGGAATGATATCCCTTCGAGCCTCATCCCTATTCATTCCAACCTCCAAACTTTCTGCCATTTTGTGACCCATCACCATCACCTTTATATTTCTCCCAACTTCCCCCTTTCCCCACCGACCTTGACACCCTTATCACTCAACCTTCCAAAGCTTTAATCCTCATGGGTAACTTCAATGCTCACAACCCCTTCTGGGGCTCCTTCTTAGCAGCCAGAGGAAAACTTATTGAAAACCTCCTTTACATCACAACGTCTATCTTCTCAATGATCTTCTACTATCGCCTCCCTTCAGCTTACGCATTAAATCAGACCTCTTTCAACTTGGCATCAACCCCGCCACTCTCGGCACCTATTCCTGGCCCGCTTTTCCGCCTTGGGCCACCCCCCTTCCTTCTGTCCACCTAGACCTCTCCACTTATAACAAAACTCAAACTCACCCTAATCTCTTCATCAATCTCCACAACCAAATCAAAGACCAACTCTCAAATTACACCTCCATCTATACTGATGGCTCCAAGGAAGGCAACAAGACAGCTGCTGCTGCCATCATCCAAGACATCACCCTCAGTAGCAGACTTCCTGACCACTCATCCATCTTTTCAGCCGAGGCTAAGGCCATTCTCCTCGCCCTCAACTTTATTGAGTACTCTCCTCTTAGTCACTTTGCCATTTCTCTGACTCAAAGGCTGTTCTTACTTCATTACTCAATCTTAAATGGGATAACCTCACCTGCCACCTCCTCCTCCGAAACTCTTTTCTCCCACCCTCTGCAGGAAAAGTGTTCTTTTCTTCTGATACCCAGCCATGTTGGCATCCTGGCAATGACAGGGCTGATACAGCCGCTAAGCTTGCCCTTAACCTCCTCCCTTCCCCTTTTCCCAAAACCCTCTCTGACATCAAACCGCTTATCGTTTCTCTTGTTCGTGACCGCTGGCAAACCTTATGGAACTTCCAAATTGATAACAAACTCCATGTTATCCAGCCCACAATCCCGATCAAATCCACCATCAACAACCTTTCTCGTATCGACAACGTTCATATTACCCGTCTTAGAATTGGTCACACCCACCTCACTCACTCCCACCTCCTTATTGGTTCCCCCCAACCCCTCTGTAACAATTGCCACTGCATCCTCACAATCCAACACGTTCTCCTTGCTTGCCCCCTGTACAACCTTCCCAGAGCTTCTCTCGCTCCCCACAACTCAATTGCTGAGTTCTTCCAAAAAATCCTCCAGATAAAATAGTCTCCTTCCTTCAGCATGCATCCCTCTACAATTGTCGTGGTGCCGTTAAGACCTCATCAAACAAACAAACAAACAAACTACCTACTTACACCCGGGATAAGGCACCTTTACCAGCATCGATCTTATCATCTGCGACCCCTCTCTCTATGTAGATTTCTCGGACTGGAGGGTCAATCCTTTGCTTTGTGGCAGCAATCACTTTCCCATCCTTATCTCTACCCTCCCCCCTCGTTTCAAACCTTCCCTACTTTTGGTAATTCCACCAAGCTGACTGGAATCTTTACTCCGGTTCATGGAAGATCTCTATCATTAATGAAACCCTTCCCTCTGCCAATCCAGTCAATCTCTTCACCTCCAAAGTTCTGGAAATTGCTAATTTCTTCACCCCCCACCTTCACCTACACTCCAAAGAACTTCAAACCTTGGTTCACCACAGATTGCAAAAAAAAGCAATTTTTCTCAAAAACAAAGCCCTCCATCTCTTTAAATCCCACCCTTCTCCCCAAAACCTGGACAATTTTTGCATTCACAGAGCCAAAGCCAGGAAGACCATCAAACTCAGCAAAAAGACCAGGGAAGACACCTCTACTCTTTGAATCTCCAAACCTCCCCCGCCAAAGCCTGGAACATGATTTCTAACTGTAACGGGAAAAGTAGTGCCAACAATATCTCTTACCTCATCCATAACAACATCAAAATCACCGACCTCAAGGGCATCTCAGACTGCTTAGCCTCCACCTATGCCAAAACCTCCTCCAACAAGATTTTTATCACTCTTTTCGTAACCTGAAAAGTGAGGCTGAAAGTAACTCACTCAACTTCGAGTCAAACAACCAAGAGAACTACATTTTTCCGTTCACATAATCAGAGCTCTCCTTGGCCCTCCAAAAGCCTGGGTTGTCTTCCCAAGGCCCTGATGGCATTCGTTTCCTCAAAAATCTACCCAGGACTTCTATTTGACTCAAGATTTACAACTACCTTAAGTCCTCCAAAACTTTCCATTTTTTGGAGAGAAGCCACCATTATCCCCATTCTTAAGCCCAACAAAGATAGGACCATTCCCAACAATTGTTGTCCCATCGCTCTCACCTCCTGCCTCTAATAGGTAATGGAACGGATGGTCAATTACAGACTATGCTGGTACCTTGAGAAGAACCACATCCTCACCCCCCATCAGAACGGCTTTAGAAAAAACCGCAATTGTCTAGACTTAGCTTGCATGGTGTACTGGTTTTGTAACTAAAACCGGTTTCGGAAAACAGCGGTTTCGGTCTGAATTATACTTTATGAACAACTGCACTGTACGGACTGACCCTATGCATGTACATAGGGCTAGTACAAGCAGGGAGTTGGTAAGAACTCCAGGTACAAGTTACTGTATAACACATTCAATGTGCATGTGGGTCCTTGGAAAATGAAACTTTGTGTGAATGACCCTAGATTCACGTGGTGTCATAGTAACATGATTAATGAATGGGTTTTCAAGGGTTGTATTATTTTCGAAAGGTTTTTTTTTAATTCATCAGCTTATGCCAGGAAAAACCGTCGCTTTATATAGCTGTTACATTGTCTAGAGGAGGGTGCATTAATTGCGTGATCGTTATGGAATAACAGTGTACTGTAAAACAAAGATAAATTTTACCCCGTGCTATCACCATCTTGGTTTGTGAATCAAACCTAACTGGTATGATTCACATTTTACAATGAGGTCGCAAGTGAAAATGACCATTCATTCCCTTAAAAAGTTTGTAATTCATTTCCTAAAAAAGTTTGTATTTCTTCCCCTCATCTCATTTCCATGTGTATAATAAACCTCTGAACAACAGTCCTAGTAAAAAATGTTCAGATTTTAAAAAGAAGGAAAGATTTTATGCATTTTGTTTTGAAAAATGTCTCCTGTACTTAAGTTTACTCATAGTAGTAGCCTACGACGATGAAATCTTCTGTTTCAATTAATCATGTGTTTAATGTAATTGACCCATACACATGTTATTCGCCTGGGGGTACAAGCTCAAATGATTCCATTGGTTCAAAGTGGAGTGAGTTTATTCATGTTTTTTGCGAACACACATACCTGTTGGTATGCATAAATTAATAATATTATCTCTGCATTCTGCTCTGCATATCATTTCACAAGTAGAAGTTACAAACAATGTTAAAATACAGATGTGTTTTGCTGTTTTATACGATTCTGAATGACCAAAAATATTGTTTATCATTGTAAATGTTTTACACCAATGTTCAACTTATGTGCAGAGTGCCGAAGAATTGTTTTTGCTTGGGTGCGTGGCATGTGTTGTAAAAATAAAATGTTTTCATATATCTTTGCTGAAACAAGGTCTGGTTTGGTTTTTGTATGGAATACAATATTTTAGTTTAATTTTCAATCCTGATCCATACAGAGATTGCAGGTACATGTAATACACTTTTATTTATTTATTTTCATTTTGATGAAGAAATACAAATTTGGTGGGGAGTGGGACACTACTTTTCTTTAGTGAGCATTTTATTTTCTGCCTTATTACACTTCCGTAATTCATGCAGTTTTATAGCGCATTGAAGAAGGCGAATACCATATAAGGCTATAGGGCGGGAACCTTTGGTGGTTTAAGTATAATAGAAAATACCACCGCGATGCACAAACGGAGCCTATTTAAAGTATAAGCATAGCAAGAATGATTATTGATCTTGAAAAATAACAGAGGTACAGTGTATGCATGATTTATGAGGATTTTTTAGGTTGAGCTTTTAATATAAAATTTTTCAAATAGGGGCCACGGCCTAGCCATGGTTATAAATGTTTCAAAATTTTTTTGAGTATCAAGTGGATGGGATCTGAATTGAAAGATTTTCCCGCCGTAGCTTATATGCAAATCAGCTACAATTGTACTGCGTGATCACTGATCAAGTATACGATGGCTAGCATGCATTTAGAGGATTCATTTATCTGTTTTACAACTATCCGACAAAATTTCTTTTCTTTTTATATGGAAGTGCCTCCGTAATCATTTTTAACATTATTTACAGAAAATACTGTGATACAAACATCGTTAGCAGCTACTGTATCATATAACAGTGCAGTACATTAGTACTGCAATTATAGTCACTGTAATGCACTATACGTTCAAAGCTTGTTTGCATCATGGGTGAAAAACCAGTTTTGCGGTTAAAACTGGTTTTGGTTTTGGAAACCGACCAGTTTCATGTCGGGGCAAAACCGTGCAAGATTAGTCTAAACAATCTTCTGAAACTAGACACATATGTCTGAGAAGCCTTCATCAGGAATCACTACACCATTTCCATCTTCTTTGATATCGAAAAGGTCTTTGACACCACCTTGCGATATGGCATTCTTAGGGATCTATATTCCTGCGGTCTCAGAGGTCTCCTTCCAACCTTCATCCAGAACTTTCTCCACTCTCGCTATCTCGGGGTGCGTACACTGTAGGTAACACCTACTCCTTAGGTTTACCCAACACCTGGGAGTCCCTCAAGGCAGCATCCTCTTCCAACTCTCTTTATACTCAAAATCAAGAGCTTCACCAAAGTCCTCCCCCTAACATCAACTGCTCTCTCTATGTCAATGATTTTGCTATCTTCACATCCTCCTTGTGCTTTTAGACTCTACAAAATAACCTCCAAATTTGCCTGAACAGCTTGGCTCATTGGAGTGACATAAATGGCTTCAATTTCTCAAAAGATAAAACTGTTCTTATTTACTTCAATAACAGCAACTCCTTTTTCCTTCGCCCCAACCTCTGGCTTAAAGATTCCATCATTCCCAGCAAGGAAAGTTCTAGATTTCTTGGAATCACACTCGACTCAAAAGCTTTCTTATCTCCCCCACATCAACATCCTCAAAACCAACTGCTACAAAACCCCATTACCAGTCTTTACGTTGAGGCCAATGAACTTCCCATAAACCTCAAGAGCAGCAAGACTGACCTCCTTCGCATTCTCAACAACCCCCAAAACTCTTGTTTCCATTCTACCAGCTCTTCTTCACCAACCTCTTAAACCTCAACAAATGCATCCCCCATCCCTTTAGAATGCAGATACACTCCCACCTCCACAAAGCCAACATCAACATCTTCTCTATAGCCAGGATCACCTTCCCCCATACCCCCCCCTCCCTTCCTATATCGATATACCTCACTCTGACTTTTACCAAAATACCTCAAACTACCTCAGGAGGACTTGGCAAGACTCCTGAAATCTCAAAACAAAACTAATAATAAACTTCACATTATCAATCCCAAAGTAAGCATCAATTCTACCCTACTAAGTTGCAATCACAGAGAGGACGTGGTCATCACCCGCATTTGCCTAAGCCACATACAGTATCTCACCCACTTCTACCTCCTTTCTGGCTCTCCCAAACCTATCTGCCCCACTTGCAATAGTGATCTCTTGATCAATTATATCCTCTTAAGCTGTCTGATTTATGCCAACTCCAGATCTTTCCTATCCCCTTTTACTACTATTTCGGACTTCTTCAAGAATAATTCCCCCCCCCCAACATTATCACCTTCCTCTGCAACAGCAACCTTCTCCACTACTTGATTTAATCTCCCCACACCCCCTCCTTCTTACCACTTTTTCTTCTACAACTATTTGCTTTAAAATTTTCACTTCTCCCCATTCTTTCCTCCTTTTTCAATCATCTTTTTCCTAATCTTTGCACCTTAATTATTTTAACACCCTCTTGGTATGCCGTTAAACCTCGTCAAACCAAATTTAAAATGGTAGCCATTTTTGTGTCTCGTGTCATTCTTAAAGCATAGCCGATATATCACATTTCTGGCTACAAGTTCGGGGGGCTGTAAGTGTATTCTTAACTGTGATAGGACCCAAAGCCTACGCGTTACTTAAATCATTGGTATTTACTGTATGGCCAAACCCAGTGATAAGACTTTGGAAGAACTTAAAGGGATTCTTGCCCAAAATTAATCCCTAAAACTCGTTACAATCGCGGAACGATATAAATTTCACAAGCGGGACCAAAAACAGGTTGAAACCGTGGTAGAATATGTGGTAGAATTGAAAAAGCTGGCGGGCACTTGTGATTTTGGAACCTTTTTGGACAAAGCGTTAAGAGATAAATTAGTGTCTGGGTTGTCAATGAATTCAGCTCAGAAAAAACTGTTGACTGAAAAAGACCTTGACTTTAAAACTGCAGTTGATATAGCTATCGCCGTTCCAGCCCTACAATAACCGCCACATAACCATCGCAATCACCGGTCCAAAAATAAGCAAGGAATGTCACAAACTTTAGCCTTACAATAAGTCTTCAAGCTAAGGCTTAAAGAAATAATGATCCATGGTTGAAATGCGCTTTAAACAGATGCAGAAATTACATATCAGCAAGTAAATTTGCCATATCTTGCAAACATTTTGATATGTTTTCAACACTTAAAACCATGTCGTACAAGTTTCAAAAGTGTGCCACTGTGCATCAGCTATACTGTAGAAAAAATATTCCAACTCAGCCATATCATTGCTGTATTTAATACAATCGTCTTGAAAATGGCAGTGATGTTACTGAAATCATAGAAACTTTGTAACATTTTTGTTCGTTTATTTTGCAATCTTTTTTCTTTTAAGAGCAATTGTTGGAGTCGGCTAAGCTTTAAGAATGACACAAGACACGAAAATGGCTACCATTTTACAACTCGATTATTCTTCGAGAGTACATGTTCAAGTTACTCAGAGGTAAACAGGTACAAGTTACTCAAAGGTCAACAGGGGTCAACCTTGGCAGTAGCAAACCAATACAAGGATATCACATTCCTCCCCACCAAATTGAAAGATATACATGTAATATAATATGGGTTTTTCGGTACACTGTATTAAAAGAAATAAAATCATCAAGTTTACATCTATTACAATGTTTTCACTGTTAATTTCTTAAGCTTTTGAATTTTAAGTTACATGTGTAAAACCTTCCTAGGTTTTCTGATCCTAAGGGATATCTCCTTGAACAAGCTTTACCACTTGGAGTGTTGGGTTGTGGCCCATATTTGAACACTCACTCGCATTCAGCTCATTCTTGTTTTCCATCAATTTTGGTGTGGAACCCACCAAATCTCAGAGATAAGTTCACATTCTCTGAAACCAGAGGCAACTTTTCTCCTCCCAAGGGAAGCATTTGATCTAGATGAGTAAATCTCATTTGATCATGGTCTTCCGTCTGATCCAAATAAGTGTGTGGCCCACAAACCTTTGCAATATTACCTGGTACCCACTTCACCCTTTCATTTTTTTATATTTTTTGTTGCCTTTGCAATATTACCTGGTACCCACTTCACCCTTTCATTTTTTTATATTTTTTGTTGTATTTCTCACTGTAACTCTTTCATCAACCTTAAAAACTCTTTCCTTCAACCTATCCTGATCATGATAATACCACCTTTCTTTGTTTTGTTTGTTTTAAACAAAATCTGACAAACTAGGTTTAAGCAATGAAAATTTTGTTTTGGGATGTCTTTTCAGAAAAGTTTAGCTGGCGTTCTACCAGTGGTACTTTGAGGTGTGTTACAATAAGTAAACAGAAAATTGGACAATTTATGAGCAAGACTTAACCCATGTTTACTTAGATCTGGGTCAAGGTTTTTTTTTATTACTAACTGAACAGAGCGTTCCGCTGCTCCATTTAAAGCAGGATGGTATGGTGGGACCTTGGTGTGTTTGATACCATAGCAGGATTGTATGGTGGGACCTTGGTGTGTTTCATACCATAGCAGGATGGTATGGTGGAACCTTGGTGTGTTTTATACCATAGCAGGATGGTATGGTGGAACCTTGGTGTGTTTTATACCATTGCAGGATGGTATGGTGGGACCTTGGTGTGTTTGATACCATAGCAGATGGTATTGTGGGACCTTGGTGTGTTTCATACCATAGCAGGATGGTATGGTGGGACCTTGGTGTGTTTTATACCATAGCAGGATGGTATGGTGGAACCTTGGTGTGTTTCACACCATTCCTACTCATGAAAAGTTTGAATTCTACTAAAATAAATTGAGGCCTATTATCGGACACATTTCCTTCAGGAAGGCCATATGCAGAGAATTATCTCCACAGAATGTGCTTGTTTTAAGCATTGGGAATGTTTCAACCTATTTTGAGTGACTATCTATGATGATAAACATTTGGTAACAGATCTATTTCAGCAAAATCAATGTGTAATCTTTGCCAAACTCTCTATGGCCATTCCCATGTTTGTCGTGGTACTGAGGGGGGTCCCTTACTTATGGACAGGTGCTACATGTACATGTTTTGGCCATACCCTCAATGTCTGTATCTAATCCCGGCCACCATATGCAACTCCGGGCAAATACCTTCATACTGCACATACCCATGTGTTGTTTGTGAAGGCTTTCTAGTAATTTTTGTCTGAAACTGGTGGGTATTACTACCCTGTCTGGTGTCTGGTGCTACAATAACAGTTTTAAATTCTTCAAAGACAAGACAGTCTGCATGCACTTCTGTCATTTCAACAACCTCCACCTCAACCCGAACCTTGTGCTCAATGGCAGTCGCATCCCTAAAGTTGAACACACAAAGTTTCTGGGTCTAACTCTTGACCCCAAGCTCACCTACAAGCAACACATCACTAACCTGAAACTAAAATGCAACAGCTCTCTCAACATCCTCCGACTCTTCTCCACACCACTTGGGGTGCAAACCATCATGCTCTCCTCAAAATCTTCAGGCTCACCATTCGTGCCAAGCTTGACTACGGCAATATTGTCTACTGTGTCGCTCACAACTCATACCTTAACCACATCAACACCATCCAAAATAAAACCCTCAGGCTTTGTCTAGGTGCCTACAAGACCTCCCCAATCACCACCCTTCATGTTGAAGCCATCGAACCCCTCTTTCTACTTAGATGTAGAAAGCTTAGCCTTTCCTATGCTTTTAGCAACACCCACAACCCTGTTTACAACCTCATTAAGTACCCCAATTTCTCCACCCTCTTTGATAGGACTAAAACCCTATCCCCTCCCTTCAGCTTACGCGTTAAATCAGACCTCTTCCATCTCAGCATCAACCACGCCACTCTCGGCACCTTCTCCTGTCCCACTTTTCCTCCTTGGGCCTCTCCTTGGCAATCTCCACAACCAAGTCAAAGACCCACTCTCAAATTACACCTCCATCTATACTGATGGCTCCAAGGAAGGCAACAAGACAGCTGCTGCTGCCATCTTCCAAGACATGACCCTTAGTAGCAGACTTCCCGACTACTCATCCATCTTTTCAGCCAAGGCAAAGGCCATTCTCCTCACCCCCAGCTTTACTCTTCGCTCAGCCACTTTGCCATTTTCTCTGACTCAAAGGCTGTTCTTATTTTTTACTGAACCTTAAATAGGATATCTTCACATCCTACCTCCTTCTCCAGAAACTCCTTTCGCCCACCCTCTGCAGGAAAAGTGTTTTTTCCTCTGGATACCCAGCCATGTTGGCATCCCTGGCAATGACAGGTCTGATGTAGCCGCTAAGCTTGCCCTCAACCTCCTCCCTACCACTTTTCCCAAAACCCTCTCTGACATCAAACCGCTTATAACTTCCCTTGTTCATGACCGCTGCCAAACCTCATGGAACTCCCAAATTGAGAACAAACTCCACGTCATCCAGCCCACCATTCCGATCAAACCCACCATCAACAACCATCTCTTGTATCGACAACGTTCATATTCCATCTTAGAATTGGTCACACCCACCTCGCTCACTCCCGCCTCCTTATTGGTTCCCCCCAACCCCTCTGCAACAATTGATATTGCACCCTTACAATCCATCACGTTCTCCTTGCTTGCCCTCTGTACAACCGTCCCAAAGCTTCCCTCGCTCCCCACAATTCAATTGCTAAGTTCTTACAGAAAAATCCTCTGGATTAAATTATCTCCTTCCTTCATCATGCTTCCCTCTACAGCCATATTTAATTCTCCTCTTCCACCCCCTCTCTTTACTTTGTTTTCGTTTTCGTTTCAACCATGCACCTCCTCTCGTGATAACAGCTTTCTGACTATTTGTTCTTAAATTTCTCTCATTCTCCCCCTGTTTCCTTTCCTTCCTACCTCTAGAATGATCTGACCTCTCAGGCACAATTTGACCCTCGTTGTCATGGTGCCATTAAGCCCTCATCAAACAAACAAGCAATCACTACCCTAGAACCCCACAAAATACATCCCTTATCAATTGACAGCTCATTTCTCCTTGTATAAAAAGGTTTAATTTCTTCATCCCCAATGTTACATGCAAGTCCATCTTATATGAACGAGGACTTCAAAAGAAAGAAAATGGTGAAAAAAGCATTTAAAAATCTTATTCTGTTAAGGGGATATCAGACTTATAGTACTCGAGTACGTATTTATACTCAAGTGCAATTTTTTTGTACTTGTAACTCAGCAAATTTGAAATTCAAGTGCTTGTTCTCATGACTTCTGTACTCGTTCTCAACATTTTGTACTCATACTCATATATGTACTGTATATGAGTATAATTATGAGTACATATGAATTCTAATATTTCCATGAATTCTTATCAGAACTTCTTTAAATCAATATGATCATCTGTTGTAAATGACTTTATGTTTATTGTTTTTTGCTAAGTCTGTTATTTGTACTATTAATTTATATAACAATCATAGATTTGATCAATTGTCTGGCAGCATGGCGTTTTTAATAAAGATACTAAAATGTTAAGAAACAATCTGTATTTATAAATTAACATATTATTTTTCTAAAAATAGCAAACTATATTATTTTTCTTAAATAATAATAATAATAAAGTACTTATACAGCGCCATTACTAAAAAAGATATTCTATCGCTTTCCAATCAAGATGTAGAATAATAAAACACACTGAGAAACTGCCAAAAGAACCAAAGAAGAATAAAATTTAAAAAAATTAATTAAAGGCCAGCTTGAAAAGGTGAGTTTTTAGGTTACGTTTGAATGAGATAAATGATGAATTAGACTTTACTGAATCAGGCAGGTCATTCCATAGTTTGGGACCGATGGAACAAAATGCACGAGAACCGAGCGGAAATGCAGTGCGGGGTAGAGAAAGAGGAGGATTACATGAGCTGCGTGTATTATATGTGGATTTCTGGAACTGAATTAGCTGTTTGAGGTAGGCTGGTGCCTGATTATGAATACATTTAAAACAAGACACAGAACTTTAAATTGGATCGTTTAACAATAGGAAGCCAATGCAGTTCTTTAAGGCAGCTTGAAGCACTATCGAATTTGCGTTTTGCAAAACAACTTTAGCTGCCTGGTTCTGAATTGATTGCATTGGTAATACACTAGAAGTGGGCAGCCCAGCAAACACAGCATTGCAATAGTCGAGGTGTGAAATGACTAAGCTTTGAACCAGTAGCCTACAACTTTCAGTGGTCAAGTGTTTCCTGATTCGACGAATCATATTTAATTGCGACTGGCTACAAGGCACTTTTCCTGATATGTAGTTGCATATTCAAGTTAGTATCAAGTGAAACACCTAGTAATTTAATGCAGCTGGATGGTTTTATAGAATCAGTACCGACTTGAATCGAGTCTGTCGTAATTCTCGCCTGTAATAAAGTGAACTAAAGAAAATGGCCTCAGTTTTTGTCATTCATTTTGAGCTTATTCAGCTGC
The DNA here is from genome assembly GCA_020152595.1 of Chiridota heheva. Lineage (NCBI taxonomy): Eukaryota > Metazoa > Echinodermata > Holothuroidea > Apodida > Chiridotidae > Chiridota > Chiridota heheva. Next base: position 1,215,623 of record JAIGNY010002337.1, read on the forward strand.
ATCCAGTGTTTTAGTTTGGATAAGACTTGTTGCATACCATTAACAGAATCTAATTCTTGAGCTACATTACCAGAATCAAAGCTAGAATAAAAGAGTGATCATCAGCATAACCAATGATATTCACGTGATCATTAGCATGTGAAATAACATCTGCAAGAGTACTTGCATAGCAAGTAAATGCAACGGACCTACAACTGAGCCCTGGGAACAGAAAAGGGTAGATCATGTGATTTGGATTGGCAGCCATTAACACAAACAACACTTCCTAGAAGAAAGGTAGGAAGTAAACCATTTCAGGCGGTGTTATTTTCAGATGCACTAATTTGGGCCATGTTAAATTGCAGTTATATAGGTCCACATTCTGACACAAATGCTTCTATGGTTCTGCACTCAAGCTATACAATATCTCTCTGAAAAAATTTAGAGGCTGCCAATTTAAAACTTGAACAATTTCTGGAGATTTACAAAATTATAAATTCTAAACGAAATAAACCAGACTTAATTATCAAGCTCCTCAAAATCCTCAATTTATTTTACACTTTTGTTAGGCGTTTTTGGCAACAAATTTGGCTTTATGACGTTGTACAGATTGGGTACTTTAATTTTTACTGTGATGCCATATCCATATTTTGTTTTTCATTTTGGTCATGTATTTTTTTGTGTTTTGCAGAAGCAAATGCCCATAGCATTAATATCTACAACATAAGTACGTTAAAAGTTGAATATGGACGTGTAGTTACAATGTTATATAAATTGTTTTAAAATTGATCAAACACCATAAAATTGACAAGAATTTCAACAAAAATGGATTAAACATCGACTATTTATAGTATTTTCAAATCTTAGGTAACAATTTGTATATTTGATTCAAATAGTATGATGTATTGCTTAGTATTTTCTGTTGTAAAACCTTTGTTTTTAAAAGTCTTTTGCGATTGTGTGAAATGGTGCAGCAAATTCTGACCAAAAGTTTTTGTGAAAAATGTTCTATTTATTTATGTTAAGTCTATTATTTGTTGATTTTCTGTCACAATTAAGAAAGCAGATAGCTCTTAGGTTTTCAACACCCCATCAATACCTAGCTTATTCAATGACTGAATTCAGGAACTAACTTCAAAGAATTATGTACATATTTTGCACTGGCTATTTTCATACATGATGGTTTCTCCATATTATGGAAAAATGTTAATAACTTTAATCGGGCATAACTCGGGAACTAAGTTGCTACCTTTCAGTCTTTAGGCCTAGAGAGAGAGAGTTGAACACACAATTACAAAATTCGGGTTATGATAGTACAAATGCTAACGCTTAATCGGACGAGAACACAGGTAACGTGCGGACAGACATAACATCGACAACCAAGTCAATGTCCACGGCCTTTGATAACCAGTTGTGGTGCACTGGCGCTTTAGGCCTAACATTTACAAACTATTTTATGCATTATTTTGTCTCTTTTAAGCAAAGTTGCCACACACCCATAGGTACATGTAGTTAGAGAAGGGTTCCTCCCATTTATCCAACGTGATTTTAGTTTTTATCTATATTATAGTTGTACTCGCACTCATACTCAAGTTAATGTACTCGTACTCAGGAAATGAAAATGTGAAGTACTCATGGTTTTGGGACTCGTACTCATGGTTTTGGGACTCGTACTGATGGTTTTGGGACTCGTACTTGTACTTGGGACATTATACTCTTGCTCATACTTACGAAAACGTACTCGACTACAAGTCTGGGATATATTTAAGTGTAAAGTCCTGTAGCACTTAAATAGAAAAGAATGAAATCAGACTAGCAGTTGTGATATCACATCCTCGGAGTCCTCAAAGTCTTTATGTATTTTATCATATTTTTTCCTGCAATTTGTGGCTTAAAACCCTTTGGATATTTTATGAAAGTAATAAAACAGAATGTAGTAAGGGTAATCATAATTTACCACCTTTAAGGGGGCAGTTTAGGTCTAGAGCGTTCTCTATGGTCATTTTTTTTTTTTTATCGCTGTATTTGGTACTTTAATATGTCTACTATAACATGCAAATAATAAAATTATCAGATTCATTCTTTTTATTCCTATAAATTAACCTTATAAATGATCACTCATAATGTTAGAATCAGATTGCCATGGCAACGCATATATAAATAACACCAAAAAGCCAATTTATCGCCCATTTAAAAGCATATACAATCCCAATTGCATCACACTACCTCTTTTATACCCTGCTGTATGGAAAACGGCTGGTGTTATTAGTCTAAGAACCATCTATTGACCTTTGATATGCTCTCTTTCTACTATTGTTCTAAAATACATTGTAATATACATTCGTTTCCATGTCAATTTGAACCGAAACTTGAAACGCAATTTACTCAAAACGACTAATTTTGGCTACAAATCACTGAAACTTTTAAAGTATACACCCAACCAGCACAAAACTTTGCAGAAATGTTGCCTTTGAAAAGAGCTACAAAATGTATGTTTAATTTTTCCAATATCTTTTCCAATTTAAAGTTATAACAAAATATAATCAATTTGTATGTATTGTATTGTTTTTTTGTTGCCATGGTAACACGATAACGGTTACTGCGAAGAAAAAAAACATACAAATTTCTTACAAGCCATCAATTTAGCTGTATGCAAAGTAAGAACTATGTAGAACTAAAAATGTGGAGGTAGTAGCAATGTAATTGCAACCCATATTTGTTAATGCAAAAATGATTGTTTGACCTTTGACCCTGGCTAATTTGCATATTAAGGTCAAGTTTAATTGAAAATTTAATGCTAATTTGTAGGCATTCCCTCATACATTATAACCACCAAGTTTCATTCAGATACACATCAGAACACAGGAGATATATAAGGAAACAACATATTACAAAATAAAGGGCGCTCTAGACCTTAACTGCCCCCTTAAGACAAATAATAATTCAAAAAGTAAAACAAGTAGAATCAATTTTCTTCAAATGAATTCAATGTTTTTTTATATAAACTCAGTGGCAAAGAGAAAAACTTATTAATTTTCTTATGTTACACTATCTTCTAATATTTAAATCCATCTCCAACATTATTTGAATGGTAGCATACAGTTGAATATGACTAAGAAGGTTTGTCCAAAGAGGTTGAGATTAATCCTAAGTTGTTTCATTTTTATGTTCTCTCAAAGCAAAAAAACCAAGGAGGTTGTTGGTCCCCTTCAGGGTAATGATGGTGTTACTATCAATAGTGGTAAGGATATGGCTGAGGTTTTGAATGACGACTTTTGTGTCTGTTTTTACTAAGGAGTCCCCTGCTGGTGATGTTGTGGATTATCTTAGTGTGCACTCTTCAGTATTCATTAAGGATGTTGATTTTTCAGTTGATGTTGTGTCTAAGAAGTTGAAGGGTTTGAATTCAAATAAAGCACCTGGTCCAGATGGTATACATCCTGCTGTCTTAGGTGATTGTTCTTTCTGTTACCCTGAGTATTATCTTTTCAAAGTGCTTTGATGTAGGTGTAGTTCCTAGTGATAGAGAATTGCAAATATCACTCCTGTTTTTAAAAAGGGTGACCACAGTTTGCCTTGTAACTATAGGCCAGTGAGTCTTACTAGTGTTGTGTGCGAGGTTATGGAGTCCATTGTTAAGGATGTTGTACTACAGTAGATCATTTACTGGTCAATGGTTTGTTGAACCTGTCCCAGCATGGGTTCTTACCTAAGAGGTATTGTGCTACTAAACTAGTTGATTCTGGTCATGATGTAGATGTTATCTATTTAGATTTCCAAAAAGCATTTGATAAGGTTCCATTGGGCAGGCTCATGATGAAAACAAGAGCGCTTGGTGTGGAGGGAAAGTGTGCCAGTTGGATATATTCTTGCTTAGTTTACAGGTCACAAAGAGTTGTTGTTAATGGTGAAGTATCTCCATGGAAGAAGGTTACAAGTGGTGTTTCTCAGGCTTCTGTATTATGTCCACTACCTTTCTTAATCTTCATTAATGATATTTATGTTTCCCTTGGCTCCAGGATTTGTAAATTTGCTGATGACACTTACAGTGTAGCTGTACAGGATTGTTGATGATGCTAGGGATTCTTCACTTTTGCAAACTGATCTGGATAAGTTAGTTTCTTGGTCCCAAACATGGCAGATGTCATTCAATGTTCATACATGCAAAGTTATTCATTTTGGTCAGAACAATCTGGCTTTTGATTACTGCATGAATGGTTCAAATCTTGCTTGTGTTGATCAAGAAAGGGATCTAGGTGTTGTCATTACTAGCAATCTGAAGCCTTCTAAACATTGTGCTTTAGCAGCTGCAAGGGCAATTAGGATGCTTGCTTTGATTAAAAGAATTTTTTGTTTTCTTGGTAGAGGGGTTGTCCTTAATTTGTATAAACAGTTAGTCAGGCCTCACCTTGAGTATGCTATTCAGGCTTGGAGTCCCTTTTATGAGAAGGATAAGTTAATTTTGAAGCAGGTTCAGCGAAGAGCCACTAGACTTATTCCTGAAGTAAGGAATCTCTCTTATGAATCTAGGGTGCGAATTCTTGGTTTGACCACGCTTGATTGAGTTGAGAAGAGTAGGTGGCGATATGATTTAGGTTTTTAAGTTCCTATCTGGTAGTGATGCTTTGACTTCCTGTTATTTCTTGCATGTTTCAGCTAATCCTCATGTGACACTTGGTAACAGTTTGAAGTTGACCAAAGAGTTCTCACGGATAGATATTCAGCATATAAGCTTTTTGCAAAGAGTTGTTAATGAGTGAAATAGTTTGCCTGAGTGGGTAGTTAGCTCCAATTCTGTTCACAATTTCAAAGTCAACATTGATAAATTCTTTACTAACTCTGGGCATCTTTGATTGTTTTTCTTTTTTTGTGGTGGTGGTGGTGGTGTTAGTTTGGGCTTTTTATGGGGTGACTAACCTTTCTTAGCCCATAAACATGTTATGTTATGTAGAAGTTTTGAATCTCCATTCTAAACCACATTAAAATTTAGCAGGAGAAAACATTCTGAAGAGTTTTTGTGACTGAAATTTGGGGTTGAAATTTAAGGACTGAAATTTAAATAATCTTATTAAAAAGGTTGAGCTGTTATCTCTTTCATATGTCACAACCTTTCAATAAATTAAAAATTTTCAAACTTTTGTCATAATTTAAAAATGATTCTGTTCAGAATTTTAAGCTCTTTTCGGTCAATATAAGACCTCTACCTTTCTTAAAGTTTTACATACCTTGTCAAAACCTCTGAAGGGATTATTTTGCGTGGGTCAGATCTCTTGTCAGTCAAGTTTACCGTTGATACTTTGCTGTTGCAGAGGTGTGCCAGGCCCCACCTAGTTTCAAAGGAACTTTGGAAAACCGCCCTCCCTCCAAAAGAACAGGTCAATGTCGAGTCCACTTTACTGAAAAGTGCAGTTTAAAGGAACATTCATGTGCCTAGACGTGCTTCCGTGTAATAAAAAAAACAAAGTTAAATCCATATTCGGTCCATCAGGCTTATCGCAAGGTTCCAGAGCACATGACTCTCCCTGGATGAGACGGCGGTCCATCAGATATTAATTCCCCATACCCGCAGTGCTGTACTAATTTTACAGCTGAGTGGACTGGAGCAAGTAGAGTCTTGTTCACAATGCAGTGTTTGCAAGAGGAGTTAAATCTGGCTCTTTAACCACTGAGCCACTGCACTTTTCCATGTGATAGAGGACATATAAACATAATGTTGACAAAAATTCTATGATATCTTGTTTTGTTTTTAAGATACTATATATTGAATATTAAAAGTTTTCACAAGTATAGTTAAAAGTGAGTGGTGTAGTAAGTCTGCTATGATGTCACAAAGGCACCTCCATAATAATTATGTAATTTTCTTTACAGAAAATCATATCTTACTATTCTCCAGCACACAACATACTTACTGTACCTGCTACCACAATAATACAATAGGCTACAGCTCTCGACCTCACTCAAACCGCTGTTAGTGCTAGGAGAAGAGTATTTCAGTGGGGAAATATTAAACGAATTAAAACATACAAAAATATGAGATAAAGTACACTGTACCATAGACTTCATATGATCATGCGTTCGGTTCGTTATTAAATGACTGTTCCTGTAAATCTTAATTGAATAATTTCAAATATGACTGGTGGGTTGTTTTGCTCACAGTTGATTATCTTAGAGCTAGGAATACCCAAATGTTATTTTTTTTCTTTACCAGTTTGTTTCTTTAATTGTCCTTGATCAGTTTGAAGGATTAGTTCAGTGGTCAAGCAGGTCCTAACAAAAGTTTGTGAGAAAACAAACAAACCTAAATCTACAGGAATATTCCTTTGATCAACTTACACATTTAAAGGATTAGTTCAGTGGTCAAGCAAGTCCATCACATATGAAAGAGGACTTCAAAAGAAACAAATTAGTGAAGAAAGCGTTCAAAATTTTATTCTGTTAAGGAGATATTCAAGTTTAAAGTTTGTCATCATTTCTGTTGAAACGACTGAAATCAGACAAATTTCTGAGGCTGTGACATCACAACTAGTCTGATTTCAGTCGTTTCCACACAAATGATACCAAACTTTAAACTTAGATATCTCCTTAACGGAATAAGATTTTTGAATGCTTTCTTTATCATTTTCTTTCTTTTAAAGTCCTCTTTCATATAAGATGGACTTGCTTGACCACTAAACTAGTCCTTTAAATGCGTAAGTTGATCAAGGGAATATTCCTCTAGATTAAGGTTTGTTTGTTTTCTCACAAATGTTGTAAGACCTAAGGACATTTTGCTTTTATGTGAAATGTTGATTGATTCGTATTCAGTTTTGAACACATTATATAATTTACTTCCATTTAATGATAAAAGAATTATAATTTATTTTTCTTGCTTATGCAAAGGTTGTAGATACACTTCCATAGGAAAGGCGCCATTGCAAACCTATATAATTTCAGGTTTACAGTAACTATAATTTCAATTACCTTTTGTCAATTACCAATTTGGAGATAAATGCAAGCAATCCTTTGTTTCCTTGCTTTAAACTAAATATTTTTGTAAATGTTATGTCCACTTTTTGCAAAGAGAACAATAAATAAGTATATAAAGTAATATTTTAATATTTAGTGTTGTCCTTTGTATACGAATTGAAATCCTAGGGTGTGTGTGGTGTGTGGAGGGGGGGGATGGGAGGGAGTAAATTCAAGCTCACATACAAAGTAATTTTAGTTCAACACAGTGCATAATCCAGTTCCAGATTGGTGAGGGCTATTGCACCCTGACCATTCTTTGTTACGCTGGAGCATGACCTTAAAAAACTTAAATCATCATAGCCATTGGGGTCAGGGGGCTGGTATTTATCCCTGGTTTCCATGGCGCAAGGGAATGAGAGCATATCATAACTTTAACTGTGATTGTAACCACTTAAAATTTGATTAGAGTGTTCATTTAAACATCCTTTGCTTAACAGCTATGCCATTGAAATCATTAGCGTGTCCACTTAGGTTATTTGTACTCCATTCAAGCATAATTTATCCCTTGTGTGTCTGCCATTGATTTCTGCTTCACATTTTCTCAGAACACTTTTTCTTTTCGATTGTCCTTAATTGAACGAATTGACACCTGCCAGCATAAGTATTTGCAATGGTATGAAGTTTGTCACCTTTCATTCTGTCCCTTTCCATAATCGAGGAAGTAAGCGAGTATCGTCTTTTGTCTGCGAGTAAATTCGGGTGTTGAGATACCACCTCGTTTGTACAAGCTTTCCATGGCTGGTCAATTTTATGATAGACTTGGTTCGATTGAAAATTCAAAGTTTCAAAACTTGAAGTATAAGAGTAAGATTGCGCTTGTTGTAGGGTATGTATACTTCTTTCTTTCCAAGTATATTTTTTGTACAGTACAGTAAGTCATAAAAGAGCCATAAAGTCTGAGGGCTTCATTGTGTGCATGTATTCGTAACATTTTTACTTTTGAAATTTTTTCTTACCAATATGAAATTTCACTGATAAGTATCATGGACATTTTGTCAACTTTTCCCAAATTTCCATAAATCCACCTTGATAAAGCATGTGGTACAACCTTTTCAAACAACACTGTCTAATGCAGTCTGAAGATTTACAGCAAGTGCTTCAAATGAAAAGAAGTTTCATTGCTCAATCATTTTAAGCATAAATATTATCTGTACTCTCGAGGTCGGACATCCGGGAATGTTGTGGTGCACTGCAACGTAACGATGCTTTTTTTACGATCTCAAACTTCAGTCAAAAGGGGAAAACAAACAGTCAGTAATCACTGCAGTCAATGGGAAAACAATTTTTGTTGTTGTCATTTTTCAAAAAATGCTGGACAGAATGTATTTTTCTTTAAATTTTGATGTGTATTAGATAATAGTTGCTAACATATATAAGTACCATTAATTTTTGCAGACATGGCTGAGGTGACACAAGTTCTCATAAGAAATATCCCATTGACTGTAATGATAAAGTTTCCCCTCCAACTTGGCAAAACCATACTGAGCTTGTACACACCTACGTTGACTCCGACCGCGAGAATTAAGGAAATATTGTTCAAAATTGATCCATATCAGAGTCAACTCCACAGATTCTGTTTATATATATTTTTGTTACTTTCTACAGTACTGTATCATCTTTCTTGAAACTTAAATGGAATTTTCACTTAAGTTTTTGGAGTTCATATAACTCTATGTGAGTTTTGTGACTCTTTGATTTGATTTTCACCAAGAAAATAGTCAAGTGTGTGAGCAAATATGCAAAGAATAAAATGAGAAAATATCACCTGCATGCTTTACCTGAAGACCAAATTGGCTTGAATAATGGTTTAAAAGATGAGTTTAGCGGTCAAATATTCCCTCTTTTACATTAGTTGTTCTGCTCCTTAAAGTTTCAAACAGTCAGACCCGACCTGATAAATAACCAGGTTGGGTCAGATTTTTCCTCTTTATTTTCTTTAATCTGAAAACCTCAGATGTTGTGGAAGTTGGTGCTGAGTATCATATTAGCAATGGATGAAGTCCTTATTGTGTGGTTATTTTAATTAAGATAATTGGTCTCACTATTTCCTATAGTAAGTTTGTGGTTATGATTTGCTGGAACAAATTTTAAGGAGAAGGACAAGTCATGATGATAGAGAACCATAGAATTAAAGGTAACAGGGAATGCTGAGCTCGATCACCGGGTGAACAATGACAGGTTTTCCCGATGACTTAATATTACCTAGAATACCAATTGTTACATAATATATTTTGAAAAGACAAAAATTGATGTGACAGATATTGACATAAAGTGACTTTAAAGATTTGTTATCGTTACAGTCAATGGGTCAAATGGTGGTCTTGGTGACACATACATGTGGCTTTATTTGCTATCACAGCAGTCATTGGCAGCTCAGCCTTCTCCGTTTCCTAATTCTTTGTAGAGAACAAAAAAGGAAAAGAACAAAAGAAACTATTTTTATATCTGATTATTCCATCCAAGAGATGTCACAAGTTTTTTGAAAATAACTGCTGCAGAAAGTGACATCACACGCTCACTTTCTTCACTAAATTCCTTGAAAATTACTTTGCCTTTTTACTGATTGAAAAAAGACATAAAAAAGATCTTAAAGGATTAGTTCAGTGGTCAAGCAAGTTCATCTTATATGAAAGAGAACAAAATGGTGAAGGAAGCATACTAAAATCTTATTCTGTTAAAGAGAAATTTAAATTTAAAGGATTAGTTCAGTGGTTAAGCAAGTCCATCTTATATAAAAGAGGACTTCAAAAGAAACTAAATAAAGTGCACCACAACTGGTTATCAAAGGCGTGGAAATTGACTTATTCGATGTTATGTCTAAAAGAGACCTGTGTTTTAAAGGATTAGTTCAGTGATAGCATTTGTACCATCTTATATAAAAGAGGACATTGTAAAAGTTCAACTCTCTCTCTAAACTAAATGATGAAAAAGGAATTCAAAAATCTGATTCAGTTAAGGGGATATTCAAATGTAAAGCTCTGTCTCATCTGCATAGAAATGACTGGTGTAGTAAGTCTACAATGGAAAGTTGGCATCTTCATCCTCTTCATTCTTAACAATTGTTAATGTAGTTTAAAGAAAGTTTATTTAATTTTTTCAACATTTAAATTATTTTTTCCTCAAACTTTCTTCAGGTAGTAATAAATACCCTTCCTAGACTCAGCTTTACTACTTTTGGACATACATCCATGGTTTTTAAGCCACAAAATTGCAGGACAAAATATGAATACATATGTCTGAGACTATGACATCACTACTAGTCTGATTTCAGTCGTTTCTACACAAACAAACATAGTTGAAACTTAGATATTTCCTTAATAGAATGAGATCTTTTATTGCTTTCTTCACCATTTTGTTTTTTTAAGTCCTCTTTCATATAAGATAAACATGCATGACCCCTAAACTAATCCTTTAAAGTTTGGTATCATATGTGTACAAACGACTGAAATCAGACTAGTTGTGATGTCACATCCTCACATTCCTAAAAGTTGTAATGTATTTTATCATTTATTTTCCTGTGATTTTGTACTGTAGCTTAAATCCTATTGCATATGTCAGGAAAGTAGTAAAATAGAATATAGTAAGGGTAATTGTAATTTACCACCTGAAGAAAGTTCTAGGGAAAATGTTTAAAATAGCAAAGAAGTTAAGATCAATTTTCTTTAAAATGTAAGTTTCAACTTGAATATCTTCTTAACTTAATAAGATATTGAGGTAGTTTCTTCACCATTTTGTTTCTCTTGTTAAGTCCTCTTTGATATAAGATAAAATTGCTTGACCACTAAAGTAATTCTTAAATACATGATTCCCTCACTAGATCCTAATTTTGCAATTTGCTGGTGAAAAACCCCAAAAACTCTTTAAAAGAAATCAAAATGACCTTTGAGTAATTTTAAGTTGAGTGTTGCTTCTGGTAGTATTTTGAACACATCTTAAAATTGAGTATGTATGAGTGAAAAAGATTTTTGGACTTCTCTCTGTAGCATTTTGTTCCTTGAGTGGTCTTCCATATGAGATGCATATGCTTGCCCATTAAACTAAGTTTAGGGTGAAAGAAATTTAAAGGATTATTTCAGTGGTGAGAAGAGCATTACAAATCTTAGTTGATATTCAAGTTTACAATTTGATATAATTTCTGTAGAAATGACTGAAATCAGACTAGTTGTGATGTCACATCCTCACATTCCTAAAAGTTGTAATGTATTTTATCATTTATTTTCCTGTGATTTTGTACTGTAGCTTAAATCCTATTGCATATGATAGTAAAATGTAATTATAATTTACCACCTGAAGAAAGTTCTAGGAAAATGTTTAAAATAGCAAAGAAGTTAAGATCAATTTTCTTTAAAATGTAAGTTTCAACTTGAACACAGGTAGTTTCTTCACCATTTTGTTTCTCTTGTTAAGTCCTCTTTGATATAAGATATAACATTCGACCACTAAACCAATTCAATGTCCTAGATCCTAATTTTGCAATTCTTTGAAAACCAGAAATCAAAATTGTGAGTGTTGCACTGGCGTATTTTACACATCCACCCCAGGTGAAAAAGATTTTTGAACTCTGTAGCATTTTGTTCTGTAGACAGGTCTTCCATTATAACCTTGCCCATTAAACTAAGTTTAGGTAGATTTGATTATTTCAGTGGTCAACTATGTCCATCTTATATGGAAGAGGACTTACAAAAGAAACATGGTGAAGAAAGCATTACAAATCTTATTTCGTTAAGGAGATATTCAAGTTTAAAATTTGATATAATTTCTGTAGAAACAACTGAAATCAGACTAGTTGTGATGTCACAGCCTCAGATTCCTTCAAAGTCTTTATGTATTTTAAAGAAAGTTTATTTTGACGACGAGTGAACACACAATTACAATGACGGAGTCGTCGCCTGCGTATTCGGTTATGATAGTAACAATGCTGTCACGAAACGCTTAATACGACCTGGATGAGAACACAGGTACGACGTACGGACAGACATAACATCGACAACCAAGTCAATGTCCACAGCCTTTGATAACCAGTTGTGGTGCACTGGCGTGTCCACCCAAGCCAGGCTTGAACCCAGGGCCTCGTGGTCTGTAGACATGTATGATAAGCGCTACACCACAGTTAGGAGATGAAAAAGTTTATTTAATTTTTCAACTATTTAAATTAGTTTTCCTCAAATTTTCTACAGGTGATATATTACAAACATCCTTCCTAGATTCAGTTTTAATACTTTTTTGACATATCCCATAGTTTTTGAGCCACAAAATTGCAGGAAAAAATATAATAGAATACATCAAGATTTTCAGGAAACTAGTCTGATTTCAGTCATTTCTACACAAATGATACCAAAGTTTAAACTTAAATATCTCCTTAACGGAATACAATTTTTGAATGCTTTCTTGACCATTTGAAGTCCTCTTTATATAAGATAAACATGCTTGACCACTGACCTAATCCTTTACCAGACTGGCTGGGTATGTGGTAGATCACCAGCTGGCAGGCATGGGTTCTATTCTGAGTCTGGTCATGCCAGAGACTTTAAAAATGGCATGCACTTGCTTGTTTGGCACTGGAGGACAAAGCAGGGTAATAATTTCATGTGGTTGGTGATTTTGTTATGCTCTTGTGGTGTATTCATTTACTGAATGTTATTTCATAACATCAATAACCTCTGCTCAAGGATTGCATTTAAGACTTACAAAATTTTAGTTTTTCGTATTACTATATTTTACATTTTGGTTGTATGATTTATTTTGTTTTACCTGCATTTAAGTCATTTGATTAATTCAACTTTAATCTGGTTTTGTATATTTCAAAGATTTCCAGCATTTTCTTTCTCATTTTCAGTATGTTGTACAGTACTTCTATTTGTAGGATTGTATCACTTGCTTTTGCTTTTCTTTTGTATGTCAAGTTTGAATGTGTTATGTACTATACAGGACCTCATGGAATATCTTGTATGTGTTGAATGGGCCACACTGCCAAAAGAAGGCATATTAATAAAAAAGCTAAAGGCATCAAATTACTATAACAATTAAAACAAAGATAAATCTGAATATAATTTTAAAAAGGATTGATGGTGGTTTTGATTGTTTATTCAGCAGAATATCTTTAAATCTTAGCAACACCATTAAAGATTTTTAACATATTCTCAAAAAAATCAATAGAAGATTTTCAGGGATGGATGTTGAATTAAACATCTTGAGCCTGTCTCCCTTCCCTCTAAAACTTGTTTACTTAACACCCATTCTATGTCTTCAAGTTGCGGTATCTAAGTGATTACAACTTCTCATTCATGAAAACGTATTGTGGATTATTGATCAACTTGTAACATTCCACTCCCTTATCAGTAAGTCAATTGATCCTGCACCATAAATTGATTATTTTTTATTGTTTCACCAAGTTTTCTAAATTGCTGTCTTGAAACTCTAGGAATTTTTCTTGACAGTTGAAGACTATTAAAAGGGAGTGTGTATAAGCTGTGATAATTTATTTTCTTTGTTGATTCACCAGAACAGTTTCTTTTTTTCTGTGATGTATTTTTTCAAATGCTATTGATAAGGAAGAATAGATTGGAAGGTTAGAATTTTCTGATGAATCTTTTGAGACCCTTTTGTAGGTAGTTTTGTGAATGATAAAGACTTTCACTCTCTGTATATTTACTCAATAGTTGATTGCAATCACGGCAGGAAATCATAGGATCACGTTTACTGTTTCAAAAGAAACTGGTTGCATTATTTCTGGATTATTCAGCGCCGCACTATGTTCCTTTATTCATAAGCTGATGTTAGTTACAGTTAAAAAGTTTCTCGCTTTGGATTTTGGATTACAATGAAAGGGTGTAACTCCCTATTAGAATTGGATAGTGTTTAAAGTCTGTTGCATTCTCTGGATTAGTTTCATAAGTGTTTCCATCACCATTTATCACGCTGATAGTTGTGGTGTTTGCACCTCTTACAAAAATGATTGAGTCCATGTTGTAGTAATCTTATCTTTTACAGAGTGAGAGGTACACAGGGGTGATTGTCCTTCTTTTGAACAGGATTATGTTTTGTTGAAAGGATAAATATAATTCACTTTGAAGACTATTCACTTTACATTTTCATCATTTAAACTTCATTAAAAATTGAAAAATGTCCTTACAGGCTTTGTGAAGGATCTGCTGAAATTTTGTTGTTGGTTACGTTTTCAATATGGCATCAGCAAGAAATAAATCACCTTTTTCATCCATAATAAAACTTTAGATATTTCACACATTTTTATGAGAGAGAACTTGAATATGGTTTTATATTACACCATATTCCTGCATCATATTCACTTGTTGCAACTCACAGATGTATACCATAATAGACAATCGTCCGCAGCGACCTGGCAGTCGCCACGGTCATTGGAACAGAGTTCTATCAGGGATCAGGTTTGTTTTATGTTAATTGGTTACATAGACAAAAGTTAAGTTCATATCTGATTCCCAGGTGTAGTAAGCTTTTGAAAAGTGGGATGGGGGAGGGGGGCACAGGCACAACCTTTTCAAGTCATATTTCACCCATTCCAATCTGTAGATAGAATAAGTGAGCCCAAAACAACAAAGTAAAGTCAATGGGCACTTCATTTTTAGAAAGGGGCACTTTTCCAATGGTGACACATTCCTCCACATGGTACTGACAAAAGTCAGTAGGACTAATTGAGGGGCACTTTTCATTTTCAGTAGGGGCACTTTTGTCATTTTTCAGAAAATTGGGGGGAGGGGGGAGGCACATGCCTTTAGTGCCCCACTCCCCCCTTTTTCCCGATTCCTACTCCTACGCTGATTCCTGATAGTTTAAAAATATTTTTTATGTAATTTTTCAGTGTTAAATATTTTAAATATGCTACAGAGTGTATGCAATAGTGGGGACTATAGTAAAAAGCATACTTCAAATGTTCTTTATGCTAGCAGAGACTACCATAGCTCACATGCTCAAAGAAGTCTCAATTCTTTGTCAAAAATGGCTTCTTCTCAGATTGAGATCATGCCAATATATCTTGTATTGATAGAGTTGAGGCATCATAAAGCTGTCTTATAGTAAATGTTGTACAGTATTAGCTTCTTGTTTCCAAGGGCATAAATCCGTTTTTTTTTAAGTGGGGAGGGATGATTTTTGTGGGAGGATTAGTTTGCTGCATTAGTGGCAATGCGAGCATGAAGCACTCGCTGATAGGGGTGGGGTCCATGGGCCTGAAGGCCCCTGGTGGGGTCCAGGGGCAAAGCTCCTGGAATGTTTAATATCTTAGGGCTAAAATTAGCCCCAAAATAACATCAAAACATGCTTAGGGTCCAAACACATTTACCTCTAAAAGCTGTAGAAAACAGTAGTAGGCCATACTCTTGGGGTGAAATTCGAGTCCAAAATAATTAAAAGTCATTCTTTATAACAAACAGGTTTATCTAATTTTAGCTTTCGACTGCGAGATAAATAATTGTCTTAATTTTGCTGAAGCAAATCTTGCATCATGAAAACAATAGATCAACAATTTAAACTTCAAATCTTCATTGATATGATGTTACACATCATTACATCAAGCTAACTGAAGAAGGTTGGAGATTTAATTGCTAACAGGCTAAAGAGAAATATGCTAAAGTTCTTTTTGATAGGCAATCAACATACTGGACTAAAAACAGCAAGTACTTAAAAACCATTGTGCGACACATGTGGCAGGAGGAAGAACAAACAAATTCATCTCATTTATAATAGCCCACCGATATGCACAAAATAGAAACGATTCTTTGGAACTCTAAAGAGATTCTAAATACAATAAGCAAAAAATAATTTTAATATGAAATGATTCTCAAATGGTGGCTGGCCCGGTCAAGTTACCAACCCTGCCAATGTCATTGCTATGACTTTCCACTTTTCAGCATCAATGATTCGCTGCAAACAGTTTTTACATCCAAGAACCCAGTATTACTTGTGCAGAATTCATTATTTAAACAAAATATTTCCTTTTCAAGATCAGCCTGCCACACAATTATATGAAATAAACAAATGAATAACTTAAAATGAAATAAAAAAGCTAAATCCATCCGAGCCATTAGGCTCATTGAGCTGGTGATTATCCCCAGTTTCCAGGGCGCAAGCGGATGAGAATACGTTACTCCCCCTGGACGGATATCAGTCCATCACAGATTAACTCTCCAGCAGTGCTGGTACTCATTTTAACAGCTGAGTGGACTGAAGCAAGCAGAGTAAATTGTCTTGCTCAAGGACACAATGCAGCACTCATGATGGGATCGAACTCGGTACCTCTCAAATACAAGCATGACTCTCTAACCACTGAGCCACAGCACCTCATTAAAAAAAAAACCTTTTCTGTGTCATTGTCAATCTCAGCTTAGTTTTTAAACGTTGTTTTAAATTGGGAATTTACAAAATCATTTTTTCGTGACGTCAGTCAGGATATCTATCATATTGTGGTAATTGAGATGAAAGTATATATTTTCTTGATTAATGGTTAGTTTTGTGATACACGGTAATCTTTCTCAATTTTTCAATCAAATAACAGAAGTGGCAAAAAGCATTTATTTTAGTGATTTAAAATTTGGGGCTGTATCATCAGCAAAAGTAGGGGGGAGGATAATTGTACAAATTGTTCCCCTTTTCAAAAAGTGTGGGATATATTCCCCCATCCACAAAGGATCTATGCCCTTGCTTGTTTCTAACCTTGGTTGATACTAATTGTATCCTTTTCTTTGCATTTAAAAAAAAATTCATTTGCATTTCTCTCTGAAATATAACTTGTAAATTAGTCTCAAAATGCATTTAGGTATATAAAGGGCATATTCTTGGATACGAAGTACTGTAAGATACCTTGACCATAAACAGTAGAAATCACCAAACTATCAGGGGTAAGATACCTTGACAATAAACAGTAGAAATGACCAAACTATCAGGGGTAAGATACCTTGACCATAAACAGTAGAAATGACCAAACTATCAGGGGTAAGATACCTTGACAATAAACAGTAGAAATGACCAAACTATCAGGGGTAAGATACCTTGACCATAAACAGTAGAAATAACCAAACTATCAGGGGTAAGATACCTTGACCATAAACAGTAGAAATGACCAAACTATCAGGGGTAAGATACCTTGACAATAAACAGTAGAAATGACCAAACTATCAGGGGTAAGATACCTTGACCATAAACAGTAGAAATGACCAAACTATCAGGGGTAAGATACCTTGACCATAAACAGTAGAAATGACCAAACTATCAGGGGTAAGATACCTTGACCATAAACAGTAGAAATAACCAAACTATCAAGGGTAAGCTACCTTGACCATAAACAGTAGAAATGACCAAACTATCAGGGGTAAGATACCTTGACCATAAACAGTAGAAATAACCAAACTATCCAGGGTAAGATACCTTGACCATAAACAGTAGAAATGACCAAACTATCAGGTGTAAGCTACCTTGACCATAAACAGTAGAAAGGACCAAACTATCAGGGGTAAGATACCTTGATCATAAACAGTAGAAATGACCAAACTATCAGGGGTAAGATACCTTGACCATAAACAGTAGAAATGACCAAACTATCAGGGGTAAGATACCTTGACCATAAACAGTAGAAATAACCAAACTATCAAGGGTAAGCTACCTTGACCATAAACAGTAGAAATGACCAAACTATCAGGGGTAAGATACCTTGACCATAAACAGTAGAAATGACCAAACTATCCAGGGGTAAGATACCTTGACCATAAACAGTAGAAATGACCAAACTATCAGGGGTAAGATTCCTTGACCATAAACAGTAGAAATGACCAAGCTATCAGGGGTAAGATACCTTGACCATAAACAGTAGAAATGACCAAACTATCAGGGGTAAGATACCTTGACCATAAACAGTAGAAATAACCAAACTATCAAGGGTAAGCTACCTTGACCATAAACAGTAGAAATGACCAAACTTTTAGGGGTAAGATACCTTGACCATAAACAGTAGAAAGGACCAAACTATCAGGGGTAAGATACCTTGATCATAAACAGTAGAAATGACCAAACTATCAGGGGTAAGATACCTTGACCATAAACAGTAGAAATGACCAAACTATCAGGGGTAAGATACCTTGACCATAAACAGTAGAAATAACCAAACTATCAAGGGTAAGCTACCTTGACCATCAACAGTAGAAATAACCAAACTATCAGGGGTAAGATACCTTGACCATAAACAGTAGAAATGACCAAACTATCAGGGGTAAGATACCTTGACCATAAACAGTAGAAATAACCAAACTATCAAGGGTAAGCTACCTTGACCATAAACAGTAGAAATGACCAAACTATCAGGGGTAAGGTACCTTGACAATAAACAGTAGAAATAACCAAACTATCAGGGGTAAGATACCTTGACCATAAACAGTAGAAATGACCAAACTATCAGGGGTAAGATACTTTGACAATAAACAGTAGAAATAACCAAACTATCAGGGGTAAGATACCTTGACCATAAACAGTAGAAATAACCAAACTATCAAGGGTAAGCTACCTTGACCATAAACAGTAGAAATAACCAAACTATCAGGGGTAAGATACCTTGACCATCAACAGTAGAAATGACCAAACTATCAGGGGTAAGATACCTTGACCATAAACAGTAGAAATGACCAAACTATCAGGGGTAAGATACCTTGACCATACACTGTAGAAAGGACCAAACTATCAAGGGTAAGATTCCTTGACCATAAACAGTAGAAATGACCAAACTATCAGGGGTAAGCTACCTTGACCATAAACAGTAGAAATGACCAAACTATCAGGGGTAAGATACCTTGACCATACACAGTAGAAAGGACCAAACTATCAAGGGTAAGCTACCTTGACCATAAACAGTAGAAATCACCAAACTATCAGGGGTAAGATTCCTTGACCATAAACAGTAGAAATGACCAAACTATCAGGGGTAAGATACTTTGACCATAAACAGTAGAAATGACCAAACTATCCAGGGTAAGATACCTTGACCATAAACAGTAGAAATGACCAAACTATCAGGGGTAAGATACCTTGACCATAAACAGTAGAAATGACCAAACTATCAGGGGTAAGATACCTTGACCATAAAGAGTAGAAATGACCAAACTATCAAGGGTAAACTACCTTGACCATACACAGTAGAAATGACCAAACTATCAGGGGTAAGATACCTTGACCATAAACAGTAGAAATAACCAAACTATCAGGGGTAAGATACCTTCACCACAACAGTTTAAAGGACCAAACTATCAAGGGTAAGCTACCTTGACCATAAACAGTAGAAATGACCAAACTATCAGGGTAATATACCTTGACCATAAACAGTAGAAATGACCAAACTATCAGGGGTAAGATACCTTCACCACAACAGTAGAAAGGACCAAACTATCAAGGGTAAGCTACCTTGACCATAAACAGTAGAAATAACCAAACTATCAGGTGTAAGATAATGTACCTTGACCATAAACAGTAGAAATAACCAAACTATCAGGGGTAAGATACCTCCACCACAACAGTAGAAAGGACCAAACTATCAAGGGTAAGCTACCTTGACCATAAACAGTAGAAATGACCAAACTATCAGGGGTAATATACCTTGACCATAAACAGTAGAAATGACCAAACTATCAGGGGTAAGATACCTTCACCACAACAGTAGAAATGACCAAACTATCAGGGTAAGCTACCTTGACCATAAACAGTAGAAAGGACCAAACTATCAGGGGTAAGCTACCTTGACCATAAACAGTAGAAATCACCAAACTATCAGGGGTAAGATACCTTGACCATATACAGTAGAAATGACCAAACTATCAGGGGTAAGCTACCTTGACCATAAACAGTAGAAAGGACCAAACTATCAGGGGTAAGATACCTTCACCACAACTGTAGAAAGGACCAAACTATCAAGGGTAAGATACCTTGACCATAAACAGTAGAAATGACCAAACTATCAGGGGTAAGATTCCTTGACCATATACAGTAGAAATGACCAAACTATTCACGGTAAGATACCTTGACCATAAACAGTAGAAATGACCAAACTATCAGGGGTAAGATTCCTTGACCATAAACAGTAGAAATGACCAAACTATCAGGGGTAAGATACCTTGACCATAAACAGTAGAAATCACCAAACTATCAGGGGTAAGACTCCTTGACCATAAACAGTAGAAATGACCAAACTATCAAGGGTAAGCTACCTTGACCATAAACAGTAGAAAGGACCAAACTATCAGGGGTAAGATTCCTTGACCATAAACAGTAGAAATGACCAAACTATCCAGGGGTAAGATACCTTGACCATAAACAGTAGATATGACCAAACTATCAGGTGTAAGATACCTTGACAATAAACAGTAGAAATGACCAAACTATCAGGGGTAAGATACCTTGACCATAAACAGTAGAAATGACCAAACTATCAGGGGTAAGATACCTTGCCCATAAACAGTAGAAATGACCAAACTATTCAGGGTAAGATACCTTGACCATAAACAGTAGAAAGGACCAAACTATCAGGGGTAAGCTACCTTGACCATAAACAGTAGAAATGACCAAACTATCAAGGGTAATATACCTTGACCATAAACAGTAGAAATGACCAAACTATCAAGGGTAATATACCTTGACCATAAACAGTAGAAATGACCAAAATATCCGGGGTAAGATACCTTGACCATATACAGTAGAAATGACCAAACTATCAGGTGTAAGACACCTTGACCATA
This sequence comes from Chiridota heheva, assembly GCA_020152595.1. NCBI lineage: Eukaryota > Metazoa > Echinodermata > Holothuroidea > Apodida > Chiridotidae > Chiridota > Chiridota heheva. The sequence goes on from JAIGNY010002337.1 coordinate 1,236,355, forward strand.
AACAGTAGAAATGACCAAACTATCAAGAGTAAGATACCTTGACCATATACAGTAGAAGTGACCAAACTATCCAGGGTAATATACCTTGACCATAAACAGTAGAAATGACCAAACTATCAAGGATAAGCTACCTTGACCATACACAGTAGAAATAACCAAACTATCAAGGGTAAGCTACCTTGACCATAAACAGTAGAAATAACCAAACTATCAGGGGTAAGATACTTTGACCATAAACAGTAGAAATGACCAAACTATCAGGTGTAAGATAACGTACTTTGACCATACACAGTAGAAATAACCAAACTATCAAGGGTAAGATACCTTTACCATAAACAGTAGAAAGGACCAAACTATCAGGGGTAAGATACCTTTACCATATACAGTAGAAATGACCAAACTATCAGGGGTAAGATACTTTGACCATAAACAGTAGAAAGGACCAAACTATCAGGGGTAAGATACCTTTACCATATACAGTAGAAATGACCAAACTATCAAGGGTAAGCTACCTTGACCATAAACAGTAGAAATGACCAAACTATCAGGTGTAAGATAACGTACTTTGAACATAAACAGTAGAAATGACCAAACTATCAAGGGTAAGCTACCTTGCCCATAAACAGTAGAAATGACCAAACTATCAGGTGTAAGATAACGTACTTTGACCATAAACAGTAGAAATGACCAAACTATCAGGGGTAAACTACCTTGACCATAAACAGTAGAAAGGAACAAACTATCAGGGTAAGATATCTTGACCATAAACAGTAGAAATAACCAAACTATCAGGGGTAAGCTGCCTTGACCATAATTGACCAAACTTTCTTCTCTTTTATAGAGCTGCATCCATTGCTGCTAGTGTTATTGGGTCACAGGAAGGAAAGAAGCAGCGCCTTCAGATTTGGCCAGAATGGAATGATACTGACGTTAATGCAGAAAAATGGGTGAGTGCTAGCTGTCTCGGCAGTGCGGGTGAACCCCTGAAAGGAGTCTTTCATGCTAATCCCTGCTTCCAGGGTTTGACCATTGCGCAATTCAGCAACCAGTCGACACTTAAAACATACGAATCGCACACACATCTCTGCTGCTTACTATCTTCAATTCGGTCTATTTTAAGTATGCATTAGGTATGACACTGTGAGTGTAATCATCTACTGACTGACCGATCGTAAAGGAATAAACAGTGCAATTTGAGATTGAGATGAAGTAAACTAACTGCTTAAGTTCTATTCATGATTTGATTAGGACTTAACGTCTGAACGTTACTCGCCAGTACAGACAATGGGTGAAACAGAATGACACGAATGACAATAGATATATATATATATATTACACACAAGCCTGCAATGCAAACAGTCTAACGTACACTCTACGCACATGATGGCTGTAACTTAGCATTAGTTACGGTCAATAGGCCTACGTTATAATTCGTTCACTGTTCAGACAGAACATCCCATACGAAAGTCACAAAGGAACTGATATTTCACTGCATTAAAATGATTTAAATGAACGCGTTCTCCAAGAGGTTACGTAAATAACAACAAAATTTACGCGAAGAACAAATTTAATGTAAGAATGCATATGAAATAACCCTTTTAATTTGTAATTTCTTGAACACTGACAATCGCAGTCAAAGAAGAAAAGTCGATGCTTAGTTAACGCAACGCAGATGTTAGCACAGTACAGATTATTCGCAACAAACCCAAGCAGGTCAAACATAGGTCATGCCATATATTGGCTCTTTTTTCAAAATCGGATCGGTAAACATATTAAAAGGTACTGGATAAAAGGTAGCTAACATGTTTCCCTATAATTCCATGTACCTCTCACACTTCAGCAAACGCTGTTGAAGTTCACAAAATGATTTTACTTCGTCACTCTGTACAAAGTGTATGGATGAAGGAAATTGCATGATGGGTAATGGCTGCCCCCATGGCCTAAGAAAACCCTCCTTCGAGGGATTTTATCGAGGAATAAAAGAAGGGGTTTACCCGAACTGTTCAGTACCTTTTTTTAAATCTCCTTTTTGTTAAAGGATTAGTTCAGTGGTCAAGCATGTTCATCTTGTATGAAAGAGGATTTTAAAAGAAACAAAATGGTGAAGAAAGCATTCAGAAATCTTATTCCGTGAGGAAATATTCAAGTTTAAAGTTTGGTATCATTTCTGTAGAAAGGACTGAAATCAGACTAGTTGTGATGCCACAACCTCAGATTTCTCAAAGTCTTTATGTATTTTAAAGAAAGTTTAAATAATTTTTTTACTATTTAAAATATTTTTCTTCAAACTTTCTTCAGGTAGTGTATTATAAATACCCTTCCTAGATTCAGTTTTACTACTTTTTTGACATATCCATGGTATATAAGCTACGAAATTGCATCACAAAACATGATAGAATACTTTCCACTCAGCCACTTTGCCATCTTCTCCAACTCCAAGGCTGCCCTTACTTCTTTACTCAATCTTAAATGGGATAACCCCACATCCCACCTCTTTCTCCATAAACTCCTTTCGCCCACCCTCTGCAGTAAAAATATTGTTTTCTTCTGGATACCCAGCCGTGTTGGCATCCCTGGCAATGACAGGGCTGATGCAAGCGCTAAGCTTGCCCTCAACCTCCCCTATGCAATTTCCCCAAACCCTTTCTGACATCAAACCATTTATCGCTTCCCTTGTTCGTGACTGCTGGCAAACCTCATGGGACTCCCAAATTGATAACTCCACGTCATCCAGCCCATCATTTCGATCAAACCTACCATTCACAATCTCTCCCGTGTTGACAACGTTCATATTGCCCGTCTTAAAATAGGTCACATCCACCTCACTCACTCCCACCTCCTTTTTGGCTCCCCCAACCTCTCTGCAACAATTGCCATTGTACACTCACAGTCCATCACGTTCTCCTTGCTTGCCTCCTGTACAACCTTCCCAGAGCTTCCCTCGCTCCCCACAGCACAATAGCTGAGCTCTTTCAGAAAAACCCTTTGGATAAATTTATTTCTTCCCTTCATTATGCTTCTCTCCACAACCATATTAATCCTTTTTTCCCACCCACCTCTCTCTACTTTTTTTCTGTTTACCCATGCACCTCCTCTCTCGATCCCAGCCCTCTGGCATTTAGTTCTTGTGTTTCTCTCCATCTCCCCCTGTTGTCTTTCCTTCCTACTTCTGGAATGATTTAGGCTCTCTGGCACAATTTGACCCTCGCTGTCATGGTGCCGTTAAGCCATCATCAAACAAACAAACAAAAAGAGAAATGTAATAATCATGAAATTGAGGTTCATATGATATTTACTATAATTATGTTCATGATATCGCAGTATTATCAAGCATACCCATGGTGATATTGATTGATATGTAGATTATCCTGCTTGTCAGTGAATGATGTATTTATGTGCTTCCTTACAGGATACCCCACACAAAGCAAAGGAGAAGGAGAAGGGGAAGAGCCCCAGTAGCATGGTAAGTCACAGCTAGGGATATATCCTATCTTGGTCAAACCCATAGGCAGGATTTGGGGGGAGCAAGGGGAAGAGCCCCAGTAGCATGGTAAGTCACAGCTAGGGATATATCCTATCTCGGTCAAACCCATAGGCAGGATTTAGGGGGAGCAAGGGGAAGAGCCTCAGTAGCACGGTAAGTCACAGCTAGGGATATATCCTATCTCGGTCAAACCCATAGGCAGGATTTAGGGGGAGCAAGGGGAAGAGCCTCAGTAGCACGGTAAGTCACAGCTAGGGATATATCCTATCTCGGTCAAACCCATAGGCAGGATTTAGGGGTAGCAAGGGAAAGAGCCCCAGTAGCATGGTAAGTCACAGCTAGAGATATATCCTATCTCGGTCAAACCCATAGGCAGGATTTAGGGGGAGCAAGGGGAAGAGCCTCAGTTGCATGGTAAGTCACAGCTAGGGATATATCCTATCTTGGTCAAACCCATAGGCAGGATTTGGGGGGAGCAAGGGGAAGAGCCCCAGTAGCATGGTAAGTCACAGCTAGGGATATATCCTATCTCGGTCAAACCCATAGACAGGATTTGGGGAGAGCAAGGGGAAGAGCCCCAGTAGCATAGTAAGTCACAGCTCGGGATATATCCTATCTCGGTCAAATTCATAGGCAGGATTTGGGGGGAGCAAGGGGAAGAGCCCCAGTAGCATGGTAAGTCACAGCTAGGGATATATCCTATCTCGGTCAAACCCATAGGCAGTATTGGGGGAGCAAGGGGAAGAGCCCCAGTAGCATGGTAAGTCACAGCTAGGGATATATCCTATCTCGGTCAAACCCATAGGCAGGATTTGGGGGGAGCAAGGGGAAGAGCCCCAGTAGCATGGTAAGTCACAGCTAGGGATATATCCTATCTCGGTCAAACCCATAGGCAGGATTTGGGGGGAGCAAGGGGAAGAGCCCCAGTAGCATGGTAAGTCACAGCTCGGGATATATCCTATCTCAGTCAAACCCATAGGCAGGATTTGGAGGGAGCAAGGGGAAGAGCCCCATTAGCATGGTAAGTCACAGCTAGAGATATATCCTATCTCGGTCAAACCCATAAGCAGGATTTGGGGGGAGCAAGGGGAAGAGCCCCAGTAGCATGGTAAGTCACAGCTAGAGATATATCCTATCTCGTTCAAACCCATTGGCAGGATTTGGGGGAGCAAGGGGAAGAGCCCCAGTAGCATGGTAAGTCACAGCTAGGGATATATCCTATCTCGGTCAAACCCATAGGCAGGATTTGTGGGAAGCAAGGGGGCACTTTCCCCGCAATTTTTTCTGATTTTTTATCTTTAATATGCTAATATTTTTGTATCAAACCATGGTTTTGTGATCCCCCCTTTTTGACTTTGCTCCCCCTTAATTATTGTTAAGCTTATCCCGCCCTTGGTCAAACCCAAAGCCAAAGAAATTTTGCCATCATGCAAATGTATTCTTACAGCAAGCCTAAATATTGTAACTGCATTGGGAATAGATACATGTCTGTAGAAACAAACAAAAAATTACCAATGTAAGTTTCTTTTTTTTTTTTTTTTTTTGATAGCTCATGGAGTATAATTTTTTGATTCGAGCAGTTTCATTTTGATATTATTAACCTTTTTTAAATTTTCTAATTCTCAGTTTGGTATTTTTGAATAGTTCACCTTGACAATCATTCAAGACAAGATTCATTCTGTTGTTGCATGTGTAACATTATTTCATGTTGTCACATATTATATTGCTAACAGTTCGCTGCTCTTGGCTAAGTTTCATTTCTATATTTCAACTGTAGATTTAATGTCTCATTTTGATATTGTTAACGATAACATTAGCTATTATTTTTCAAATTAGCAACATTTCTTTGATGATCCTGATGGGAAGATTGAGATGCCGCTCTCCTTACGCTCTAAAGTGGATCACTGGAATCGACCCCAGGACTTCATCATAGATAAGACCCCTGTGATATACGACGCCGACAACGCGCAGAATTTTGATCTCCTTCTTCCCAATGATGCTATTCATGACTGTGAGGTTAGAAAAGACCGACTAAATATTTTGCATTCACTTTTTAGCCAAGATTCTTATGATATAGAATTAATTCCAAGTTACAAAATAATTTGTCACATGCATGAATTGTAAGAAGTAGCTTTAAAAAATAATTAAACCTTGTTTTGAGTTTAAAATGAAGATGAGAAAAACAAAAAGGAAAATTTTTAAATAGATAAAGAAAATCACATTTATTTTCTTTTACTTGTAGCCAATACATCATCACAGGAGAAATCAAACTCGCCAATTTATCCTTTAAGAATTTCATAAAATGCTAATAAATTTGTAAAATAAAGATTTTACCCTTGGAAAAATGTGTTTTTTTTTGTGTTGTGAGAATATTAAATCATTGGGCATAAAAAGTCATCTTGAATTAATTTTCTTGTCACATAGAAGGTTTTGTTACTATATGCTACCAAATGGTCAAACATAAACAGCATTTTCTTTATTTCTTAAGATAAGTAGATATGTAACAAAAATTACAGTATGCATATATGGAGCAAAGTTATGAATTGGTCAAATTGATATTATGAAATGTTTCGTTGCTCCAGGTAATGAGGTGGATTATTGCGCAGATCACCAACCTGTGGCGCATCAGTGCATTGCCGGTATCCGAACAGGGTGATACCACCATGCAGACGGTGCCTGGTGGGGCTACTCATTCCTGGCGCCCGTGGGACCATATATTTGCCTTGTGCAAGGTCGGCAAGGGACCACATCAACCTCAGTTCAACCCGCATGGAAAATACATCATCAAGCTTTATTGGATGGCATGTGTTCACTTTTCTTTTTCAATTGGTTTTAAAAATTGCTCGAAATTGACACGAAAAGTGCAGTTTTGGGAAAATTGCAACCAATGTTGAGCTTTCATGAAGCTTACTTACTGTATTTGAAGTAATAAGTGCCGGGGCGCTTACAAAGATAGAATTGCACCACTTTTAAGGCCCGAAGTTTCTTACTAAACAGAGCCCATTCTCGGGGGCAGCGTATAGTGTGCTATTAGAACTGCATTCTTGTGTGAACTGCTTCTATACTATATGCAAAAACATCATAAGCGTCAGATGCAAAATAAGCCAAGAATGTAACAAACTTAAGTATTTTAAGTCTTCAAATTAATCAAATAAATTCTGTCTTCAAGTAAAAAAATGTTGGGTGGGCGCCTATTAGAGCAGGGGCAATAATTACGTTGAATATGGTATTCCATGTTTTATAGTATTCAGCTCATGTGTCAAGCTGGCTTATGGATGTATGAAGGCAATGTTATGTAAACTGCTTTGAATGAAACTCAAAAGACTGTTTTACTCAGCATTGAAAAATTGTTTTTTTAAATGAATTTGTTAGTAATGTGAGATGAAAGCTAAATGATATTTAATGAATGCAAATAAGAAATGAATAATTGAATAATTTTAATAACAAAATTTTCATCATAATAAAGCAAATCATGACCCCCCCCTCCCTCACAAATGGCAACAAATTGTGGATGAATTAGCCTAACTGTATTTTTTGTGTGGGAAAAAAGCTATCTCCAAAGCAACTTTTGCCGTGATTTGTAAATATGTGGCACATGATCATTAACTTTTTATCATGTTTTGTTTCAAGGGTACTTGGAGGAAGATCATCATCGATGACTCTGTTCCGTTTGATGACAACGGTAACATGCTCCTACCGTTACCAATCGACCTCAGGAGCTATGGCCGTTGTTGCTTACCAAAGGCCTCATTAAATTATTCTCACTGGAGTAAGTTTGTTTATCGCATTTCACCCATATAGTCACATAATTTCACCTATATAGTCACATAGTTTCACTCATATAGACACATAGTTTCACCCATATAGACACACAGTTTCACCCATATAGTCATATAGTTTCACCCATATAGTCACATAGTTTCACTCATATAGTCACATAGTTTCACCCATATAGTCACATAGTTTCACCCATATAGTCACATAGTTTCACCCATATAGTCACAGTTTCACCCATATAGTCACATAGTTTCACCCATATAGTCACATAGTTTCACCCATATAGTCACATAGTTTCACCCATATAGTCATATAGTTCCACCCATATAGTCACATAGTTTCACCCATATAGTCACATAGTTTCACCCATATAGTCACATAGTTTCACCCAAATAGTCACATAGTTTCACCCATATAGTCACAGTTTCACCCATATAGTCATATAGTTTCACCCATATAGTCACAGTTTCTCCCATATAGTCACATAGCTTCACCCATATAGTCACTTAGTTTCACCCATATAGTCACATTTTGACCCATAGAGTCACATAGTTTCACTCATATAGTCACAGTTTCACCCATATAGTCACATAGTTCCACCCATATAGTCACATACTTCCACCCATATAGTCACATAGTTTCACCCATATAGTCACATAGTTTCACCCATATAGTCACATAGTTTCACCCATATAGTCACATAGTTTCACCCATATAGTCACATAGTTTCACCCATATAGTCACAGTTTCACCCATATAGTCACATAGTTTCACCCATATAGTCACAGTTTCTCCCATATAGTCACATAGTTTCACCTATATAGTCACATAGTTTCACCCATATAGTCACATAGTTTCACCCATATAGTCACAGTTTCACCCATGTAGTCACATAGTTTCACCCATATAGTTACATAGTTTCACCCATATAGTCACATAGTTCCACCCATATAGTCACAGTTTCTTCCATATAGTCACATAATTTCACCTATATAGTCACATAGTTTCACCCATATAGTCACATAGTTCCACCCACATAGTCACATAGTTCCACCCATATAGTCACATAGTGTTACCCATATAGTCACATAGTTTCACCCATATAGTCACAGCTTCACCCATATAGTCACATAGTTTCACCCATATAGTCACATAGTGTCACCCATATAGTCACAGTTTCACCCATATATTAACGTATTGAAATTCTTCCTAATTCCATATGTGCAATTTTGTTAGAGTGTAGTTAAAACCTTTCTCGCACTATTGACCTCAAGACATTGGATTGCCACTTAACCTGTTAATTTTTAGATCAGGATAGATTTGGAGGTTCCCATAGACCTTTTCAAAGCAAGCTAAACTGAATGCGATTTCCTCAGCACTTCAACCAATTAACTGCTGGGGAATTTTCATTTTGTTAGCCGACCAATCAGCTGGGTTTGCTGGAGGGAATGTTGTAAACAAAAATGCACAGGCGTATTACCTTATGCATAATGCACGTAAGACACAAACGTTGAAATGCATATGCATTCCATATACCGTGCATGAATTGTGCAGACTGGCAAGAATACGCCAGCATTTGATTGGTCGATAAAATTTCTCCAGTATTTCAATTTGTCCATTATGTTTTCCTGAAATTATCAAGTTAGATTTGAAAATATCTATTAACATTTCCACTTTCTGTGATTGATTCTACAGACTAATAAACCATAAACAGCAGCAAGGATATTTTAGAATATAGTTTTGTATGAAGTTAAGTGAAGTGCATCATTTGATCAGATATTGTTATCATTCTCCATATATGTAGGTTTAAGATACTGCTCAGCTATTAGTTTAGAAATAATCTGCATCCTTCTCTTTCAATCTTTGGTCTTAATTTTATATCTCAGAAGATCCCTTCTCTGGTTTGCTGGAGGAAAGTTTCTAGTAATTTTTTGTTGTTGATTTTGTGATTAAATCTGCATTTTGGTCTTGTGTTGAATGCACACTTTTTCTTGCTTTTTTAATATTTTGCACCAGCTGTCTGGCGCAGTGGTAGAATGCTTGCTTTTCAACCCAGTTCTAATCCTGGATTGGGACCCAGGTCTAACCCTGGATTGGGACCCAGGTCTAATCCTGAATTGAAACCTAGGTCAATCTTGGATTGGGACCCAGGTCTAATCCTAGATTGGGACCCAGGTCTAATCCTGGATTGGGACCCAGTTCTAATCCTGGATTAGGACCCACTTCTAATCTTGGATTGGGACCCAGTTCTAATCCTGGATTGGGACCCAGGTATAATCCTGGATTGGGACCCAAGTCTAATCCTGGATTGGACCCAGGTCTAATCCTGGATTGGGACCCAGGTCTAATCCTGAATTGAGACCCAGGTTTAATTCTGGATAGGGACCCAGGTTTAATCCTGGATTAGGACCCAGGTCTAATCCTGGTTTGTGACCCAGGTCTAATCCTGGATTGGGACTTAGGTCTAATCCTAGATTGGGTCGTCCCAGAGACTGTAAAAGTGGTACCTGCTGCACCTTTCCTTGCCTGGCACTCTTAATTTAGGGGATAGAACTTATGTGTACTTAAAAAAATTAAAAAAGTGAAAAAAAAAAAAGTTATGTAATGTTATATCTATTTCTGAAGATTTGTATTTCCGTATTTTCAGTAATTTTTAAAACAATGCAACAAATGTTATATATACATTAAAAGTACTAACCTTTTGTTTTAACAGCTACATGCCACCCAGTGGTAGCTGTGAGTTTGGTGATGTGAGCGTCATCCATGCCTTGACAGGTTGGCTCCGGAAACTATTCCCCTTCAGTAAGTTGTAAATGTCTGATGAAAGCTCAATCATCTTGGATTAATGCCTTATTAGGAATGATCAAAGTTTCCAGTTTGACAATTATACATTTTTAATTCAGATCACTTATGGTACTAGTATTGAGGCACCCAGTAATTTTTCACTTTGCTATTCTGCAACAGCCATGGTGATTAGAATATCATATTGTAATATTTCAAAAAAGACTGAAAATAATCTCTGAAAATCGTAGATAAAGTTATTTAGTTAGTTATATTACATTTAAAGATCATTTTTGTCTTAAGGTAGAGCTAAATATACAATAAAATTAGATGTTTTGATTGGTCTACGTATTCACAACTACTGACGAGCCAATGAAAGAATGCTGTGGCAGTTATGTTACTAGTATCCATCAGAATTTAAGGTGACGTTTGAAGCAATTTTCATGACACAAAATTCCTTCTTTGAGTGTACAAATTTCTATTTGAATTCACTTTAACAATCAAACTGCTAAAGTGGTTGGCTTACGGTTTTAGTCAGTAGTGTCATTTTCCCACCTGCCATGAACCGTTATCAGATGTTTCATGTTATATTCATCCTGCAAGCACGTTTTTGTATCTACATGTTGCACTGTTAGGTATTAATGCAGCGCCACCCTGAACACATGCACATACATCATGTTAACAATATATTCATTTCCATATCCACTGCTTAATGTTGCATCCTGATTGTTTTTTTTATATTAATTAGAAGTTTTTATTGCATAGCTCATTATGAGCCATTCTGTCATTTGTAAAAGGCTGGGAGCAGACCCCTAGCAGAAAATTTCAAGTGGGGAAAATTGTGATAGTCATTCAAAATAGAATAAAAACCTCATGTTTAAAAAGTAAACTATGATTTAATTTTTTTACTATTGAAAATTGTTTCATTTTAATATTTGTGGTGAAGTTGAAATATTCGCCTCATACATTTATTAGGTTCACGTCACATACTATTTCCATTGCTTACAAAGTTCTGTGGATGTTCGATTTGCAAATTTAAACTCCAAATTTGGATAGAAATGTTTATTTTGCACAGTATGTTATCTTTCAAAATGTGTAAGGTCATGATTCACAAATATCAAAGGTCATTGAGGAGAGTTGGAAAACATCTTAATGTATAATAACATCAATATAATTCATTAAAAGGATTAGTTCAGTGGTTAAGCATTTATATTTTTATGAAAGAGGACTTCAAAGAAACAAAATGGTGAAGAAAGCGTTGAAAAATGTTATGCTGTTATGGTGAAATTCAAGTTTAAAGTTTAAGTATCATTTCTGTAGAAATGACTGAAATTAGACTAGTTGTGATGTCACAGCCTCAGATTCCTCAGAATCTTTATGTATTTTAAAGAAAGTTTATTTAATTTTATTACTATTTAAATTATTTTCCCTCAAACTTTCTTCAGGTGGTATATTATAAATACCCTTCCTAGATTCAGTTTTACTACTTTTTTGACATATCCCGTGGTTTTTAAACCACAAAATTGCAGTCCAAAGTATGATAGAATACATAAAAGACTTTGAGGTATCTGAGGCTATGACATCACCAACTAAGTCTGATTTTAGTTGTTTGTACACAAATGATACTAAACTTTAAACTTAAAGATCTCCTTAACCGAATAAGATTTTTGATGCTTTTTCACCATTTTGTTTCTTTTGACGTCCTCTTTTATATAAGATAAATATGCTTGACCACTGAACATGCTTGACCACTGAACATGCTTGACCACTGAACATGCTTGACCACTGAACATGCTTGACCACTGAACATGCTTGACCACTGAACATGCTTGACCACTGAACATGCTTGACCACTGAACATGCTTGACCACTGAACATGCTTGACCACTGAACATGCTTGACCACTGAGCATGCTTGACCACTGAGCATGCTTGACCACTGAACATGCTTGACCACTGAACATGCTTGACCACTGAACATGCTGGACCACTGAACATGCTTGACCACTGAACATGCTTGACCACTGAACATGCTTGACCACTGAACTAATCCTTTAATCCTTACTAATACTTGATATTGTGAACATTTGTCTACTTAACAATCAACACATATGATTTAATTCACTAGTGATGTTAAAAAGATTAATTTACCTAAGGCTCTGTAAGAATAATTATTAGTTTATCACCCTAACCTAGTTGGAAAAGTGATGAGGGTTGCACAATTTTATTATATATATTTTTTTCGAAGCCAATTAATTTATGTGATTTGCAGCATTCCTTATCAGGGTAACCACATCAGGTGTACTAAATATTGAATGATGTTGGAAGTAATCGCTCGTATGCTGAATAACTGATCCAAAAGAAATTATGGTACTTAATAAAAAAGAAATCTGGAATTATCTCAAAACTGATGAGCGAAAGGGTGATAAGCTAATATATATATATATTTCTGGGGGCTTAATTTGCTTTGTAATAGACAAACTAGATGTATATTAATTAAATGTCTAATTAAACACAATGTTTCCTTCACGCTAAATGACTGCTCTTTTTTGTGTCCTCACACTCACCCCTTCACACCCTGTACCTTCCTTGTTCTATCCCGTCTCCTTTTATTTCTCTACAACTACACTTTCTCACCTGCTTCAAGAGCTGTATACAGTCATGCTTGTTTCCTCAAGAGAAGAACAGAGATTCATGCTCACCAGGCAGAAATCCCCTTGAATGGACAGGGGAATTTCCAAGAAAGGAAGGGGAATTCCAGAGAATCTGCTAAGAAGCCTGACGGAAGGGATGAGAGTGACAGTTGTCTGGGGTATTTTGTGTTTTATGACTTGCTGTTGGGAATGACATACAAACTCAGCTAACAGGAGTATGAGGGAAATTGACCTTATCTTGGATTATGTTTACGTAGTTTACTATCAGCTTTGATAACATTAACTACTGCTACTTACATAGTTTACTATCAGCTTTAATAACATTAACTACTGCTACTTACGCAGTTTACTATCAGCTTTAATAACATTAACTACTGCTACTTACTTAGTTTACTATCTTTGATAACATTAACTACTGCTATACGTAGTTTACTATCAGCTTTAATAACATTAACTACTGCTACTTATGTAGTTTACTATCAGCTTTGATAACATTAACTACTGCTACTTACGTAGTTTACTATCAGCTTTGATAACATTAACTACTGCTACTTACGTAGTTTACTATCAGCTTTGATAACATTAAGTACTGCTACTTATGTAGTTTACTATCAGCTTTGATAACATTAACTACTGCTACTTACGTAGTTTACTATCAGCTCTGATAACATTAACTACTGCTACTTACGTAGTTTACTATCAGCTCTGATAACATTAGATACTGCTACTTTATATAGTTTACTATCAGCTTTGATAACATTGACTACTGCTGCTTTACGTAGTTTACTATCAGCTCTGATAACATTAACTACTGCTACATGAAGGGGCATATTCTTAAACATGCTACTAGTGTTTAACATTTTTCTTAACAAGTAATACCATCATTTAAAAGATAATGCATTAAAATTCAGAAATATGAATTATGAAAATACTGCTCAACCCATGTGAAGCAGCCAGTCGGCATGAAACCCCAAAGCTAATGAACGCCTCTTAACCGGTATCTCTTTCATTAATGTTCATGCAGTGATGGCTTGTTTATGATTATTGTGTTGATTGATGTTAATGTTCCCCTCGATGTATTAATCAATATACATCCATTTTTGGGTTCTATCTGCTTTGATTTAGTTCCATTAAGTTAGATTAGTATTATTAAACTGAAACAATTCATGAATGAGGCGATGGTGAGGAGGCGAGATCATAACAGTAGAAATATATCCTTATTGAAATGGCTGTGATCATAACAGTAGAAATATATCCTTATTGAAATGGCTGTGAGCATAACAGTAGAAATATAAACTTATTGAAATGGCTGTGATCATAACAGTAGAAATATAAACTTATTGAAATGGCTGTGATCATAACAGTAGAAATATAAACTTATTGAAATGGCTGTGAGCATAACAGTAGAAATATAAACTTATTGAAATGGCTGTGATCATAACAATAGAAATATAAACTTATTGAAATGGCTGAGATCATAACAATAGAAATATAAACTTATTGAAATGGCTGTGAGCATAACAGTAGAAATATAAACGTATTGAAATGGCTGTGATCATAACAATAGAAATTTAAACTTATTGAAATGGCTGAGATCATAACAATAGAAATTTAAACTTATTGAAATGGCTGAGATCATAACAATAGAAATATAAACTTATTGAAATGGCTGAGATCATAACAATAGAAATATAAACTTATTGAAATGGCTGAGATCATAACAATAGAAATATAAACTTATTGAAATGGCTGTGATCATAACAGTAGAAATATAAACTTATTGAAATGGCTGTGATCATAACAGTAGAAATATAAACTTATTGAAATGGCTGTGATCATAACAGTAGAAATATAAACTTATTGAAATGGCTGTGATCATAAGAGTAGAAATATAAACTTATTGAAATGGTTGTGATCATAACAGTAGAAATATAAACTTATTGAAATGGCTGTGATCATAACAGTAGAAATATAAACTTATTGAAATGGCTGAGATCATAATGAAATATAAACTTATTGAAATGGCTGTGATTATAACAGTAGAAATATAAACTTATTGAAATGGCTGTGATCATAACAATAGAAATATAAACTTATTGAAATGGCTGTGATCATAACAGTAGAAATATAAACTTATTGAAATGGCTGTGATCATAACAAGTAGAAATATAAACTATTGAATTGGCTGAGATCATAAGAGTAGAAATATCATGAAAGAGTAGAAATATAAACTTATTGAAATGGCTGTGATCATAAGAGTAGAAATATAAACTTATTGAAATGGCTGTGATCATAACAGTAGAAATATTAAACTTATTGAGATGGCTGAGATCATAACAATTGAAATATAAACTTATTGAAATGGTTGTGATCATAACAGTAGAAATTAAACTTATTGAAATGGCTGTGATCATAACAATATAAATATAAACTTATTGAAATGGCTGTGATCATAACAGTAGAAATATAAACTTATTGAACTAGATGTGCTATTGTTTATTTGTGAAAATATATTCAAATTTTTAATCGGATAATATTAAATTGTGAAATTAACACAATTATTTTTGCAGTAAGTTGTGTTTCATGAATTCTAAACAGTCAATGAATTTTTAGAAATTACTGTATGGGACTAGACTCTTCTTGAATTGATACTTTAAATTGTCTATTTTATCTAAAATAAATATTTTGAGGTAAAACTAAGTCCCTTTCTCCTGAAAAACTGAGCTTGTTTGTCATTCCTCCTCCATACAGCTTTGTAGATCATATTGCATACTTGACTTCCTAAAAGGGATGTGGATATAGAATCTGTTTTCAATTTTCAAAGTGTCTTAGGAACTTTTTTGCTTTCAATTTTTGGTTCCGATGCGATAGCATCAGAACCTATGATCATGATGGCGTGTATGTGTGTGTGTGTGCGTATGTATGTTTGTGAAGGCTAGCTAGTAAACACGATATCTCAAGAACGATACACTGGATTCTTGTCTCACATATGTGGTACACAGATAGCCCATGATCCGTAGATGTGCCCTATTATTTTTGATGGTGATGTCATGTATATTAATGAGTAGGCGGGACTTAATGTAAAATCTTGAACTTCATATTTTAACAACAGCATGTCTGTTTTGTTTTCATATGTGTAATTATAATGTTAGGCTAGTGTGTACATACATGATGTAAAAATGTTGAATTTGATTATCATGCATAGTGGGCAGGGCTTAAAATACGATTTTGCTGGAAAAAGCTCATAAACACAGTATTTCAAGAATGGTACACTGGATTCATGTAAAGTTGGTACACAGATAGCCCATGGTCTGTAGATGTGCCCTACTGTTGGTGGTAATATCATGCATATTGATGAGTAGGCAGGGATTAATGTAAAAATCTTGAAATGTTCATATTTTAACAACGGCATGTATGTTTTGTTTTATATTTAGGATAATTATGATGTTAGCTGGTGTTCATGATGTAAAAACATTGAATTTCATTAATATGATAGTGTGCAGGGCTTAATATGTATTTACTAAAAAGAGCTTGTAAACAGGTATCTCAAGAACGGTAAACTGGATTCATGTCATATTTGGTATACAGATAGCCTGTGCCTAATTTTTGTTTTTTTTGTGTGGTGATATCATGCATATTAACAAGTGGGTAAATGAAATTTAAAAAAGTGATAAATGAGTAACTGTATGTCTGTTTTGCATCATATTGGGCAAGATAAGTTTGTTGGTTATTGTGTACATGCTCATGTTATCAGCAGATGTCATTTATATGCATGGTGGGGGTGGTTAATGTGAAAGTGCTACATGTAAATGATGTAAACACCATACTGTATCTCATGTACTTTACATCAAACTTATGCTATATCAGGTACACAGATAGTCATGGTCTATTCGTATGTTATAATGTTGTGGTAGTGATGTCATGAATATTAATGAGTAGGCGGAGGTTACTGACAAATTCTTGAAATAAAACAAATGAGCAAGTACTTTTGCATCATACTTGTTACAATAAAGTTGTTAATTGTTGTGCAAATGCTATTGTTGTCAACAATTTTATTGATCTGCATGATGGGGGTGTGGCGTATGAATAAATATCATGGAACAAATATTTCATGATATGCAATGACATGACAGTTAATACAAATTTAACAAATCAATCAGCTCATCAAAAAAAAAAAAGCATTGGAACCACAAACCTTTTGGTTCTGGTTCAATAGAAATTTTAAAGTTCTGAACTTTTTTAAAGTTTTGTTTCCTATGTAAAACATAAATTGTAGTAAAGAACAAAGGAGTATATCTTTTTTTTCTCTCTATGGTGAAATTCTTATGATAATTGACTTATAATTTTAAAACATTTATATTTTGTCATTAATATTTATCTTTAAAGGAGACATAAAGTCTGACATAATCCTTATTTCATATAATAGAATTAAAAATAACAAATTTTTCTGACCAAGTTTCATACCCCTTAAGCAACCTAACACAATTTTTACAATTATTAAAAACTTTATTTCTACTACTAAATAGTACTATGGGAGCTGCCATTTTGATTTCAGAACAGCAGATTATGATGTCATCAGCCCAGCAGGATGTTGGAATGCTCTGTATTTTTTAAATCTACTTCAAGTTTTCTAGGTTATGAGAATTTTTTTTTTTTTTAAGTAAGGGTCATGGAATTATTTTGTGTACACATGAAATTATCAAAACATGCTGTTAAACTTTGTGTCACATCATTTTGGATTAAAGGCTTTAATCACATTTATAAAGA
The DNA here is from genome assembly GCA_020152595.1 of Chiridota heheva. Classification (NCBI taxonomy): domain Eukaryota; kingdom Metazoa; phylum Echinodermata; class Holothuroidea; order Apodida; family Chiridotidae; genus Chiridota; species Chiridota heheva. The sequence goes on from JAIGNY010002337.1 coordinate 1,253,817, forward strand.
AATACATTAAAATCCTTATGTCCCTATTAGGCAAATTATGTCATCATGCACAATATTTCAATACAGAATTGAACAAAATGGCAGCCTTTATATGTCAACTTCAAAGATACATAACTTGAGATTGAAATAAGATTTGGACTTGCTGTTTTGGTAGTTGGTTAAGATTTGTATCCACTATATGAAATAATGATTGTGTCAGACTTAATGTCTCCTTTGGGCATTCAATATAGAATTATTGCAGTGGCAAAAAAGTGAAAGTAAATTTATACTGTATCTCTGAAAATAATGACAAGAGGAACTATTAGTCACAACTATGTATCAAATACAGCATTGAACTATTATGTTTATTCCAATATTCAAATGCTTGCAAAGTGACCTCACATGCAATACAGGAATTTTCCCTGCTCACTAGTTTGTAATACAAAATATGACAGCATTGTTGTCTTGATATATCCACACTCCTGTCAATCAAGGTACTCTTGTTGGTTTTGTTCTTGGTATGCATGAACATTCATTGGTTTAATTTAAGCTTATTCTCTTTTCACTGCAGTACTTACACTTTTATATGTGTCTGTCTCTAACTGTCCTCACTACTAATTCTAACTTTTGCAGTTTATTTGTGTGTATCATTTACCATCATTACCATTTGGATTGTACTAACCACATCAAGTTCATATACAAAAATAAAGGACTGGATATCTAGCAGATTTAAGATATGTGAATACATGAAGATCTGAGTGGAATTGTTTTTGGAATTTGTGAAAAGCTTATTTAGTTTTCAAGTTATGACTGAACAAAGTTTCAAGATTTGTTAATTTTCGTGAAATGTGTGAGAGGGACACATTTCAAAATCTTGATGTAATTCTTTAAATTCTGTTCTTCAAATTGAGCTACTTGTGCGTTTTAGAATGTCTATTCTAGATACATGATGATTCAGGGTATGACCAAGTTCTAAAAACATTTTGCCCCAAGTCCAATGCTATATTTCAAACAAAATTTAAAAAGGAATAAAAAAAATGGTTTTTAGAAAAGATCCATCCCCATTGATGTCACAGATTATTGCACAATAACAGCTAAAAATAAAAATGCTGTAAATTGGTCAAATTGAACCAATTTTCTGGAATTATTTGCTGTTTAATAGTTAAGATCATATTGTAAACAAATGAAGTCCATGTTGCCTCTAGATGTCCATAGTCCTTTAATCATGCTGCTGTAATGTGATGCAACCAAGGATTCCTGCTCCACAACAGTCATCTCACCCCCTGCCTTTAAGTGTCGTCCCCTGCCTTTAGGGGTTGTCTTCTGCCTTTAGGGGTCGTCCCCTGCCTTTAGGGGTTGTCCCCTGCCTTTAGGGGTTGTACCTTCAAATACAAAATGCATAAATTGAAATCCTTTTCTGCCATGATTGACAGATGTTTTCATCGTTCAAAGTGTTTTCTTCATGTTTTGTGTGCAGAACACATTTTCATGTGCTGGAATTTATTCATGATTGATTTCATAGCATGTTTCATTCCCTCTATTCAAGTCCTCTTTCAACATGATTTCATAGTTACTAAAATATTATGTGATAAGAACAAAGACCGCATGTTAGACTTTAAAGGAGCAGTCTACTGAGTTGAACTTTAAAGGAGCACTGCTTAAATGTGAGTGTGTGTTATTCTGGGGTCTCTAGAATATTTAAACACACTCTTCTTGGATGTGATGGTACTGAAAACTTCTGATGAATGTTCAAACCAACTGTACACAGTGTCTGATGAATTCTTGTTTCATCTTTAATGACACCAGTAATTAGAAGGATAATTCATACTTCCCATGAATTAGCAAAATAATAGTCTTCACTTTTTATCTGAGACCTCATTTAAACGCTGTGCTCTTTGGAGTATGTTTCATCATTTAAGGAGGTTGTAAATACCAAAATGTATCTTTTTATTGTGACTTTATTAAATTTGCATGTTTCTAAGTGATATTCATCAATGATTGGATTCATTTCTGAATTTGAATTTTCATAAATGGGCTGGATTGTATTTTAAAGTTTGCTGCACAGTTGAATTTGAAATTGGATATTCAAAATTGATTTATTTTTCTGTTATTGCCTTTGACTGAAGTTTATTTTTTATTAAATCTAATATTTTAGTTTATTTTAGTTAAGCTGAAATAGTTTATTTAGCTTTGTATTGGTAGTGGACTGATGAAATCTACTACAAAATGGCTGTTTACTTTATCATAGTTTTCAGCAGATTAGTGTCCAAATGTACATTCCATTACAGTGTTGCAATGTTTCCATATTTGCATGTTTTTGTAGATTGTGAGTGTTATTTTACCAACCCATTTTACTTACAATTTCTGCATCTTCTTTGTGAATGAACTTTACTTGTCTTACTGTAATATGAAATTCCAGCATCAAACCTAAAGCATATCAGTGGCATATCAGCACACATCTGGGCTTCTTTAGTTGTCATAAACCAAGAGATACTTCATTGTACAGTACATTCATTTCATTTGTCAAAATTTCTTCATTTACCAAAACTTTGTCAAAAGCATTGTGAAGTATTTCAACGTCATTCTGATTGAATTTAGATGGCATTATTTGATCACTTTGTTCTCAACTGAACCTTAAGAAATAACTTTGGTTATAGGCTTAGGTATGTAGTGTATATCCAAAAACTAAAAGGCAGGAAGGTTGGGGCACTTTTTATTAATCTCTTAAAAGAACAGCAGAAATCCTATCGTGGACTTAATCCATTCATATCAAGCACTTGCATTGTTGAAACATGTATCTAGAATTTATGATAAAAGATTACGGTTGATTTAGGTACTCATACTAGGAAAATAATCATCTAGGACAGCTTTGTGTAAGAAAAGTGCTTAAATATTCTAGAGACCCAAGAATAATACACTATCATGTTTTGGTTGAGTGTTCCTTTTAGGGACAAATAGTTTTCCTACATTTCTAATTCAATCATTGTCACATTTCCCAGATATGGGCATCTTGACAAAGTATGGGACCTGCTGAAACATCTTCTGCCAGAGTTTAAGCTTCCTGAGATGGGGGCTAACAAACATGCTCCCCCTGAAGCAGCCAAGGGTGACCAGAAGAGCAACGAGGATGCTGCCTCCACCAAGGAGTCTAAGAAGGATGAGAAGGTTGGCAAAGAGAAAGACAGGGAGAATAAATGTAAGATTTGTCTGCTTTAGAAAACTCTTTGATTTCATCATAGTATATATGTTGTATTTTATTTTCATATCTAGCCAAGCCAAGGGTGGTACAATTTTCCATTCGTTGCCTCTCCATTACTTTAGATAAACTATCTAGTTTCACTTGAGCAAGCAATTGAACATGAATTATCCAAATGACAACTATTAAAATGTTACTTACAATTTTTTACAATTATTGAATGATAATTTGTTTAAATCAAATTTTCATATCTAGCCAAGCCAGGGTGGTACAATTTCCTCTTGTGTTCCCCCTCCCCCACTTTTGATAAACAACCTTGCTTAAGCACAGCAAACTGATTATAATTAAATGCCTTTTTTTCAGCTGAGAAAGGTGAAAGGGAACCCAAAGGGGGCAAGGACAGCAGCCACCACAAGGAGGATAAGAAGGGCAAGGACAAAGACAAGGACAAGGATAAACGTAAGCAACCAATCACCTGCTTGATCCCTTTCAGTATTGTTAACAATAATATCAGTGCATGTACAGTCCCTATAGACCATTTCAAACTAACGGTAGACAAACCTAATTATGCCAGTACTTGGACCAATCAACTGCCATGTCAGTACTTGGACCAATCAACTGCCATGTCAGTACTTGGACCAATCAACTGCCTTTGTTACCCAACCAATCAGCTGTAGTTAATGGAGTAACAGTTGTAAGCAATGCACATTGTACTAATGTAGTTTCCCAGCACTTCCATTTTGTTTATTCACCCAATCATTACCAGAAGATTATGAATTATATAATTCAATTGCTTGATCAACTAGCTTTAACATCATGTTATTAAAAGAGCAACATTCTTGTATTTTGTATATGTCCTGCACACATAATACTAAACAGTAATACCTAATTTTGGTAATCTGAGATAAATGTATATTGAAAAAGTTGTTGTCATATTCAAAAAACAAATTTGTTCAGTGCATTTTATTTTATCAATTCTTCCTGGAGGATCAGGGTGGGGTGGTTGTGAATGTCCAAGAAAAAAAACTTGTTCTTTCATATTCAAACAGATAACCTCTTAATGTAATGTACTTATTGTCTCATTTATATTAAGTCTCATTAAAGAATAGTCTCCAATTCTTCCTGGAGGATCGGAGAGGATGGAGGAGGTGGGGGGGTGGCGTGAATGCAAGAAAAAGTAAAATTTTCAGCATTATATAGTGAAGAAGTTGGTCTTTCATATTCAAACAGACAACCTCTTAATGTACTTAGTTTGTCATTTATATTTAGTCTCATTAAGGAATAGTCTCCTAATTCTTCCAGGATTGGTGCGGGGGGGGTAGGCAGGGGGAAGGGGGGGGGGCTTTACAGTTTCCTACAGGAATCCTCTAGAAGAATTGAATTCTCTTCCTAATTGGATATTGTTATGCTGGTTTCAAAGTTTTGATTGAAAACCATCAGCATTTATTGTACATTTCGTCAGACAAAGTAGGTTCAAGCTAATGCATGTACGTAGGCTTTGCTAATTTGTGGGCATATGTTGCAATAACACGGATATTTATATTGAGAATGTTGTTTCCAAATGAAGGGTGACATTAGAGTAGTCCACGTAGCATTTTGTCAGTAACATTTAGAAATAAAAACCATGTGACTCTTCTTTGATTAATACGAAAGGTAAGCAATCCAAACGTAAGAAACGGAAGGAGTCTTGTAAGTTCCATACTGAATTGACCTTGTGCTTACATGTGGATGTTTCCTTGAAATGATTAGGCACAAGATACCTGCTACCTTTTAATTGGATGAATGTTCCGCTCTCAGACATGCGCATCTTTCCATATTATGTGACACCCATACCCTCATGTTGCGCATTGAGTTAATGAACTGTTGTCATTTTTTTGTTGATTAAACCTTTTGCAAGAATATGTTTTAATGAGGTGTACAGCCCTACATGTTGACATTTTTGCGAAAGATAAGAAATGTTTTGGTTGTATACTGGCAGAGTCAAATTGGTGAACCCCAGTTTAGATGCCTGTTAAATCCCAAGTGTGTCCTCTTCCACATAATACTTGTTTGTACGTATTGCAGATCCGTCATTGTTTGTTTGTATAATTGACCTTGCAACTTTTTCACAGAGGACTGAGTTGAATAATTTAATAGTCAATTGACTTTGTTTTTGTAAATTTGTTAGTTGCAGTTGTAAAACGATGCTAGTATGTTGAATGTAACATTTATAGCAAGTACAGTAGGACACCTAAGTATTTCTTCATGATTACTTTTCAAAGAATTCTGTAGATTATAGGTTCAACATATAATAAAATCATTTCCCTGAAGGCCCATGCTGGCTTTCCCATTACACCAGTCAAGGTGCAGGTTAAGTCTCTATCAGTGTTGGCACTCATTTACAGCTAATGTAAGGGGAACAAAGCTTGTCGAACATATGCATGAATGGGGGAAAAAAATGAAATTTTTTGGAGTGTTAAATGTTTTTACCCATTTGAAGGATTTTTTTTTCATATCATTCATATTTATGGTTTTAATGCTCCTTTTTGGTAATCTAAAAATGCTTCCTGTAGTTGTTTTGTGCCCTTTGGCCTATTTTCTCAGCATATCAGGATTGAAACTGCTTTCTTGTTTCTGTAGATGATGTTTTTGGTTACATTTTTTTTGTGATTGAGTATGATGGACCCTTCATTGTTTGATGTTTCCAGGAAATCCTGCTATATGTTAATCACATATGACCATTTCTGTGAATTTTCCAGGGGAAAAAAAAGGACTTATAGTTCCATAGCAGTTATTTTTGGATGAATTTCTTTCAAATAAATCCTTCTGTACATTTGCTCTGCTTTTAAAATTGTTCTTTTGTAAAGAAAACTAGTATTTCATCAGCAGGATTAATAGCTAGTGAACTACAGGGTATGATAAGCAGTGTGTTTATGCTGCAACCTTTCTTATTAACAAAACAATTGGGAAATTTAGATTTTAAAACAGTAATAAAAATTACCATTTTTTTTGACAGACGCACATATTTTCAGTGCACTATGAACTATTAATGAAGTGAAAGCAATCCTTTAGTGCTGTGTGTAATGAAACAACCAAAGTCCAATAAGACGTATGACTCATAAGGATATATCAATGAACATTTCATCAAAGTCAAACCAAAATATTGCTAATCTATCTCTGAAGTCACATCACTAATAGCATTCTTTTTACCTTTTCCCATTCATGTCAGTAACTTGCAAACATTGGCATGTGTAGCACCGTCTGCATATAAGCATATCTATGTTTGTGGAAAATTCATGTCATATAAAACCTATTTGTGCTTGCTATATGTAGCAAACTTATTCATGCTGATGTGTAGATGTTTCTAAATGTCAGTAGTGATGTAGGCAATTTTTAAAATTTAAGCTTATAAATATGAGCAAGTAGCTGCAGTAAGCAGACTGCAGTACACGTACATTCTTCCTAGTATATGTATGCATTCTTCCTATCTTTATTTATTTTATTATTATTATTATTATTATTATTATTATTATTATTATTATTATCATTATTATTATTATTATTATTATTATTATTATTATTATTATTATTATTATTATTATTATTATTATTATTATTATTATTATTATTATTATTATTATTATTATTATTATTATTATTTTTATTGTTATTGTTATTATTGTCATTGTCATTATTATTATTATTATTATTATTATTATTATTATTATTATTATTATTATTATTATTATTATTATTATTATTATTATTATTATTATTATTATTCTTATTGCTATTATTGTCATTGTCATTGTCATTATTATTATTATTATTATTATTATTATTATTGTTATTGTTATTGTCATTGTCATTGTCATTATTATTATCATTATCATTATCATTATCATTATCATTATCATTATTATTATTATTATCATTATCATTATCATTATTATTATCATTATCATTATCATTATTATTATCATTATCATTATCATTATCATTATCATTATCATTATCATTATCATTATCATTATCATTATCATTATCATTATCATTATCATTATCATTATCATTATCATTATCATTATCATTATCATTATCATTATCATTATCATTATCATTATCATTATCATTATCATTATCATTATCAATCATCATCATCAGCATCATCATCATCATCTTTATCATTATTATCATCATCATCATCATTATCAATCATTATCAATCATCATCATCATCATCATCATCATCATCATCATCATCATCATCATCATCATCATCAGCATCATCATCATATACATATATATATATATTTTTTTGGGGGGGGAGCAGATATTATTACCCAATAGGTTTACCATTACTGACACTATCCCCAATACCTACCTGAATTTCTCTTATGAGTCTGACTGAAAGTATGTTATTTAGGGGGATAACACCCCTTGCCTATGTGAGTATTATAATGGGTATGAATGCAAGTCCATGAGAATCCCTAACCTTCTTTATAAAAACATGATCATTTAAATTGATGAATTTGAGTGAGTATTATAATGGGTATGAATGCAAGTCCATGAGAATCCCTAACCTTCTTTATAAAAACATGATCATTTAAATTGATGAATTTGAGAATTTGTTCAAACTAACAGTGCCAACAGTAGTGGGGTAGGGGGTAAAAAAATTCAATCATACTTCTTTGCTGGTAATTATATATGTATTTATCCATAACCATCAGTAAGAATAATAGCTTTTTATTGTTAGCAGAGTATAGGAATATAACATAATGTATTTGAGACTCATATCATAAGTGTACGTACTAAGTGCATGAGTCATTGTCTTTCTTAAGAGGTATTTGGCCAATATAGATACTCTGTCATAAATGCAAACATAAACTTCAGATATCAATGTTATCAAACACATCTGCCTGTCTGCATTAACTATTTCCCCTATGTTGTTTCTTGTTTCTGTATCTTCCCAGTTTCTGAAAGAGAAACTCCCATAGGTTTGTTATGCTTGTCACATGATTGTATTGTTAGTCTGCATGTGTTCGTAGATCTCGTACCCTCTGTTTTGTACATCAAAATGTCTTTATTTGCATGCAAGGCTGCCTCATTGTTTCTGATCAAGCTTAGCCTTTTTGATGTCCTTGTTTCTTCCTAATTGCAACCATCATAAACATGCATGCCTTCATTTCAACCAACATGAATATGCATGATCTTCATTTGAATATTCATGACTTCTGTTTTCATAGGAAATTTCTGATGTCTATTCAATATTGAATATGCATGACCTACTGTATATGTATACATATCTACTTCCTACTATGCATGAAAATCTTTTCTGATGTCCTCTTATTTTCTATTTTTACTGATTGATGAGTAATATCAATTAGGATTAATCCCCAGAATAGAAAGTTTTTTAATGATGATTAAATTTTGACAGTTGAAGGAAAATGTGTTGAGGTGTACATTCAATATCTGGCCATTTGAAAGAATAAGTTAGCATTTTCACCTTTAGATATATTTTGAAGTTTCCATCTCTTTGAAGGTTGTGGCATTTATTTGCATTAATTGAGGACACATCAGCATTGACATCAAAGGTCATGTAGTGCTAGAGAGTTTAACAAAAAAAGCAGATCCATTTCTTTTTATTCAATTTTTTTAAATTTGTAAATATTTTTAATAGCTTTTTCAGTTACGATTGATGAAAATTTAATCAGTTTTGGATTAATACAATTTTTTTTATGTATGACGTTTTATGTATGATGTTGTGAACAGCTCAAACTCTTTGTGTAATTCTTTACATTTCATTTCTAAATCATAGTCACTAAAATCATGGGAAAGGCTATTACTGCTAGAAGCTGCATCACTTCAAAGCACAAGAAAATACTATATCACCTTGTAGTACATAACAAAATGTGCATTAAATATGCAAATTGATGCCCGTGAAAAAAGAAAAAAAGACGCCGCAAATTGTCGGTGGCTTTGTTTACCTACTGAGTAATTTAGCTGATGTTGCCTCTACAACTTTCCAAATACCTTTAAGAGAAGGTATACCAAATATGTAAAAGACACGGCAGCTCGGAGGAGATAGAATAGACATGGTAACGGAGAAATCAGTTGTAACAGAGAAGATTGGAATATTCTTGAAATTATGGTTACCACTGGAACCCAGACAAATTTGACTGTTTATGAAACTTGATAAACAGTGCAGTCTTATTGAATGAACCACTTCAGTTAGTTTTTTGCAACCCATGTTTGATGTATTCTGACAAAGTGTATTTTTGCCTTGACAGCACAAAGAGTTAATTTATATTTAAATGTTTGAAAAAATTGCATTATAGAACAATAAGTTACCTGTCCCATTTGTAAGGTACAGTGAGTACTCTTATTGCAAAATATTTCCACTACTTTGTATGAATTTTTTTGTGTCTCATTTCTGATCTCTGATTTAAGAATGTAAAATACAAAGATTGATAATTCAAAGCTCAATCAAGAACTGTCTGTGCAATATTGGTATGAAATATTGTGTGAAAGTCCTGTCTTCAAGCACAAGCTAGTTTGATGTATTTCATCGTTTGGTTAAGGAGAGGGGAGGGCCATTGAAATTTTTTAACACCAATGTTTACATATTTAAAAACCTTCATATGATATAGCAATGTTTGCTTCTGTATGTCGTTCAAGATATTTGCAAAACTTTTGATCAAGTTTTTTGAAAATACAGTAATCACTTTCTTTTATAGCAAAGGTGTTTTTGCCCATCTCCATTTATATCAAAATTTGGGAAAAGATTAAAACAAAAAGTGCACAATTTTTTTCCCACATTTATTAAGAAATGTGTTTACTTTATGTGTCTCTGCTTTAGTGCTAGCTGTTGCTGTCAGTGCTCGTAGAATTACAACTTTTTGTTAATGATTTTTCTATTTTTTCCGAAGTTTGGTTGATATACAGTACTTGCATGCATGTTTGTTTTTGGCAAGATTTGTGTGAAACTATACAAATTGATATTACGTTTGTTTTCTCTGTCTAAGAGCTAGGTATTAGGTTAATGTGAATATAAACATGCAATACAAATAACAGGGTGCTGATTGGTCAAAATGTTTGCACAAATACTTAAAAACAAATCATTCAGGATATTGGGATAAAATGTTCTATGCCAATGACGTTTCAAGCAAGTTTTCTTGGGCAAGCTTCACTCATTAAAAGGTTTAATTTCTACATGAGTGAAACATTGGGTAGAGAGCCATTTGTAAGCAGTTTCATACATATATTAGGAGTTTTGAGACATTTAAATTTAGATTTGGATTATTTTCCAACTTTTTTGAATTTTCATGGCTTTTTAATAAGATGCTATTTCATAGACCCTTAAAAAGTGATTTGTTCATATATTTTTCACTTATAATTTTCCTCAAGCTTTCCTGTTTTAATTTTTGCTTTACTTGGTGACACCAACAATTGTTTCACATAGATTAGTTACATGTTTGGAAGCATTCTGATGGCTTGAAAACATCAGATGGCTTGTTTATAGAAAGCCTATCCTCACCAAAGTGTTGGAACTTTTAAGGTTAGATATAGAAGGGGAAGCTCTCTAATTTGTCAGTGCCTTTTCCACAGCCCTGAACATTTCAATGTTATGGTTTTTGCAATATCTGTTGATAATTTAATTGTTTTTGGGTGTGGTGGCTCCATTTCAGCTTCTTAATGCTATGAATATAGGGAAGTTTTAAAGGCTAATTTTGTGTTTAATCTTCATAGATTTAAGAAGATGTGAAAAAGAGATTAGGAATGAAATTGTAAAACAAAATGAATATCAAATGAATGTTATGTAGATATTGATTACAGAAAGGTATGGGTAGTGCTGTGGTGTAGATATTGATTACAGAAAGGTATGGGTAGTGATGTTATGTAGATATTGATTACAGAAAGGTATGGGTAGTGATGTTATGTAGATATTGATTACAGAAAGGTATGGGTAGTGCTGTTGGTGGTGTAGATATTGATTACAGAAAGGTATGGGTAGTGCTGTGGTGTAGATATTGATTACAGAAAGGTATGGGTAGTGCTGTGGTGTAGATATTGATTACAGAAAGGTATGGGTAGTGCTGTGGTGTAGATATTGATTACAGAAAGGTATGGGTAGTGCTGTGGTGTAGATATTGATTACAGAAAGGTATGGGTAGTGCTGTGGTGTAGATATTGATTACAGAAAGGTATGGGTAGTGCTGTGGTGTAGATATTGATTACAGAAAGGTATGGGTAGTGCTGTGGTGTAGATATTGATTACAGAAAGGTATGGGTAGTGCTGTGGTGTAGATATTGATTACAGAAAGGTATGGGTAGTGCTGTGGTGTAGATATTGATTACAGAAAGGTATGGGTAGTGCTGTGGTGTAGATATTGATTACAGAAAAGGTATGATATTGATTACAGAAAGGTATGGGTAGTGATGTTATGTAGATATTGATTAGAGAAAGGTATGGGAGTGATGTTATGTAGATATTGATTACAGAAAGGTATGGGTAGTGATGTTATGTAGATATTGATTACAGAAAGGTATGGGTAGTGCTGTGGTGTAGATATTGATTACAGAAAGGTATGAGTAGTGCTGTGGTGTAGATATTGATTACAGAAAGGTATGAGTAGTGCTGTGGTGTAGATATTGATTACAGAAAGGTATGGGTAGTGCTGTGGTGTAGATATTGATTACAGAAAGGTATGAGTAGTGTTGATTTTGTGCAGTATCATTTTCTGGATTCACCATGTCTTGTGATTGAGAGTTTATGTCATCTGCATTGAAAAAGAAATATGGAGGTTTTAGACTGAAGTGTAAGAAAAATGCCCAAATGATTAACTGTCGAGTATTAGAAAATTTGCTCTAAGTTGAGCTCCTCTTCATGATGTTTTTTCTGTCATAGCTTCCTTCCTTCTGAATACAAGTACAACAAGTTTATGTAAGTTATGTTGTTTTGAATGTATTTGTTTTTGAGATAATATGCAGTCTTTAAAAGATAGATTGATAATGATCTTGAGTTATTTTTTGATTGATTATCAGTTTGATTATCAGATTATTGACTGATTATTATATATAGATAAAGAAGCTCCTCCTCCAGTGATTCCTGAAACCCCACAAGTGGCCGTCTTTGTTAGTTACATCCACCCACCAAAAGTGCCAATCAGAGTCTCAGTGCTCGGAGAAATGGTGAGTTCTTTATAACATTGTAGAAACAGCAAGATATTTTGTATGTTTGAACCTAGAAACTTTATAACATTTGCATTTGTTTGCATAAGATTTACATATGTTTGCACAATATTGCATATGCAGCATTTGCTCACAATGCATGCATTCAGATAAGAGGTTTTAATAATTGGCCAAGTAAAAACTTCAGTTTAAATTCTGCTTAGATTTACCCATTTTTGTGTGCATGGATAGCACTTAGAGTATAGTGCTTAACCCCAGTGACACGTAGAGGGGTACAAGTTGCCCTGGCTCCGGGCTCAATGGCCCCATTGCTGAAGACAGAGTTGAGGGGCTACCAAATGTAAGTTTGCCCCAGGACTTCTCAATTCTCTTGCAGCCCTGTATGCCCCCTCTAAGCCAAATCTGAGAAACCTGCATTCATATCTTGAGAAACAGATCAATTTAAACAATAAATTGTCACCAAAAGTTCAATTGCTTCTTCCTTTTGGCACTAAAGAATTAGGCACTAGTTTTATCATTATGTATTCATTACTAGAATATCTATATAGCTTGCTATGATTTGTCTATTTTATTGTCTTCATTAGTTTCCTATTGTTGTTTTGTGACTTGATTGTTGTATTTTGCCATTGTTACTCCAATTTGTGTAGAGGAGAGCACATGTCCAAATGTAGCTCTATAGCTTTTGTGCACTCGTCTAAGTTGATCTTGTCCTTATATGTTATATAATCCATCCATTCTGTGTACATATCTTTGTTTTTTTTAAATGTTGACATGAGAAGATTAAATGAATGTTTGTGAAATTGCTTGTTTGAGATATATCGCTGACAAACAGTCAAATAAACACAGGAGAAAGCATAACCTCCGTCTAACTTTGTCGACAAAGGCTAAGTTACATAATATGTAGAGTATGCTTCCAACATTCACTTTATGGATGTGGTCTCACCCCCCTTCAGCTTACGCATTAAATCAGACCTCTTTCAACTTGGCATCAACCCCGCCACTCTCGGCACCTATTCCTGGCCCACTTTTCCGCCTTGGGCCACCCCCCTTCCTTCTGTCCACCTAGACCTCTCCACTTATAACAAAACTCAAACTCACCCTAATCTCTTCATCAATCTCCACAACCAAATCAAAGACCAACTCTCAAATTACACCTCCATCTATACTGATGGCTCCAAGGAAGGCAACAAGACAGCTGCTGCTGCCATCATCCAAGACATCACCCTCAGTAGCAGACTTCCTGACCACTCATCCATCTTTTCAGCCGAGGCTAAGGCCATTCTCCTCGCCCTCAACTTTATTGAGTACTCTCCTCTTAGTCACTTTGCCATTTTCTCTGACTCAAAGGCTGTTCTTACTTCATTACTCAATCTTAAATGGGATAACCTCACCTGCCACCTCCTCCTCCAGAAACTCTTTTCTCCCACCCTCTGCAGGAAAAGTGTTCTTTTCTTCTGGATACCCAGCCATGTTGGCATCCCTGGCAATGACAGGGCTGATACAGCCGCTAAGCTTGCCCTTAACCTCCTCCCTTCCCCTTTTCCCAAAACCCTCTCTGACATCAAACCGCTTATCGCTTCTCTTGTTCGTGACCGCTGGCAAACCTTATGGAACTTCCAAATTGATAACAAACTCCATGTTATCCAGCCCACAATCCCGATCAAATCCACCATCAACAACCTTTCGATCGACAACGCTCATATTACCCGCCTTAGAATTGGTCACACCCACCTCACTCACTCCCACCTCCTTATTGGTTCCCCTCAACCCCTCTGTAACAATTGCCACTGCATCCTTACAATCCAACACGTTCTCCTTGCTTGCCCCCTGTACAACCTTCCCAGAGCTTCTCTCGCTCCCCACAACTCAATTGCTGAGTTCTTCCAAAAAAATCCTCCAGATAAAATAGTCTCCTTCCTTCAGCATGCATCCTCTACAACCATATTTAATCCTCCTCTTCCACCCCCTCTCTACTCTGTTTTTAGTTTTACCCATGCACCTCCTCTCTCGATCACAGCTTTCTGGCTTTTGTTCTTGAATTTCTCTCATTCTTCCCCTGGTCTCTTTCCTTACTACCTCTAAAATGATCTGACCTCTCAGGCACAATTTGACCTTCGTTGTCGTGGTGCCGTTAAGACCTCATCAAACAAACAAACTTGATAGTTTATGAAACCTTGTAGAGTTTTATGAGACATTCTTTTGTGCTGTTGTAGAAAGTTTTAACAGATGAGGTTACTAGTTTCCTGCTAATCCATTCCGCTAATATTTTTCATACAGGCTGATGCTTCAGAGCGGCTTAGACAGTCAGGTCTATCACATGTGTTTCCCCATCCTTTGCTGATCACCCAGACACGTTCTTGCCCTCTGGTAGCACCTACCCCACCCCCAAAGATTCCCAACTGGAAGCTCATCAGACCACGGAAAAAGAAACCAACACTAACTGATGAGCCTTCAGGTAAAGATTTCAACTTCATGGTTCCAACTAATTATAAATTACACTGTGGAACATTTGTAGTTTTTCATTAATTGAAAAATCTATAGATAGTAGCAACCACATGAGCCTGATTTGTAGCAAATATGACCTGGCGATTCTTAATAGGAGGCTCGTGTGGCCCACTAGACAATCCAATCTGGCCCATGAACAATAGTCATTATATAATACAGTACAGTACATTGCATGTAAGATCAATCCAAATGAGATCAAATCGCAAAATTCTCGTTTATTTTGGTTTTTCCCAGGCAGATCAGCTCACTAAAACATCGCGGCTTATCAAATAAAATGTTATCTTTAGTTCCGCTATAAATTTGGCTCGCGGCTTGTCAAAAGAAGGTGGATAAGAGAACCGCCGACATCTGACATTCCACTTTCTAATTGCGCACGCTCTCAACTTGTTTGTATTCAGGGATTGTTTTTATGGATTTTGTTTGTCACATGACGCTGGTTTTGCCACGCGATTGGCCCACGGCCTGAAGCTGTTGTGGAATGATGGCCCTGCAAAAATTTAATTAAGAATACTTGCTATAGACCATGAGAATAGCAAAGGTTTCATCAAAATGGGTTAAATGTTGACGGTTTTACAGCATTTTTAAGTTTCAGGCTTTATTATCATAAATTATACAAATTTTATTGAAATTTTGTTCCATCAACACAAGAAAACCTATAAATTTCCGTAAGTTAGCTAAGCTAATTCCAATTGAGCCATTAGACTCATTGAACCGGTGCTTATTCCCGGTTTCCATGGCACAAGCGGATGAAAGTACATGACTCCCCCTCGACGGGACGCCAGTCCATTGCAGATTAACTCCCCAGCAGTCCTGGTACTCATTTTAGAGCTGAGTGGACTGAAGCAAGTAGAGTACAGTGTCTTGCTCACGGACACAATGCAGCACTCACGATGGGAATCGAACTCGCTACCTTTTGAATATGAGCATGACTCCTCAACCACTTAGCTACTGCACCTCTTTATGTTAACTTTATGTTATTTAATCCTAATTTTAAGATTGAAATATTTATTGAAAACCGTGAAGATACAGTACCGCGCACGTACAATGACCGACTAATAATGTTGACATAAAAAACCCCGTTGAATTCAACTTTGTACTTCGTTAGTCAACGTTAACCAACTTTCCAGTCAGCTTTCCTCAATGAGGTGACTGGAAAAGATTACACTTTAGTCTGCTTTATGTTGCAGACTAATGTATACTAAAGCCTAAGCCGCCACAACATAATCAGATTATATAATGCAGCCTAACGTGTAGAAGCATGTATGCTTCTTATCTCATTGAATTGATTGATTACCTCTTGACCTTGCTATCCCGGGCCCATGCCGGAAATGTACCTATTGTTATGGTGAGAGACCTGATACTGTTATGGCGAGATTGGTGCACAAAATTTTCACTTTGCAGAAGCTAGACTATTAAAATACTTCTCAGTTTTGGAATATACATCGTTTTTAAACATATTTCATTACATTTTCTCCACTACTTGAGGCTAAATTAAATCGTTCGTAATAGTAGTAGGCTACAACTTCGAAATCCGCAGGATTTGTAAAGTGCCCTAATACAATCTAAGTTAACGTAATACACACTAGGCCTAAGTTATAACTGTAATGTACATGGATGTATGTACTAGGCATACATGCACGGTTGTTCTGATTTCTCGCATGAAATTTGTGACGGCTCCATGAATTTATGGGAAAAAATGTGAAATTTAACTGCTATACTTAAATTCTCATGTAGAATAAATATTCTTAAAAAAAGTTTACTTAAGTATAAGAACAATTCCTTTGAAAGAAACTTGTGAATTTAAACCATAATGATGTCCCACTGACTGACTGAAAATACATTTTTATAGCACTGCACTGAAAATATTATGTACTGTATACAAGAAGTGCCAGAACCAGAATCGACTACTCCCGTACGTACATACCGATGTTGTATTATGCGGTATCGAAGTTAAGCAGAAATGAATATTAAAAATAAGATATTGTCGAGAGTCGGCGGAGTCAAAAGGTGTAGTACATTGTGATATCATCTTGAGCCTGTTTATCAAACTTAAAGCGTTTTGGGAAGCTGTTGACCTTATGGCTCACATCTGAGACGGGGTATCACACCTGGATCCCTTAATCGTGTCCTGTCTCTAAATACGTGGTTGATCGTTTCGCTCACTTTAAGGGCCCCATCATGTGCTTCTCTGCCAGGTCCCTGAGAAAATTGTTACGCCATTGGATAAGCTTCTTATTATCTGCACAATTCAGACGGCACCTGATACCGAGGGGAAGGGGAGGGGTCATGGCCTCCCAAAATTTTCAAAGCAATGGTTTTCAAATAGGCCTTATTAATTATTCAAAAAAATAATTACATTGGTCTTTCCCAGTATGAATGAAACCTGCCTGTGCCAGGGGCCCTGTTTCTTCTAAGAATGGAATATTCTATTCCATGAAAGTCCAACGTTTATCCTTATATTTTCTTTTGTACCTGCATGTTTACCTGTTGACCCGCATGCTTGTTTCTGGTTTGATTTTGGTCCTGGGGGTGAAGGGAGGGGGGGGGGCAAGCGAGGGGAAAATTGCCGCCACTGGTCACGAGTTTTTTTTTTTTCCTGCATGATTTCTTTATTTCTTGTTCATTTATCTCACATTCGATATTGTTATAAAATCAGAAATAAATACCCATATAAATCTCGTGTTTTTCATTTGCCTGTTTGTTTATGTTATATTATATTGATAGTTTAGACCGTTACGATGTTATGTTTATTTGCCTTCCGGTGTTTTATGATTTTTTTTTCAAAAGATTTATATTTTCTTTCTGCATGATTTTTATTTTTGCTTAATTTCTCTCACAACTTGTTAGAAAGTAAGAGAATAAAGATTCTCTTGTTGATTTGAAAGCAGGGCTATAGCAAGGGTGTACTAAAGGGGGTATAGGGTGTGACACCTCTCCCATTAAATTAGTCTGTCGGCAATTCAAAATGGGTTGAAGTTCAAGATATGGATATGAAAAACAGAAGAACATGAAATACGATTATCAAGGGCCACCGTACAAGATTAAGGCTGCTGATTTACTGTCATGGACTTGCAATATCCTTGCAGTGTCGAAGATGATGTATTTATATCTGTGTAAGATCTATTTTGTTCTACATGATGAAAATGACAATAAACCATACAAATATTTTTGATAAAATAATAATAAAGCACCTGCTGCTCATATTTTTATTTCATTTTAGTACGGAGTCTTTTAAGTGCCATAATATTTGTACTTTTCGCCAATTATGCTGAAAGAAATTGATGTTGCATGTTCATCAAGGGCCACCGTACAAAATTCACGGCAATGATCTCAGTTTAATAGGCATCTCTATTCATGCTAAATCTTGGAGCGACTGACTACACACTTTCAACTGCACTGAAATTCGAGCGAATTTTTTCATTGGGAGATCCAAAGAATTTTGTACATAAATCATTGTCAGGTCATCATTCGCAGTTTAAGATTATATAATCCCAAACCCCTCTCTGATATCAAACCGCTTATCACTTCCCTTGTTCGTGACCGCTGGCAAACCTCATGGGACTCCCAAATTGATAACAAACTCCATGTCATCCAACCCACATTTGTGACGCCGTGGTTGTATGTTGTGACGGGCAATGGGAGGGGAAAAGCAGCATAACCATGGAGGAATCGGACCTCCCACATTTTCGATAACATTTTCAAAAATTGAGATAAACTTTACTTTTGAATACCTTAGAAGTGGGCTAAAATTAAACATTTCATTATGGGAGAGGGTAGGACCTTCTCGGACCCATCACTTTTTTAATGCTGGCTACGCCTCTGGGGACGGTGTTGTAGGGGTGGTGATTGTTGTAGAGGAAGGGAGACACCGGAATTTATATTTCGATGTCTTTACACTTTTCTGTGGAGAACCAAGTTGGTATTTTGTACTCTGGCATATGATTTCACTTCACTTTATGTTATATCAAATAAAACACTTAAACAGATTAAAGGGCATGAACGGTAAGGGTGTGTTTGTGTGGGTGTGTGTGTGTGGAGGGGGGAGAGGTGACTACAGATCATAAGCTTATTGCTCTTCCGGCATATAAGAATATTTATGAATGTGATATATTGTTTGTGTGGATATCAAAGCAAGAAAGGTATGTTTTCAACTTGTAAAAAACAAAAGTGCACTTAAAAGAAGTGAACACTTCGTCTCGGACCCCTCACTTTTTTAAATGCTGGCTATGCCACTGCTGATAACAGCTTATATGAACAATCACTCTCACACGTTTTGGAAAATTTCTAAAGCAATCTTGAGGTTACAATTTCGTTAAGGCCGCTCGTGTTGCTTATCCTCATTTTGCATCAATGGATCATGGTTTGCGATTGCCGGCGAATACTAAGATTCGCGGAACTAGCATGAGCTAAGTTGTACTAATATTGCCGTAATGGGGAAATTTAGCTGCACATTTGCAAGCTTACACATTTAATACCCGATCAAAGAGGTCATGAAACGAGTTAAAAATGTATTATAAACATATGAATGTATTTCATAGACTTTATTATTTAGAAACGGGGACTAGATAACGTGTTTTCTTTAGAAGCAGGGACTAAGTACCAGGTGTAGGCTAGGCCTAGGCTACGTTACTTTTCTAAATGGTATTCTGTGAACAACATTTGCGGCGTTCGCGAAACTCTGTTTGGATTCTAACGTAACCATCTTTAACTGATGACATCGAATTTCACTCGGCCTTCTTTGATTTTTGCGGTCAGATTTTGTGGGGTTAAGCAGCTTACGCAAGGATCACCTGTACTCAACGTAAAAGATTACAGAGGATTACAAGAAGCTAACGCGTTACTCCATGTAAGTTCGTAGAGGGGATTATACAAGTTTTAACGTGATTGCGTTGACTAACGTTCTTCTTCGTTAATCATTGTTATTATTCGGTAATTGTACGTGCGCGGTACTGTAGCTAAAACTTTCACCAATATCGGTTGAAGATTGGCATACATGTAATTAAGCAGTAGCCTTCAAGTTGTGATGTCTTTAAGTATTCTTTGAGTGTGATAGCATTAATCACTTTCTGTCATAAATGTTAGTAGCTCATTACTAATGTGGTTGTTTCTTACTTCTCTCCCCAGAACCGGAAATTAAGAAGCCTGACCAGTTTGTGGAGTTGACCTCACCTTATGTTAATTATAAGGTCAGCCCGATACCTATACCCACCGAGACGTAAGTTTGAGGCTTTTTTTATTTTATTTTTATTTTAGGTACAGATAGCAATAAGGCACAACAGATGTTCATCTTGGCTGATGTACTGTATGGTATGCATTGACACATGTTGACAAAAATCTTAAGATTTTTCAGTGTAACTTCATAATGAAGTTATTGGGGGAGGTGTTGGCACATTGGAGGAGGCTTAAGTATCTGTTTGAATTGAATTTAATATCCAATATTTGGTCGTTTTTAGGGATGAATATTTGATGATATTGCAAGTAGCTTTGAAAATGTGTTTTATTTCTTACATTTATTAAAGAAGCTTCATGAAGTTATTGGGGAGGTGTTGGCACATTGGAGGCTTAAGTATCTGTTTGAATTGAATTTAATATCAATATTTGGTCGTTTTTAGGGATGAATATTTGATGATATTGCAAGTAGCTTTGAAAATGTGTTTTATTTCTTACATTTATTAAAGAAGCTTCATAATGAAGTTATTGGGGGAGGTGTTGGCACATTGGAGGAGGCTTAAGTATCTGTTTGAATTGAATTTTTCCAATATTTGGTCGTTTTTAGGGATGAATATTTGATGATATTGAAAGTAGCTTTGAAAATGTATTTTATTTCTTACATTTATTAAAGAAGAAGCCGAGGGCATCTGTTTTGCAAATTCATGTCAATTTTGAAATAACAGTGATACATTTTTAGTTCCGATGTGATAGCATCAGGAACCTATGCAGTCATGATGGAGTATGTGTGTGTGAGGGTGTGTATGTATGTTTGTGATGCCCAACTCATAATCACGATATCTTAAGAACGATACCCTGGATTCATGTCATATACAGTATGGTACACAGATAGTCCATGGTCAGTAGATGTGTCTTACTGTTTTTAGTGGTGATGTCATGCATATTAATGAGTAGGCAGAGCTTATTATTAAAATCTTTAAAAGTTCATTAGTGTGTACATGTTCAAGGTACCAAAATGTTAAATTTCATTAATATGCATAGTGGGAGGGGCTTTATAACATGATTTTGTTGAAAAGAGTTTGTAAACACAGTATCTCAAGAATGATACTTGGGATTCACTTCATATGTGGAACACAGATAACCCATGGCCCGTTTATGTATCCTATTGTTTTTGGTGGCGATGTCATTTATATTAATGAGTAGGCGGGGCTTCATATCAAAATTTTAAAATGTTCATATTTTAACAACCACATGTCTGTTTTGTTTCATATTTGTTGTAATTATGTTGTTAGTTAGTGTGTACATATGTTCATGGTACCAAAATGTTGAATTTCATTAATGTGCATAGTGGGCGGGGCTTAGCATGATTTTGTTGAAAAGAGCTTGTAAACACAGTATCCCAAGAACGATACATGGGATTCATGTCATATGTGGTACACAGATAGCCCATGGTCTGCTGATGTGCCCTATTGTTTTCGGTGGTAGTGTCATGCACTATAATGAAGAGACAAGGCATAAAGTTAAAATCTTAAAATGCTCCTATTTTATCAACTACATGTCTGTTTTGTTTCATATTTGAAAAGATTATGTTGTTAGCAGTGTATACATGTTAATGGGATAAAAATGGTTGAATTCAATTAAATGTGAATTCCATTCTTGTGAGAACTGTAAGTTATTTGTTTGTCATTGTAATATTGAGCCCATTGTGTTATAAGATTTATTGTACAATAGTTACTTAAAATCATATTCCGCATTGGAACATCAAAACTTTTGGTTTTCTGGTTAATAAAGGTGGTACTGAAAAGTGAATGAAGTATTTGTTCGAAATGAGTATGATTGATTTGACCATTCATAACAAGGTTATCAGTGCATTGACATGTAAGAAAAGTCAGTTGGAAATTCTTGAGATCCCATAAAAATATGACCTCATGTTGGGCAAGTACGGCTTTAAGTTGTCTCTAAATGCCTTTTGTTTCTTTTTTACCTATTTAGTGATTTGTTTGTTTTTGTTCTCAGGAGAAGACCAAAATCATCTCTGTCTAGAGGCGGGTCAAGACCAAGCACCTCCTCATGAATGAAATTCAAGAAATTGATGAAAATGCAAATGAGGTGGAGCTTGAAGATAAGGAGCAAGAGCAGAAAGAGCAAGAGCAGGAAGAGAACCTTCCCGTCCAGTCACAGCCCCCAAGACTCTCATGTCAGTGCTTCCTTACTTAATGTCAATTTACATTTCATCTTAATCTTCAGGCTCCCCCACCCCCACCCCCACCCAAAAAAAACCTGCACACACAGGAACCATTTTTTGCAGATATGACTCGGTTAAAAGCAATTTGAATTATGGAATTATCGTAGAAAACTCAGTGATTACAAACTATGTAAAGAAACGATGGATGTGATGGGCCTGGTTTTTGTAAATAAGGTTACCAGAGGACCAGATCTTATGTGTAAACTCAGGGCACATGATTCAAGTTGGATTTTCAAAGATTTCCAGGAGTTTGAAAGACTGCAAATTTCTAGCTTGAGTTATTTACTTCAAGTTATACCTTACCTTCCATGCTATAATATGCAATCTGGTCACACGACCTGATTCTAACGCACTTCTAACCGAACCTAAAAAACGCAGTAACCAGCCAAGCCCTGACCTCCATAATACCTCTGTACCACCTCACTCTTTTTCAGCGCGTTGTTGTCACTAACATCGCTGAAAACTGGTCATTTTATTTTATTTTTAATTAACCTTTCTAACTCTTTTCTCTTGGCAGCTTCTACCTGAAGGGTTTTACGCTGCCCGTTCTCATCTGGCTCGCCTTTTCAAGTCTTCGAGAGAAGGGTGAGGTAGCCATGGGTCGAGATTTCTTCGGCCGACCTACACGACTTTACCCGTGTAGCCTACACTTAGGATAGCGGGTTTTTGTCTCCATTCGTACATAGCGATGTACCTATGTACATAGTACATAGGTTGTGCCTGTCTAGGGGACCTCTCGCCCCGGGAATTAGTCTTTTTCTCCCTTAGCCCCACCCGCCTCGAGGTGACCCTAGCGTTATACTATGTATAGTGTTTAGCACGTTAGGATATTTCAGTACACCTTCTCGTATGCATTAGGCCAATTTCCTTTTTCGATTTTTGCATGCGCATTGGGTCGTAGTCACCGCTGGGTAGATGTGGGGTAAGCCCTGTAACAACTCTAGGGAGCTACAGTTGTTACAAGCGAGCTTATTTTCGTTTTCACGTTAGCAGCATATGAATATTTTTATTTTTCTTACACAGATTTGAGGTAAAATATTTAATTTTCAGGATTGAAATTGGGGTGTCGGAGAGCCGTGGGTGGGTCTCTCCGGCGACCTTTACAGGGAAAATAATTTTTCCTTTTTATCTTTACAGACCTCAAGTACACAGTGGTTGGTGTTTCCCACGCTACCCGGCGCTAGTAAAGTCATTACGTTGGATCGTTTTTCTCGGGTTTCTAAAGTTTTTCAGATAGAAATTTTTTTCGTTTAAATTTTTTTCTGTTAAAGCAAGTGTTGTTGTTCTGTTTAGAATGCTATGCCTCGTCTCTCTTTAGCGTGTCCGTAGGATCATAGTTACTTTGCCGTATTTAGGTTTGTGCGCATGGACATACGTTCTTCTCTTAAAGTTTATTTTTCAGTGAAGAATTTTTCTGTTTAAGAGAGTTTTGATGTTCTGTTTAGACTGCTAGGCCTCGTCTCTCTTTAGCGTGTCCGTAAGATCATACTTACTTTGCCGTATTTGTGTATGTACGCATGGATATATGTTCTTTTCTTTTCAGATATAAAGAAATTTACTGAGAAGGTTACGCTCTTAGAGGCGTTGCGCCTAGAGCGTAAGTAAGTAAGAGAGAGAGAGAGAGAGATAACCTCTTAGGGGCGTTAAGCGTCGCCTAAGTTGTAGTAAACACGGTTCCAAGCGGTTCCATTGGACAGTCCCCAGCGATTCCGCAGCCCTATTGCGCGGGCTGCTGCGAAGTCCGGGGCGGTTCCATACGGTTCCATTGGACGGTCCCCGGCGATTCCGCAGCCCTATTGCGGCGGGCTTGCTGCGAATCCGGGGACAGTTCCATACGGTTCCGGGAGTCCATACGGTTCGCGGCCCGTTGTTCACGGGCGGGCGGTTCCATTGGGCCGGTTCCGTGAGTCCATACGGTTCCGCGGCCCGTTGTTACGGGGCAAGCGGTTCCATTGGACGGTTCCAACGGTTCCATTGGACAGTCCCCGGCGATTCCGCAGCCCTATTGCGCGGGCATTGTGCGAATCGGGGCGGTTCCATACGGTTCGAGTCCATACGGTTCCGCGGCCCGTTGTTACGGGGCGGGCGGTTCCATTGGGCGGTTCCGTGATCCATACGGTTCCGTTGGACCGTCCCTGACGGTTCCGCAGCCCTATGTCGCGGGCATTGTGCGGTTCGGGGCGGATCCATACAGTTCCGGGATCCATACGGTTCCGCGGCCCGTTGTTGCGGGGCGGGCGCTTCCAGCGCCCGTTACGGGCGGGCGGTTCCATACGGTTCCGCGGCCCGTTGTTACGGGCGGGCGGTTCGCGGCCCGTTGTTACGGGCGGCCGGTTCCATACGGTTCCAGCGGCCCGTTGTTACGGGCGGACGGTTCCATACGGTTCCGCGGCCCGTTGTTACGGGCGGACGGTTCCGCGACCCGTTATTACGAGGTGGATGGTTCCATTGGGACGGTTCCATACGGTTCCGCGGCCCGTTGTTACGGGCGGACGGTTCCATTGGCGGTTCCGCGCCCGTGTTTACACGGGTCCGTATTTAACGGGTTGCGTACATCATACGGTTTAATCCGGTTATCGCCCACTAGCTACAAGCTACGTGGTCAGGTGACAGGTGACATTCTTGACAAGAAGTATAGCATTGACAGTTATTTTTCTTCTTGGTCTTGTAGCCATTAGCTACGCAGTTCCACGGCTCGTGTGAACGCAATTAAGACTGTCTACGTTGAACGTTACAAGTTCGTATTTATTTTCACCAGTATCATGGACATGAAGGACAGGTCCCAGTGTTGATGTTTTTACACACCCAGGATGTCCCGTGATGCGAGCGTGCAAACGCTTCTTTAAATTACAGCTCCGGTGACATCCATCTCCGTGTTACGGCGTGCAGATTATGCTGCGAGTCAAATCCCTGTACTCTTTGCAGCGATTGGGATCTAGCGGCGTGGTCGAGCACAGACTCCACCGCGACCGGTACTTTCAAAGAGCGGCGGAGAAAGTGGAGAAGCGACGGTCTGATAGGCCCTCTTTGTCTCCCCACCGCCACCCAGGTCCAAAGCCAGGGAGGCGGGGCCGCCGCCCACTCTCAGCGGGCGCCTCTTGAAAGACGCACGTGCACGGTTAATCCGAAGTATAGCATTGAGACAGCTATTTTTCTTCTGGTCCCGTAGCCAACGGCCACGACAGTTATACGGTTCCACGGTCCGTGTTTACGGGTCCGTACGGTTCCATTGGAGCGGTTCCGCGGCCCGTGTTTACGGTCCGTCGGTTCCATACGATTCCACGGTCGCGTTTACGGGTCCTTTCGCTTCCATTGGACGGCTCCAGTGAGCGGAACTTATCTTTAATGGGATAATCACCCGGTTATACGCCCACTAGCTACTACGCCTTCGTGGTCAGGTGACAGATGACTTTCTTTACAAGAAGTATAGCATCACGACAGCTATTTTCTTCTTGGTCCCGTAGCCATTAGCTACGCAGTTCCACGACTTCGTACAAACGCAATTAAGATTGTCTGCGTTGAACATTACCGTTCCGTAATTATTTTCACCAGTATCATGGACATGGAGGACAGGTCTTGGCGTCGATGCTCTACACACCCTTGATGTCCCGGCGTGGCGTGCTAACTTCTTTGATTTACGCTCGGTCATCCATCTCACGCAGCGTTCTGGCGTGCAGATTATGCTGCGAGTCCATTCGTGGTACTCTTTGCAGCGATTAGGTTCAAGCGGCGTGGTCGAGCACAGACTCCACCGCGACCGGTATTTTTTCAGGTGCGACCGAGAGCGTGCGGCTCCGGTGTTCGGATCGCACTGGCTCCGAGTTTTATAACGGGATATCGCATAACCGCACGATTTACCCGATATGCACCGCTAGCTACGAGCTATGTGGCCAGGTGACAAGTGATAATCTTCACAAGTAGTATAGCTCAGTGAGAGCTATTCTATTCATGGTTCCGTGGCCATTAGCTACGCGGTTCCACGATCACGTGAACACCATTAATACGATTATCCACATTGAGCGTTGCATTTTCGCAATTACTTTCACCAGTATCGCCAAGGCGGAGGACAGGCCTCTGGCGTCGATGCGTTACGACCTCAGAGGTCCCGCTATGCATAGCGTGCAAGCGCTTCTCTAGACCGCGGGCCTGTACGACTTCAGAGTTTTTGCAGCGGGATAACGTACACTGTACGATGAACCCCGAAGTTGAGTTCGCTAGCTAGGAAGCTACTTGGTCATAGCTACGCTGTTCCACGGCCGTGTGAACTGCCTCTGTAGGATTTTTTCGCGTTGAGCGTCACAGTTCCGCGATGTTTTGCGCCTATATCATCGACCACGGACGGGCAGGTCCTAGTGTTGGTGCGTTACGCCTTGACTGTCCTGCGATGCGTCGCATGTAAACGCTTCTTAGGTTGCGCTTTGATGTTATCGACATGTTCAAACCCGTGTACATCGCTGTGGTCCTCGGTTCCGCGATGGGACCGTAGGCCCACAAGAGGCGGCGTCCCCACGGGTCTTACGTGAGTTAGTCCTTTTTACGGCTAGTTGTAGAGCCATTGGATTACTTGCGGGTCCATTAGGTCCGTGACGGCTCGATGTCCGGTTCCATCCCGGCCCCCGCGGCTTGTTTTACGGCCCCGTAAGGGTCCGTAACACAACTTGGCGGCTCCGTCCGGGGCATGGGATGGCGTTCGGGTCTGTAGTGCTGCCAGTTCTATAGCAAGGTAACGTACCACATACGTCACACCCGTTAGTTTCGAGATCTCCCGTCCGTGTGAGCTGACTTGGTGAGATTTTCGCGTTGAACGCCACGGTTCCGCATAGTTTTTCACCAGTTTCTGGACACGGGCGAGTCCCCGTTTGTCGGTACGTCACCCTCCCAGGATGCGTCGCGTGTTAGCGCTTGCTCGGTTTTCGAGGCCTAGCGCTCGGGTGATAAGATTTCCTTCTTTACGGGAGGCATACCATCACGAGCTATTCCCTCCGTGTTCACGTAGTTCCCGACCGTTGAAACTACTCTGAATGTGATTCTTGCGTCGAACGAGACCTTGGCTCACATTCTACAGATATTAACGCGGTTTCGTGCAAAAAGTCGATAAACCCGGTAACGGAACCGGATATTGCGACCCGTTAGCGCGTGTTGCAGTGTTCGCGTCGTTTTTCTTGCTGGGGCGTTTTAGCGTTCAACGGCAGTCCCCACGGCGAGCCGCGGCTTCGCGGCTCCGTAGTGATTTTATACAAACGGAGTTAACGGCCTATACCAGCAGCGTGGCTGTGGTAGAGGACCAGTAGCCATGAACTACTGAGTTCGCGGCCGTTTCTCTTGCCGGGACACGTGACTGAGTACGACGGTAGTCCCCTCTTCCCCACGCAGCTACGGTTTGAGCTCCGTGATGAAACAAACTCAGTTTACGACTCGTATAGCTTGCGTGGCACGTGAACTCCTCCGTATTTCTTACGGCCTCAGTATATATATTTTAACTATTCTCAACGGGGAACGCGTACTGCGTACATCTTCCTACGCGTAGCCACTTACTCGGTGGCCCGTGGTGAATAGAGGTATAATGAGATAACGACTCACGTTACAGGTGTAATGCGTTCACGCTATCGTGGACCTCGGCGGTCCTTTGTACTGATAGCTACTACGTTCGGGGGCACGTACCAGTACCAGTTGTCCCCTCGCGTAGCCACGAGCTTTTGCTCCGTGGTGCACAGAACATAGTTGGCGGAGGACTCGTGGTTTTACTTGTCATGCTGGCGCCTTTGTAGACCCATAACGGATCTATAATACTTAACGGGATTGCATACTTTGTATGCAGCGTAAGTCCCCAGTAGCCACGCTTTTCAGCTCCGTGGTGCAGGGTGTTTAACGGTCCGTGTAGTATACACAGGGCGTCACCTCTTTCGTGATTTCTACCCCAGTGCTGGGGTTTATGACTCATACGGGTTGACGTAGTACGTTTACCCCTACTTGTCAATATTACCTCCATGAAGGATATTTTTCTTGACCATAGGTGGTCTTTTGATAGACAACCTTACGTTTGGGGTAGCTATTACTAACAACGCACGTATGGTTCATTCCATACTTTAACACCTTACAGCTGCTTCCTTGCGGTTTACGGCCTGTTACTTAACTGCCCGTACAGACATACGGTATTCGTTTTCCGCGCCCGAGCCGTAGGCTCCAGCGGTTTCAAGGTTGTTACTATCGTGATACGTTAACACTTTCTCCAGTCAACTTCTTAGACAAGTTTCGCTGTTGATAGGCGTGGCCTGGAGCAGCGGTCCCGCAACTGCTACAGTTTTCGGACCCGGCTTGGGTGCCGTCGACTATGTTGTGCGGCTCCGCGGTCTTACGACCCATGCCGTCTCACAGCTACATGGCCTTACACGGTTGGCAGCCCTTCTTGTATCGTTTTATATTAACGGCCTGCCTTTTGTTTCGCTAGCCTTTGATTTTTGGTCAGTCGTTTTCAACAACCTTTGCTCAGGGTCGGCAGTTTTTTCTGGACTGCGGATGGTGTCGTTCAGTCCCTCCGGCACGCGTTCAGTCGGTGGTCACCCCCTTTGGTGGTGGTGCGGGTGCTCCCACCTGGGGTAGGGAGCAGCGTTTTCACCCGTCAGATATCACCGTCGGTGCCGGCGGGGCTTCTTGATCAAGGTGGGGCACTTTTCTTGTGACCCCTTCTGTCGGAAACTTGGACGGGTACTTGGCCTTTTTCGTCTCGGCGCAGGGCGAACTTTGGCTGCTCAAGACCTTGCAGGCTTCACGACGAGCCTCGGGTCAGGGACGATTTTTGTCTCTTCCCGGGCTCCGGCGGACTGCATCTCAGTCCCGGGCGCCGTTTGATGGTGTGGCCTCGGCCCGCCTTTCCTCGGCGTAGCATGGCTTTTCTGAGGGTAGTTCACCCTCCCGTTGTGGAGGTGGGCCTCTCTCAAGCTTAGTTCCGTCATGAGCTCTGGGATAACTTGCAGCTATCCACCAGGGTTTTTCCAGTGGGGTCTCACGGTCTTTGACTCGCCCACTGGTAAGTTCTGGGAGATCTCTTCGTAGTGTGACATGTGACATTTTCCTCCGATAGATCATCCAGTGACTTTCTTTTAAAGTAGTCTGAACTGTTCATAGACGGCCGGTATGCACTCGGGTTGGGCATAACCTCTTTTCAGGATCTCGTGCGCTCGTTCGAAAACGCCTGCGGTTTTTCTCTTGTTTTTGGTCTGACTCACTTTTCGGCGTTCGTGTTTCCCGCTAACTTTAGCTCTTACGCGGTTATGCGCTAACGAATTTCCCTTGTCTGGGATTTCTTCAATTCGTTTCGTTGGTACACGCAACCGTTCCCAATCGTAGTTTCTCGCCGGTTCTGTCTCAGGTGGGCCGAATCCGGTGTGGCTTAATGGCGTTTTTTGTGGACACTTTGCTGTAATTGTGTCCAAGCGCTCTTCCGGTTGGCTTGTTTTTTCTGGGCTTTTCGCTCCAGGTTCTTTCGAGGTTTGCCTCCGTTACTGTCAACGAATGGTGCCTTGTTCGGTTTGACTGTACCTCGCCCGTGGTTTACTATGTTTTAGTTCTTCCCACTCTTGAGGTCTTTCATCCTTCCGAGGTGAAGGAATTTCGTCCTTTAAACGGGATTGGTTCGTGTGAGTTTTTCGTACCAGCCATTAAAAAAAAAAAAAAAAATGTGCGGCGATCTGAACTCCCTTCCTTCCTATCCTCAGGTTGCAATCTGATTGCATATTATAGCATGGAAGGTAAGGTATAACTTGAAGTAAATTTACCCGCTAAGCGTGGCGGGGATATTTCTGAGAGTTATACTTACCTTCCATGCATCCTTCCCCCCTCTCGCTCAGGCCTCGGTGGAATGTTGGTGAGGTGGTACAGAGGTATTATGGAGGTCAGGGCTTGGCTGGTTACTGCGTTTTTTAGGTTCGGTTAGAAGTGCGTTAGAATCAGGTCGTGTGACCAGATTGCATATTATAGCATGGAAGGTAAGTATAACTCTCGTAAATATCCCCACTACGCTTAGCGGGGTAAATTCATCATAAGCCTGATTTTTAAGTTTACATGTTTTTGCCACATGGTCATCTTAGAGTTAATATAATGCCTTCCACTGTTTCTGCAGTAAGGTATTCTAACAATTTTCAAAACTGGAGAATATCAACAGATGGGAGGGGCACCAGTAATTTGTATCTCTCTTATGTGAGACCATTTAAAGTTTCAAACAGAACACTCCCCACATTAGGGAGGTGCATAAGGCTTGGAAGTTATTCCTCCATCTTTCTATTACCTCTGTACTCTCATCTCTCAGCCCCCCTCACCCCCACAAAAAACAAATCTCTCCTTTATAAATCGTTACTTGTATGTCCTCTGCATACATTTATACCTTTTATGACAGCTTTTCTTTGACTGCATCGTTTGTTTCTTCACCTATGATGTAACCTCTCTAAAACAATATATCTCAAGCTGTTAATGTACCAACCCATCAATCAATAAAAAAGTTGTTTGATTAATGTTTTGGGTATAAATACAAGCATATTCTGTTAGTATTATTAGATTGGCACGCAGAACTGAAGTGTAGCTTACCACGAAAATATTGAAAACAAAAACCAAAGGAGGAAGGAATCTTCAAGAAAATGTGAATGATCTAATCTTGTCTATCTTATATGTTCTTAAATTATAGAAGGAGAAAGACCATCTGTCCATCGCAGCTTCTTCTCCAAAGAACGAACGAAAGAAATCTGCGAGCAAACGAGAGAAGAGTCCTGCCACCAAATCTGATAAATCAGATAAAACAGAGGTGAATATTTTATTATACACCCTGCTTAAGATATATGATGTGTAGAGGCAATGTTTGCTACTTACATTGAAAAAGATATAAACTATCATAATAGCAAACAAATTTCATCCAAATCACTTAAACGTTGACCATTTTACAATGTTTTCAAATCTCTGGCATAAATTTGCATATTTTATGCAAATTTTGTGATGTATTACAGAGCATCCTTGGTATTTTCTTTTGTAAATCCTTTTGTTTTTACTTTTTAATGTCTATCATATTTGTTGGAAGTAGTGCAGCACATTGTGACTAATGTTTTGGAGTCGATTGCCGTGTCCCCAATACAATTCTAGCAGTAATAGACTTTCCCATCTTTATAACTGACTAAGATTTAGGAAAAAATTGAAAGATTTAGAGCTGTTCACCAATCATACATCACATCACAAATACATACGCATAAATTAAAAAATGATCAAACTTAAGTCAGCCAGAACTTAAAATCTAAAAGTGCTGTTTGAAATTTCAAGCATTGATTTGCTCAGATTGTAATAATCTTTCAAATCAAATAGAATTTTCTACATTTCCATAGATCTTTAAATGCAGCTGTAGTTAAAGGGAAACTAGACTTATAAGTGGGCATCATTTTGGTGAATTTTCAAATAATCATTGACCTGTTTCACCTGCTTGAGTGATAAATGTTATTATTTAGGAATCTTAGATAACTACTGGGTATAAATATTGATGTACAGTAAGAGTAGTTTTGTAGCTCTCCGTGTGGTCAAAGAGTTTTGCAGAATATTTGAGTGTCTCTAAAAAATTGTGCCTTAACTTTTGTTCCAGTGCACCTTTAAATAAGCCTTGATCATTGTGCTATTTATCATGAAACTAAAAGTTAAGCTTATTGTAAATCATTTATCAGCATTTTGTTTTTTATGTGATTTCAGGAAGTCTCTTGTAATTGCTGTTTTCATGTAAGATTTTTGTAGATTTTTAGAACTAATTATATCTAGCTAATTAAACACATTGCATGCTTTATTATCTGATGCAATACAAAATGACTGAATTTTGATCAAGATTGTAACCTTGCTTGTTGTGTTAAATGTTGTTATGTCAGAATACTAGTTTTTCTTACTTTTAAAAGATATCTTAAAATTTGTTTATACTGTTGTTTTTCTTTAATTTTTTTTTATTGTTAACTCCTAAATTGATAACAAACTTCATATCATCCAGCCCACAATTCAGATCAAATTCACCATCAACAACCTTTCTCGTATCAGCAACGTTCATATTACCCGTCTTAGAGTTGGTTACACCCACCTCACTCACTCCCACCCCCTTATTGGCTCCCCCAACCCCTCTGCAACAATTGCCACCGCACCCTCACAATCTATCACGTTCTCCTTGCTTGCCCCCTGTACAACCTTCCCAGAGCTTCCTCGCTCCCACAACTCAATTGCTGAGTTCTTCCAAAAAAATCCTCCAGATAAAATTATCTCCTTCCTTCATTATGCTTCCCTTTACAACCATATTAAATTCCTCCTTTCCACCCCCTCTCTACTTTTTTTGTTTCACCTTGCACCTCCCCTCTCGATCACAGCTTTCTGGCTTTTGTTCTTGAATTCTCTCTTTCCCCTGTTTCTTTCCTTACTACCTCTAAAATGATCTGACCTCTCAGGCACAATTTGACCTTTGTTGTCGTGGTGCCGTTAAGACCTCATCAAACAAACAAACAAACAAACAAAATGACTGAATTTTGATCAAGATTGTAACCTACTTGTTGTGTTAAATGTGGTGTTGTTGTTATGTCAGAATACTAGTTTTTCTTACTTTTGAAAGTTATCTAAAAATTTGTTTATACTGTTGTTTTTCTTTTTCTTAAAAAAAAATATTGTTACATCTTCTCTATTTTGCAGGAAAAATCTGCTCCAAGTTCTGCTTCTAAGAAATCTGCAAAGAAGGGGAAAACAGGAGCACCCATGGTTGCAGAAAAAATGTTAGAAGGAAAAGATGCAGCAAAGGGGTCAGGCAAACAGGGAAAGGGGGACATGGAGAAAGGCAGTAAAGGTGAGAGTACAGGTAGGGGGGACATGGAGAAAGGCAGTAAAGGTGGGAGTACAGGTAGGGGGGGGAATGGCAGTAAAGGTGAGAGTACAGGTAGGGGGGACATGGAGAAAGGCAGTAAAGGTGAGTACAGGTAGGGGACATGGAGAAAGGCAGTAAAGGTGAGAGTACAGGTAGGGGGGACATGGAGAAAGGCAGTAAAGGTGAGAGTACAGGTAGGGGACATGGAGAAAGGCAGTAAGGTGAGAGTACAGGTATGGGGAGGGACATGGAGAAAGGCAGTAAGGTGAGAGTACAGGTAGGGGGGGACATGGAGAAAGGAGGTAAAGGTGAGAGTACAGGTAGGGGAGGGGACATGGAGAAAGGCAGTAAAGGTGGGAGTACAGGTAGGGGACATGGAGAAAGGTGGGAGTACAGATAGGGGAGGGACATGGAGAAAGGCAGTAAAGGTGAGAGTACAGATAGGGGTTACATGGAGAAAGGCAGTAAAGGTGAGAGTACAGGTAGGGGCATGGAGAAAGGCAGTAAATGTGAGAGTACAGGTAGGGGGGGGGATATGGAGAAAGGCAGTAAAGGTGGAGTACAGGTAAGGGAGGGGGGGTTAAGCTTGCATTTACTATTGTTCATTTTGCAAGGGCCAGACTAGAAAAGGCCTCTTATTTCTGGTCCCTTATCTCCTTTCAGTTATTTTTCTACACCACATGTTTATAGCTAAATTTGTGTTCTATTTACTCATTTTGCATATCAAAATTGTTGAGTGTTCTTTTGTACAAACATTTTGCTATGATTTCTGTAAAATTATTGTTGTAAACTGATTCAAAGATAAGAAATAAATCAAGTCATTGAACGGAAATTGGACTGTTTTCAATTCCATGAAAGGATTAGTTTAGTGATCAAGCTAGTCCATCTTGTATGAAAGAGGACTTTAAAGGAAACAGAATGGTGAAGAAAGTATTTGAAACCTTAT
This sequence comes from Chiridota heheva, assembly GCA_020152595.1. Taxonomy (NCBI): domain Eukaryota; kingdom Metazoa; phylum Echinodermata; class Holothuroidea; order Apodida; family Chiridotidae; genus Chiridota; species Chiridota heheva. The sequence goes on from JAIGNY010002337.1 coordinate 1,287,882, forward strand.
TCCATTAAGGACAAATCTTATTCCATAAAAGAGATATTTAAGTTTAAAGTGTCATTTGTGTAGAAATGACTGAAATAAGACTAGTTTTGGCAAAACATCCTCACATTCTTCAAAAATCTGTGTGTGTTTTATTTGATTATTTGGCTTAAGTCCATTTGATATGACAGGAAATTTGTAATGCAGAATCTATTTAAGGAACTGAAATTGAAATGTACCTCCTGAAAAAACCAAAGCAATCATTCCTGAAAATATATATTGCATTGAAACCAAACTTATCCATGAATCAAACTATGTATTCCATCTTATACCATGTTACAGACCCAGCTACGCTCAAACCTGGAGAAGGGGAATTCCTGGATACCATCTCCATGGTAACTGATGCTGCCTCTCGTTCGGGGTTTGGTGACGAGCCTCCGCCTGAGGGTGAGACTAAGGGTGAAACTGGCAAAGAGGCAGAGAAAGCCGACTCTGAACCGGTCAAGAAGGAGCTCTGGATGGAGTTTGAAGATTTCTGCAAATGCTTCAAGTAAGTCCATTCTTTAAAATTTAAGATTGTTCCTTTTTGTTTTGAATTTGTTTTCCTGTTTTGAAGATTTTTCTTTTTCTGATGATCTTTAGTCAAACATCAGATTTGACCCAGATTTACTCAAAATATCTGAGTTTGACTCTTGTCAGAATATGAAAGTAAGTAATCTAGTGCTCCCAAACAAACCCCAAAGTCATTCATATATGAATTTAGGAAAGCAATCCCCTCTTCTATCAAAAATGTTGAAAATAATAGAAATGCAAAAGTTTTAAATTTGTGTTTTTTATAATAAAAATTAGGGAATACAGTTTTTAAGTTATGAAGGTATTAAAGTTATTTATATATTAATGACTATATCACCTACCCTTCTATTTTTGTAGGAACCTTTACATTTTCCACAAGCCTCATACCTATCCAACCAACCATAAGTATTCCGACTTAAAGGTGAGTTCAGATGGTGACATACAGAGAGGAGAATTACCAGCGCCAGTGCTACCTGCACTTACGTAGTGTATTGTATTCAAGTTAGATTGCATAGAGGATTAGGAAATTAGATTGCATGGGGGATTGATGAAATTAGAATGCATGGGGATTGATGAAATTAGAATGCATAGGGGATTGATGAAATTAGAATGCAGCGGGATTGATGAAATTAGATTGCATGGGGATTGATGAAATTAGATTGCATAGGGATTGATAAAATTAGATTGCATAGGGGATTAATGGAAAGGGGATTGATGAAATTAGATTGCATAGGATTGATAAAATTAGAATGCATAGGGAATTAATGAAAATAGAATGCATAAGATTTAGGAGACTAGATTGCATGAGGATTGATGAAATTAGATTGCATGGGGATTGATGAAATTAGATTGCATGGGGATTGATGAAATTAGATTGCATGGGGATTGATGAAATTAGATTGCATGGGGATTGATGAGATTAGAATGCATGAGATTTAGGAAATTAGATTGCATGGGGATTTGTTGAAATTAGATTGCATTGAAGATTGGTGAAATCAGATTGCATGGGGATTTATTAAATTATGTTGCATGTTTTTTTTTATGTAAAATTAGATTGCATAGGGATTGATGAAAATAGAATGCATAAGATTTAGAAAATTAGATTGCATGGGATTGGTGAAATTAGATTGCATAGGAAATTGATGAAATTATAATGCATAGAGATTTATGAAATTAGATTGCATGGGGATTTATGAAATAAGATTGCATAGGGGATTGATGAAATTAGAATGCATGAGATTTGAAATTAGATTGCATAGGGCTTGATGGAATAATATTGCATAGGGAATTGATGAACTTAGATTGCATGGGGATTGATGAAATTCAAATGCATGAGATTTATTGAATTAAATTTCATGCGGATTGATGAAATGCATAAGGGATGTGTGAAATTAAATTGCAATAGGAGATTTATGAAATTAGATTGCATGGGATTGATGAAATTAGAATGCATAGGGGATTGATGAAATTAGATTGCATGGGATTTATGAAATTATGGGATTGATGAAATTAGATTGCATGGGGATTGGGATTGAATTATATTGAGATAAGATTTTGAAATTCAAATGCATGAGATTTATTGATTAAATTTCATGCGGATTGATGAAATGCGATGGGATTAAATTGCATTGATGGAATTAGATTGCATGGAATTGATGAAATTAGATTGCATGGGGATTGATGAAATTAGATTGCATAGGGATTGATGAAATTAGATTTAGGAAATTAGATTGCTTTGGAGATTTAGGTTATATTTTAAATGCAACATGCAAACACCAGTTTCTTAGATGAATTTAGTATCTTCCTGTGCAATGATGAGGGAATGACAACAAGTTGAAAGCTCCTCTCAATTATCTAGGGTCAGCATTGAATGGGGAGTGGGGTCTGGAAACGGAGGGTTAAATTTTGCTGCCTGAAATACAAAGAAAGTTTTTTTTTGCACTTGTAATAGATAATGTAGCAGATTGTGTGACTTTCCAACTAGTTGTGTGCAAGATTAAAGCTCAGTTCATTTGAATACATTGAGTCCCATTAGATTTTAGTGTGTAATTCCCTTGGGGTCCGGAAGATTTTTTCATATTTACCATTGCTCCTCTTTACTTTTTTATCTGCATTGTCTATGTCGAAGTTGATCCAAAAATCACCATTATTTATAGTAATTCCTCTTCATCACTGTCAAAATCACTCTTGCTATCACTGTTCGTATCAAAATCTAGGAAATCTGGCTCCAAATCAGACTCATCGTCGCTATCTAACAGCGGAGGCTGGCCAACTAGTAATGCCATTTTGTGTGTAAATTGCCTATAGAAATCTCCGCTTTGCTTCGTTCACAAAATTTTGTCCTGTGTTTGACCCTTACAAAAACAGGAAGAATGACCGACCTACATTTGAAAATAGGTAGACAAAATGTTTATTTACGTTTATTTTACAAAACAAAAAAGGAAGTACTGTACCCCACCAATTTGAATACATTTTATGTAATTGATGCTATGATATCCGTGGCATATACACGATGCTGGTAAATGAAGTTAAAAAATACGGACGAGTATACGCGATGCTGGGACTCAATGTGTTAAGATATTGCCAGCCATGTAATATGGAGTACATTGAACGTTTTGTATAAATTCAGAAAAGTTGAACTCCTGTGTCGGAGATAAGGGTTTGTAATGTTGGTTATTAATAAAGGTATATGGAGATGAGTAACTACTCAAAATCTAGTAAAAACCATGGAAATAGCCAAATCAGTTAAAAATTGACCATTTTACAGATTTCTGAAATCTTAGGCATCAAAATGCAGATTTTTAAACAAATTTGTGACATTGGTATTTTCTTTTGTACATTGTTGGTTTTTTGAACATTGTTTTTTTTTTTTTTTTGAGTCATTTACTCAAAAAATAAAAGTGGTTATTTTCAGATAAAAAAAAAAACTGATATGCTTAGATTTGACTACTCTTTGAACCAATATAGAAATTGCTATATGTCCATAGACATTTAAACAAGCCCATTTTCTGTTTTTAATTTTATTCGCAACCAAAGAAACTGGAAAATATGCAGTGGACTAAACAGGTTTGTTACTGCTGTATGCTTTGTAACATTTGTTGTGTAGCACATGTGGAATAGCTTTTTGTTTGGAATGTTTTAGAGCTAAAAGTAGATGTAACAAATGACTAAGTGTGTGACTTGTTATTTGGAGAATGCACTGTTTGTAGTTGACTGAAGCTGATTCATTTATGTGTTTTTCATGCTGGTACGTAATTGACCTAAAATGATAACTGTTACGTATGTTAAAATCCACTGACAAGTTTGTTGCATACTAAACAAAAGTGACTTTTTGGAACCAAGTCCCCATTCCATGAGGATTTTTCCTAATTGTATCAGGAATTAACTTGATTAAATAGTAAGAATACTAAGGTTTGAATTCCTTCTTTGTAATAGGACAGAATGTTTGTTGCTGTTTTACTTGTAGTGGCTTGCCTCTGTCACCAAGGCCAGTGAAGCCTTATGGCCAATGTTATATCCTTTAAGGTTATTGCTAGTGCTGTGCAACTTGTTTTTTTGTTTTTGAACTCCCAGGGCAACTTTTTTTGATGATATTAACTGATTAACTGATTGAATGTTTACACTGTTACCCAGTTTTGCTGTTTCACTCATTGCAAACTAACTTGTCATAAAAAAGATTTCTAAACAACTTTCTCCTCAAAAAAGTTTTTATGGAAAGCAAAACAAACATGCTATGTTTAAACAACATGTTTTGAGTTAAGTAAAATGGTGGCATTACACCTCTGTATGAAGCTTGCAATGTTTCAAATCCCCAATTTGATGATTTGACTGATTGTGATGGGAAATTTTAGTTCAGTTTATGTCCTGAGCTTGCTTGGGTCTTGCAACAGTTGCACCCATTCCAACAGCATCTGCATCTTTTTAACGTTATTTCATGCAGTTTCCTTCAGTCAGATACAAGAGGACACCAACCATGGACCTATTATCAGAACTTGTAGGTTTTCCACAAAGTTTTTCTAAGTTGCCATCATGCACCAACATTACGCTCTTCATGCAAATTGATACTCACATTTATTCTCATAAATATTTTATGTGTTTCTCAACCATGTAATATTTCATGTAACATAAAACTGATTCACAGTAACAAAAGTGGTGACCTGGAAATTTGTGATGAATATGTGCGATGTTTGTGATGAAAGTGGTGAACTGGAACTTTGTGACAAATTTGAGTGATGTTTGTGACAAAAGAGGTTACCTGGAAATTTGTGACAATTAGGGGCGATGTTTGTGACAAAAATGGTGACCTGTGACAAAAGTGGTAGTTGTGACAAAGTGGTAGTTGTGACAAAAGTGGTAGTTGTGACAAAAGTGGTAGTTGTGACAAAAGTGGTAATTGTGACAAAAGTGGTTGTGACAAAAGTGGTCATTGTGACAAAAGTGGTAGTAGCTGTGACAAAAGTGGTTTCTACAGACATCCATGCAATCGGATAAATGTGGCTCTTGATAAAGGTATTTTCAGTGTGAACGTATCTCTGTAAGAAATCATTGAGTGGCAGCTAGCTGTGCCACATAGGGCAGCAAACATATACCATTAACAAAGCTGTACCCAGAATACCAACTCAGCTCTGTGGGCAAGGTTGGGTGGTTCTTGGTTCACAATTTGGGACCATGATAGTAACATGTTACCATCATTAATGGACTTCAACCATGGTCATTAACACACATTTGTGTGCTCTTGGGATCTTGTAGAGACATCCTGTTTTAAAATAGAAGATCATTTTTGCAGTTTCCTTGATGTCTAGGGGTGTGACCAATCTATCCAAACATCTGTTTGTTATTAGGGTTGGGGGTGGGGAGAGAGAGATGAACTTGAGAGTCAATTGAATTATTTTAGCTTGCTAAATCAATCCAGTGATATTATAATTTATTTGTTTGATTCATTTAGGCATAAGCCAATCATCTTGCACTTGTCATGTTTGTAACCTTTCTGCTTTCATGGCCTCACCCTATCTCCTGAAACGTTCATTCAAGTTGTTTTTACTTTCTGAACATAAACCCATAATAACCAAACTATGCTTTAACTTCCATAAAGGCTTAAGATGCAATACCCATATTCACGAGCTTTAGACGGTTTTGCAGCAAACCCCATCACTCTTGAGATATTATCTTCATTTCTATCACTGCAAATTCATCAGCTTTTTTCATTTTAATAATTGAATAGGTATAAGGAACTCTTACTAAGAACTGCTCACATAAAATCAATTTTGATTCTATTTATGAATATGTCTTAAAAAGAATGAAGGAATTTGAATTAAACAATCTTTTTTCTTCTTTCTTGTAAGGTGGGGAGGGGGAAGGGGGTATCACTCTTACACTTGAATTGAAGATATGAATTTTAAGCCAATGAGAGCAGTGTAAGATCATTTTGATGCTTTATGATTTTATGATAATCAGCATTTCACAAGCTGCTATTACAATAATAAATTTGCCGAAAAGAGTGCTGGAAATGATATACTGTATTTGTTATGTTGGATACAGATGGAAATTCCTTCCATATAATTGGTCAAAAGAACATCAAGTGATTCAAGTTCTGATGCATATTAAAAAGTTACGTAGCTCATTATTGAAAACTCCACATTCACATAATATCATACTTCTAATTACAAAGCATCTCATTCATGTAATAGTTGGACTTGTGTGTTATAGCCTACAATCTTGACAAAATGAATTGTTACATTGTTTTATGCCCCTTCTACCCACGGCCTTAATGTTAGAGTTGAAGAGGATCATCTCAGGATGCTTTCATTTAATACTGAAATGGGGTAGAGGAGAAAGTGCCACAACAATTTTGTCCAAGATTGTTGGTTTAATTCTGAGATAAGAATTGTACTGGGTTTTGAGTGAGACACTTTATTCCACTTACCGTACTCCACTGAGCTGTATGAATGAGTGTAATGTCAGCTCTACTGAGAGGAAAAGGATACATTTATTTTTTAATCAAAGATACATTTGTCAATCAAGGATACATTTATTTTTCAATCATCTTTTAAAGATGACAACATCATGATGATCAAACTTGTTCAAAGAAAGTTTTATTCCCGGAAAGGAGATATTAAGTTCTATAAGTTTTGTGTACATATGACTGAATTTAGGGTAGCAGTAACTCACGAGGTACTGTTTATTTAATGAAATATTTTCAGGTATTTGTGGCTACACCCACTGGACATTTCACATTTACTAAAACATTATATTTATTATCAATTTTCACCTGGATGAATTTTGATAAATATTTTTAATGAGGTAATTTATTGATCAATAAAATGCATTGAACATTTATCACAAAAGTGAGGATGTGCATGCCATCATTCATCTACAGTTAACTTACTACACCAGTCATTTTCCACAATTTTTTACATCTTTAAAACTTTATATCTCGGATTTGAAAGTAACGTCTACACAATCCTTTTTGTCATCTTCTGTTCTATCATACTAGATAGGAGAAGAGGCTAGTTTTGTAATAATATTTGATCTTATAGCTGATACACAAATGTCTTAAACCAAGTGGCTTGTCATGGCTCTTGCATTTGGTTGAGTTTGCATACATATATTGACTTCTCATTGTAAAGGTATGGGCTCAGTATAGATTCACCACTCTTTTGTTATTATTGTCATTTTATGCTTATTTTGAACAGAATGTCCACCCAACTGGAGGCAAGCGGTCAGCAGCACCAGGTGGACCTAACCCAAGCACGACTATAACAGCCCAAACTCCGGCCAGAATTCCGTTTAGTCCTTCCCCTCAACATCATGTAAGTATTTGGAATAGTTATCACATGTCAAAAACATTGGCGTTTCAAAATATTTTGTTTATGTCACAGCTTGTTGCTGTATATAGATAATTGTTTCATTTTTTTTCTTTTCAAGTTCCAAAAATTTATAATGTAGGTATGAATTATACATTACAGTAACTTGTAATGTATGGACGTTTAAATAACTATTAAAACATCAAAATTGATTTGTAGATTTTTGATAGTTTTCCTAATTATTAGCAGGTTTTAAATAGAAGTTGATATGAATTTTCCATGCTCATCAGTTTTTTTCTTTTATCTGTTTAGCAGTTTGTAGGCTTGGAGCTAATAATTTAATAGACCATAGTCTTTAAGCGTAATATTCCAAGCTACTATTAAATACATGGGAAAAATACAGATTTACACCCTCACAATCCATCACGTTCTCCTTGCTTGCCCCCTATACAACTTTCCCAGAGCTTACCTCGCTCCCCCACAACTCAATTGCTGAGTTCTTCCAAAAAAATCCTCCGCATAAAATTATCTCCTTCCTTCATCATGCCTCCCTCTATACAACCATATTTGATTCTCCTCTTCCACCCCCTCTCTACTTTGTTTTTCATTTCAACCATGCACCTCCCCTCTCGATCACAGCTTTCTGACCTTTTGTTCTTGAATTCCTCTCATTTTCCCCCTGTTTCCTTTCCTTCCTACCTCTAAAATGATCCGACCTCTCAGGCACAATTTGACCATCATTGTTGTGGTGCCGTTAAGCCCTCATCAAACAAACAAACAAATTTACAAAGATTCCATGTGTTATACTTCCTCCAAACGTTAATTCTATAGTGTGCACTATAAGTGATATTCAACCCTATTCATGCGAGAGTTGATTAGACTACAGTGTGCTTCCAATCTTCTCATATTCCTAATGATACTGTTTACTTGTCTAACCTTAGCATGTGGGAAGTGGGATGTCCACCACCTACAATCCTTTAGCATGATAAGGATTCTATTTTTTTATGAGGGAGGAAGGGAGGCAAGTAAAGAGCAGGACCCCACGAGCCCCCAGTATGATACGGGTCATATATTTAATACTTACAATATGTGAGGTGGGTAGGCCCTACAAACCTCCAGCATGGTAATGGATTAATGTACAGTATTCCTGTATTCTAAGTGACTTCAAAGATAGACAAGCCCCCAGTATGATAAGTGTTAGATATCTAACACTTACAATATGTGAGGTGGGTTGGCCCCACAAACCTCCAGCATGGTAATGGGGTAATGTACAGTATTCCTGTATTCTGAGTGACTTCAAAGGTAGTTTCTTTATGATTCTGTATCTGTTTGACTTGATTCTTATCTTTAATTCTTTCTTTTTTCCACAGAGTTCAAATGATGATCGGCCCCAGCAGTATTTGTGTATCCTTTGTGTTTCATATTTTTATATGGTTTTTATTTTTAGAATAGTTTTGTTTTTCTTGAGTTTTACATGAAACGTTCCATCTGTGATCAAATTGTATTGCGTTTGGAGTGATGGGGCTATAATCAAGTAAACTGGAACAATCTTAAATGCATGCACAAATTAATTTCAGCCAGATGGTTTTTAATTTAGAAAGGAAGTCTTAATTTTATGTTTGGTTTCATATATTTTCATCGCATACTTGTAATTGAAATAAAATTACATAAGTAGAGATATTAGGATATTTTTTGTGAAACAGAAAAACAGTTTGTTTGAAATGCTAGCAAGGGACACTAAAAGGTTTAAGATAGTGATGCCAGGAAGTGTTGTCCATCCTTAACCTCCTTCCATGCAGTCGTTGATAACCTTGAGTCTTCAGAGATTATCATCGGTTTCTCATCTCTCTCGAGATGGTTTGATCCACCTCCTACAGAGCTTCCAAAAACCGCTCACAGCTCCGTGATAAGGAGAGACACAAGGATAATGAGTCAGTTGCTGGATCCAGTAGTGTGCATGAAGGTAAGTGTTACAATCACCACCCAAACTAAATGAAAAGAAACTTTGTTCATTTATATGTGGTGTGTAATGGGAATTGGCACTTTAAAGAAAAGGGATTTAAATAATGTCACATGGCTGAAACTCATGTGTGCATAATGGACCAATCATAAACTGAGGGAATCTTATCGACCAATCAAATATTGGGGTATTCTTAAACATCTGCACAATTCACACGGTTTAGGACTAAGCGTATGCAAAGAATACGTTCAAGTGCTAGTCATATGTGCTTCATACATGAAGGTTATACCCGGGCGCATTGAGGTTATACTCGGGTGCATTGAGGTTATACCCGGGTGCATTGAGGTTATACCCGGGTGCATTGAGGTTATACCTGGGTGCATTGAGGTTATACCTGGGTGCATTGAGTTATACCTGGGTGCATTGAGGTTATACCTGGGCGCTTTGAGGCTATACCCGGGCGCATTGAGGTTATACCTGGGTGCATTGAGGTTATACCTGGGCGCATTGAGGTTATACCTGGGCGCATTGAGTTTATACCCGGCGCATTGAGGTTATACCTGGGTGCATTGAGGTTATACCTGGGTGTATTGAGGTTATACCTGGGTGCATTGAGGTTATACCCAGGCACATTGAGGTTATATCCGGGTGCATTGAGGTTATACCCAGGTGCATTGAGGTTATACCTGGGTGCATTGAGGTTATACCCAGGCGCATTGAGTTTATACGCGGGTGCGTTGAGATTATACCTGGGCGCATTGAGGTTATACCCGGGTGCATTAAGGTTATACCTGGGCGCATTGAGATTATACCCGGCGCATTGAGGTTATACCTGGGTGCATTGAGGTTATACCTGGGTGTATTGAGGTTATACCTGGGTGCATTAAGGTTATACCCAGGCGCATTGAGGTTATATCCGGGTGCATTGAGGTTATACCCAGGTGCATTGAGGTTATACCTGGGTGCATTGAGGTTATACCTGGGTACATTGAGGTTATACCTGGGTGCATTGAGGTTATACCCAGGCGCATTGAGTTTATACGCGGGTGCATTGAGATTATGCCTGGGCGCAGTGAGGTTATACCCGGGTGCATTGTTGCTTACATCTTTTCCTAAAGTAACTGCAGCTGATTGGTTGAGTAAGAAAGGGAAGTTTTCCCAGCAGTTTATTTTTTGAAGTAATGAAGAAATTATGTTTGGCTAAACTCAGTTTTAGATTTGGTAGGTTGAAAGGTTTTAGCTGATCAATGCAAATATGTTACAATGCAAGGCAATGCAAATATGTTACAATGCAAGGCAATGCTAATGACATTTGGTGATAGAATTGTACCTGTAATATTTGTTTATAAAATAAATTTTCTTCAGCCATTAGATTATCTGTATTGCAAAATATAGATTTAGTTTGTTACATGAAGAGATATCAGCCCAGTCATACATCACAAAGTTGAATATAAAGACCTGAAAAATCAAAAGCTCTGTCCACCTTAACCACATAAATAGCTATGAAATAATCATCAATTTCAATAATTTAATGCACTAATGATTGCTTTGTGGTAAATTTTATGGTCTTTTGTTTTGTTTGAAGCTCCTCCACTACCAAAACCAGATCTGCCCATCACCCCTGTATCCCCAGGGTTGCTTGTAGCTGAACCATACTCCTGGAAGAGCCTCGTGGTTGGACAGCCCATTCTCAGGATCCGCACTACCTCAACTAAAGTGGCAGCCCTCACCTTACCACCTGGGTAAGGTTTATTTGTCATAGATGAACGTCGGAAAGATGAAAGCTAATACATCAGCTTATTTAGTACACACAATAACGTGACTTGTTTATGTATAGTTGGTTTAAGGAAAAATACAGAACTAAAATCACGTTGACTTTCAGAATTGCCTCTGTGGCAAATCACCTCATTGTGTTTGTTTTTTACTTATACGTTTTTTGACTTTCCTTTTCTTTAATACCAGTTTCTTTTGCTTCCAAAAATTGCTTTGAGTAGCTTATGGTTGGGATCTGGACTGTCTATGACAGATTTGTTAGTATAACTACAGGGGTGTAGTCAGCCTTTTGGATTGGGGTAGGGTTCGTAGAACAAAAAATGCTAATGGCATAAACAAATATTCCAAAATTATCCAAAAATAGCAGTCTTTAAACTGTTTGGAGGATAAATTTTACTGAAGAGCAAACAATCAGGTCATTGCCTCAAAATTTGGACCATTTAGCAAAATTTCTTGAATTTTTCCTTTTGAAGGTCAAATAACCCTTTCAACAACCCCCTGTATACATCCATGAACTATCATGAATATTATTAGATGTGTATGAAATTGACTTAACGTTTTCTCTTTTCACAGTCGTCATGTGTTAAGGTTTATGATGACCGCCCCTCTAGGGTACCACATCCACCTGTGCTCCACAGTACCATTTGTTTTTGGCGATGAGGAAACAGTCATGGCTAACTTAACCAAGGTAATTTACAAACTTGCTTATCGCTTCCCTTGTTCGTGACTGCTGGCAAACCTCATGGAACTCCCAAATTGATAACAAACTCCACTTCATCCAGCCCATCATTCTGATCAAACCTACCATCCACAACCTCTCCAGTGTCGACAAAGTTCATATCAACTGTCTTAGAATAGGTCACACCCACCTCACTCACTCCCACCTCCTTATTGGCTCCCCCCAACCCCTCTGCAACAATTGCCATTGCACCCTCACAGTCCATCACGTTCTTTTTGTTTGCTTTCTCCCTGTACAACCTTCCTTGAACTTCCCTTGCTCCCCACAACTCAATAGCCGAGCTCTTCCAGAAAAACCCTTCAGATAAAATTATCTCCTTCCTTCATCATGCTTCCCTCTACAACCATATTTAGTCCTCCTCTCTCACCCCCCTCTCTCTACTTTTGTTTTTTTTCACCCATGCACCTCCTCTCTCAATCCCAGCTTTGTGGCATTTAGTTCTTATGTTTCTCTCAATCCCAGCTTTGTGGCATTTAGTTCTTATGTTTCTCTCAATCTCCCTCTGTTTCCTTTCCTTCCTACCTCTAGAATGATCTAAACTCTCAGGCACAATTTGACCATCGCTGTCGTGGTGCCGTTAAGCCCTCTTCAAACAAACAAATTTGCTTCCTTAAAATGTTTTGCCTGCAGAGATCAGTGTGTTGTCATACATCATCAGTAAAAAGATACCTTGTAGCTAAGTGCTTTAGTTTTATAAGTTGGCGGAGAAATATGTCTGTGACAAGCAAGATAAGATGTCACAAAGTTGTAACAACCTCCTCCCTACCCCTTTTCCCAAAACCCTCTCTGACATCAAACCGCTTATCGCTTCCCTTATTCATGACTGCTGGCAAACCTCATGGAACTCTCAAATTGATAAGAAACTCCATGTCATCCAGCCCACAATCCCGATCAAATCCACCATCAACAACCTCTCTCGAATTGACAACGTTCATATTACCCATCTTAGAATTGGTCACACCCACCTCACTAACTCCCACCTCCTTATTGGTTCCTCCCAACCCCTCTGTAACAATTGCCACTGCATCCTCACTATCCATTACGTTCTCCTTGCCCCCTGTACAACTTTCCCAGAGCTTCCCTCGCTCCCCACAACTCAATTGCTGAGTTCTTCCAGAAAAATCCTCTGGATAAAATTATCTCCTTCCTTCATCATGCTTCCCTCTTCAACCATATTTCATTCTCCTCTTCCACCCCCTCCCTACTTTGTTTTTGTTTCACCCATGCACCTCCTATCTCGATCACAGCTTTCTGACTTTTGTTCTTGAATTTTCTTTCATTCTCCCCCTGTTTTCTTTCCTTCCTACCTCTAAAATGATCTGACCTCTCAGGCACAATTTAACCCTCGTTGTCGTGGTGCCGTTAAGACTTCATCAAACAAACAAACATAAAAGGGACTGGTGTGGGAAGTCTGCTTTGCAAAAATGATGTATTCACTCATTCACTTTCTCTACAAGCATTAAGTAACTGTATAAAATGAATTCAGCTTTACTTGCTAGTTACTACTGTTTTCAAAATTCCTTCTGATGGTTAGATACAGTCAAGATATAATTTCAGATGATAATTGACATATTCAATATAAATGATTAGTATACTGTCTGTTAAGCTCATTACTAAAACATTGATAAAAAAATATTCATAACTGATGCAGTTGAGTAATGTTAGTAAGTTAAAAGTTGTTACATTTTCTTATTTGCAATCATTGCTATAGACCTTTTCAAATTGATTTTAGCTGAACTTGATTACGATCAGTACTTTTCAATTGCTGGGGGATTTTCCCATTATTATCCAACCAATCAGCTGCAGTTATTGAATTAAAAGTTGAAAGCAACAATGCATGCACTTATTACCTAGATGGGCAAGACTCCCCCAGTTTTTGATTGGTTGATAATATTCCCTTAGTATACCATTGGTCCATTGTGACATTATGTAAATTAGTTTTCTGGAATTTGTTGATTCACATTCGAAGGGTCTATAGTTGTTCATTTTCACTAAAGCAATACCTCCTCTTTTTTTAGGAAAGCTGTCGATTTGTAGACCATGCGATGATGGTTATGAGGTGTCTTGGAAGCGGAATTCAAAATTTTGACAACAAAGAGCTCTTCCAAAAGCTTTGGAGGATTTAAAAGATACTCATTGCCCGGTTAAAGGTACCTGGGCAGAGAACTATCGCAATTATCAGGTAAATAGTTGTTGTTTAATAAAAACTGGCAATTTTGTAGTAGAAATACTGGCTAGTGAGCATCAAGGGGTATTGGCACTAAAGACCTCATCTGTTTAATTCTATTGAAAGTTGTGAAGGTGGCAAATATCACATCAATTGCATAGTGTTTTATATTGTTCTAAAAGAAAGACATCTGACATTAAAAATGTCATGAAAGTCAGATGCTGTTTTGTACTTATTTACTCACTTCAGTCTCTAAGAGGTACATTTTCAGTTAGAACTGTTTGCAATCCAAATTTTAAGAAAATAAAATTGGATACTAATATACAACCATTTTTTTGCTCAAATGTTTTTTCAGATATTCCGTGAATCTCTGTACCTTACCTTAAGAAAGGCCCTTGGTGAAAACTTTACAACGGAGATGGCGTATGCCTGGAAAGTGTTCAATTTTGATGCACTGAGCAAGAACATTGCTGGAATAGCCTATGCCGGAAGCAGACCTGGTAAGTGCGCATTTTCAAACTTTGAAGAATGAGAGGTATATTATTCATCACACGACTAACTCAGCTGGACTCCACTTTGCAGGGCAGCAGCATCGTTTCATTTCACGCGTCTTCACACGGCCCAGTCATATCACACGTACAACAAACATACTACATGCTAAACTCAGAGTACCAGCTCAGTGAATTTTACTAATTGCATTTTTTGTTCCCTTCAGATCTTACTTCATATTTTCCTTAAGATTTATATTTTCACTGGGTATATGAAGAGTAACTGTAACGTTAACGCTAGCTGATTGTTCATTATACTAAGACAAAGCCTACATACCTGATATAAAGTGCTCGCTGCAAATCCTAGTGTGAACCGTAGGCTGAAGCTCTTACGCCATACAGCAGAAACTCACTTTGAAAATCGATCAAGATCAGAGAGAATGGATTAAAAGTATTTTTATTCCCCGCACACATCTATTAGTGCAACCAATGGCACAGCCAGATTCCGGCATAATTATCTTATCAAATTAATCTTATATAACAACATGCAAATGTATGTAAGTCTAATTAAGTGTACAGCAGACACCAGTGGTTTTTCCTGACAAAATGGCAATGTAAACAAAGTCATGTGACCTCATGACAGCTGAAACACCCTTATACAGAGATTTCTTTGGGGTAAAAAAGCATGGCAATCTGGGCAGAACAGTCTTTAAGCTGTCACAATTATAGCACTTCTAGTTTTTAAGAAACAACAAATCAAGGTTATGCAATATTTCAGCATGCACAAAAGTATGAATAAGAATACAGCTCAAATTCTTTGTTTCTTTCCTAAATTTCAAATGTCAAAAGGTTTTGAAATTGTGTTCTACAGCAAAATCTGGATGAGATTATAATAACATCTAAGTTCCTGTTCACTATAGCTAATTTCTCCCAATAAAAGTATTTTGGGAAGAACCGAAAAAGAATCAATTAGAATAATTTTTTTCTATATTGTCCCATTCTGAGGTCACAGAACATTGCGCAATTTATGCTAATTAGTTGTCTATGTTTTAAAATGCTGTAAAAGGGTCAATTTGTAACTGGTTTTGATTGGATATTTTGTTGTTATATGGTTTGTAGCATTGGTATGGTTTAAGCTCATGTCGTTGCCATACCTTTAAGACCTAATGTTGATTTCTTGTTTAGATAAGATAGTATTGTTATTTATTGAATCCCTTCCCTGTAACAAGTGATTATCTCTTATTGTATTCCAGCTACTGGGGCATCTAGAAAATCTGGCAAAACAAGAAAACGTGAGTAAGCTGTTTGATTATCAGTTTAGTTATTAGGGTGGTGTGCATCATTGATGCTTGTTAAGTCCCAGAGGTATTAAACAACAACAGTACTGTTGATATCATATACTTCTGTATTTACATATTTCGTAAATTTCAAAATATATTTGTAAATAAAAAACTCTTCTGTAATTATATGTAAATATGTTGTGAAAAAAACAAATAAATGAAATGAAATATGACTGCCAGAATAGATGAGCTTTTCAAGTATGTGTGGAGAAAAAAAACTGTCATTGAAAGTGCTTTATTAAGTCCTAGGTTGAACATGTGTTATATGAATACATAAGGGAACTTGGTCCTCATTTTTGCCTGTAAACTTTGAGCATATCTGTTATTTTAGCTTGGAGATTTCTGCTGAAAAGTGAGAGTGACGATTTTAAAAATAATTTGTTAGATTTGGTTATCGATCACGAGCCAGTGAGTAAGATGAAGTAATATCATTTAACTCATTTGTTACTTGTCACATTTTGGGCAAATCCTGCAGAAAAATTCATGAGTCTTCCCATTGATAGTCTGCAATAAAATGTGACTTATAAGGCAACAACTTTCACCACTTTGGGGATTTATTCACTATTCGTATGGTCTTCAATTATTCTTGCTGTTTTCAGATATTGATCCACCAAAAGAGATTTTCAGAATACAGAATTCTCAACATGTTTTGCATCGCTTGTTATGATTTGAATGAATGAATATTGGAGTAATTAATGCGTTATGATTGGTACATAAGAGCTTTACTTTAAGAAATGTCATGTCTTTGTTCATTTGTATTTCTCTTGTTCATAGCTGATGTCCCTGAGTCCTGGGTGAACAGGTGAGTGAGATTATCCCTCCTGTAACTTTGGATATGATGTACTTGATACTGTTGAGTTATGTGTATAACACCCTACACCTTTGCAGACTTAGAACAAGAAAATGTACACAAGCAATTGAGAGGAGTACCTCCAGTGAATACTTCTGCTTAAAATATACATGAACATTGCAAGCAATATACACTTTTTGATTCTAATTATTCAAATTGATTTAGACAATTTAATTAGGTCTTCAGATTTGTTGAGTATTTTTGTTTCAACTCATCACATCCTCAGTCAACATTAGCTTATGAGGGACAAAATAGAGGGATTTCATCAGGTGACTCTTAACTCCACTGGAAGTTATTTTGCAGGCAGCGGTGTCATTGCATTTCATGGTCGTCACACAGCTCAGTCACATCACACGTACAACAAACATACTGCCTGTTAACCTACCTACCTAGTTCAGTGAATTTTACTGATTGCAGTTTTTTTTTGTTTCCATCTTTACTTCATATTTTCTTTAATTTCAGTGGAAACCGAGTAACTTTACATGAACGCCATTTGATTGTTTGTTAAACTCAGCCAAAGCCTACATACCTGATACAAAGTTCTCGCTGCAAATTGTAGAATAAACCGTAGGTTGAAATCCATCGCATCGTACAACAGAAACCCATTTCAAATGTTGATCAGATCAGATGGAAATCAGAAAACGTCTTTTTATCCCAGGCACATGTCTACTAGTGCAACCAACAGCACAGCAAGATTCTGGCATAATTGTCTTACAAAAATAACCTTATATAACTACATGCAAATGTTTGTAAATCTAATTAGGTGTACAGCAGACAACAGTGTTCATGACTTACAAAATGGCAATGTAAACAAAGCTTTGTGACCTCATGACATCAGCTGAAACACCCTATAGAGTCATTGAGTCTGAGTTTAAAGAACAGTATTTATAGAATTATTCAAAAATTAGGATGATTGTAGTTCTAAAAAGAAGCAGGTATACAGGCATGTGAAAGTTCCACTTGTACACTGCCTTGTTCTACATTCTTAAATGTTATCTCTCAAACCATAATTATGATGCACATTCTCTGTTTGGTGTATAACCCAAAGGCACCTTGCATTGTATGGTAGATTGTCAAGCCTGATTTTGATTTGATTTGTAAAATCAAATTGTCATGTTTTAATTGATTACTTTAAAAATCTAGTAAATGAGAATGGAAGTAAAATCAAATTAAATCATGGAAGGTTTTATCTTTAAAAATCAATATAAAATCTTTATATTGATTATCTTTAAAAATCAATATAGTAAATGAGAATGGAAGGATATATTGATTATCTTTAAAAATCAATATAGTAAATGAGAATGGAAGGATATATTGATTATCTTTAAAAATCAATATAGTAAATGAGAATGGAAAGATATCAATTACTACAGACAACAAAAATTCAGAAAATCAGTACTGCAATCTTTTAACATAGGAATATTTCAATGATTTTGACCTACCTGCACTCACTTAAATTTGAGTTTCAACTTGTTGTCTCTGTTAACACATATTTTCACCTTTTCATATTAGGGAGCCTACA
This sequence comes from Chiridota heheva, assembly GCA_020152595.1. NCBI lineage: Eukaryota > Metazoa > Echinodermata > Holothuroidea > Apodida > Chiridotidae > Chiridota > Chiridota heheva. The sequence goes on from JAIGNY010002337.1 coordinate 1,306,073, forward strand.
AATGATGAAATATTAGCTGTTAACACCATCACAAAATTCTGGAGGGGAACTTACGTCAGGAAAATCAAGAAGGCAAGAATGTTTGGTAAGTATGCTTGTGAAATGGGCAAAAGGAGTAAACTGGCCACATTCCATTACAAAAATAATTCTCTGGCAGATAAATGTAAACCAAAAACTGTTACTTTTAATATTTAAAGACTGGTTTGCTTGATGTCAAAACTCTTTTACATATCATTAAATTGTAGGCCACAATGACTGAGGTATAACATCTGAATGTTATTAAAAGAATTTACAAGAAGTGTTGTTTAAAGAATTCACAAGAAGTGTGTTTTAAAGAACTTAAAAGAAGTGTTTTTAAAGAATTTACAAGAAGGTTGTTTAAAGAATTTACAAAAGTGTTGTTTTAAAGAACTTAAAAGAAGTATTGTTTAAAGAATTTACAGGAAGTGTTGTTTAAAGAATTTACAAGAAGTGTTGTTTTAAAGAACTTAAAAGAAGTGTTGTTTAAAGAATTTACAAGAAGTGTTGTTTAAAGAATTTAAAGAAGTGTTGTTTTAAAGAACTTGAAAGAAGTGTTGTTTAAAGAATTTACAAGAAGTGTTGTTTTAAAGAATTTACAAAAAGTGTTGTTTAAAGAACTTAAAGAAGTGTTGTTTAAAGAATTTACAAGAAGTGTTTAAAAAATTTACAAGAAGTGTTGTTTAAAGAATTTACAAGAAGTGTTGTTTAAAGAATTTACAAAAGTGTTGTTTAAAGAATTTATAGGAAATGTTGTTTAAACATTTACAAGAAGTGTTGTTAAAAGAATTTACAGGAAGTGTTGTTTAAAACATTTACAGGAAGCATTGTTTAAAGAATTTACAAAAGTGTTGTTTAAAGTATGTACAAAAAGTGTTGTTTAAAGAATTTACAAGAAGTGTTGTTTAAAAGAATAAACATAAAGTGTTGTTTAAAGAATCTAAAAGTAGTGTTGCCTAAAGAATTAACAATAAGTGTTGTTTAAAGAATTTACAAGATGTGTTGTTTAAAGAATTTAGGAAAAGTGTGGTTGAAAGAATTTTTTTCTCTGTAGGGAGTGATGAGAATTTAGAGGTAAAAAATCAGCTTCTGAAAGTGTGGTCTATACTAGAACCAAGTGTGGAGCAGCATGCCCTTCATCTGTTCAGGTAAGTTTTTTTTTTTTTTGGGAGGGGGAGGGGGGGTTAGTAAATTACATTTTATTTAATTTCAATTGATGGTGTGGTCTCATGTCAGCTGCTAACAGACTTGAATCTATGGGAGCTTCTAATTGACGGTGTGATCTCATTCATGTCAGCTGCTAACAGACTTGAATCTATAGAAGCTTTTAATTGAAGGTGTGGTCTCATGTCAGCTGCTAACAGACTTGAATCTATGGGAGCTTTTAATTGATGGTGTGGTCTCATGTCAGCTGCTAACAGACTTGAATCGATGGGAGCTTTCAATTGATGGTGTGGTCTTATGTCAGCTGCTAACAGTCTTGAATCTATGGGAGCTTTTAATTGATGGTGTGGTCTCATGTCAGCTACTAACAGACTTGAATCTATGGAAGCTTTTAACTGATGGTGTGGTCTCATGTCAGCTGCTAACAGACCTAAATCTATGGGAGCTTTTAATTGATGGTGTGGTCTCATGTCAGCTGCTAACAGACTCGAATCTATGGGAACTTTTAATTGACGGTGTGGTCTCATATATCTATTGGAACTTTAATTGATGGTGTGCTCTCATGTCAGCTGCTAACAGACTTAAATCTATAGAAGCTTTTAATTGAATGTGTGGTCTCATGTCAGCCACTAACAGACTTGAATCTATGGGAGCTTTTAATTGATGGTGTGGTCTCATGTCAGCTGCTAACAGACTTGAATCTATGGAAGCTTTTAATTGAAGGTGTGCTCTCATGTCAGCTGCTAACAGTCTTAAATCTATGGGAACTTTTTGTTGATGGTGTGGTCTCATGTCAGCTGCTAACAGACTTGAATTTATGGAAGCTTTTAATTGATGGTGTGATCTCATGTCAGCTGCTAACAGACTTGAATCTATGGGAGCTTTTAATTGATGGTGTGGTCTCATGTCAGCTGCTAACAGACTTGAATCGATGGGAGCTTTCAATTGATGGTGTGGTCTTATGTCAGCTGCTAACAGTCTTGAATCTATGGGAGCTTTTAATTGATGGTGTGGTCTCATGTCAGCTACTAACAGACTTGAATCTATGAAAGCTTTTAACTGATGGTGTGGTCTCATGTCAGCTGCTAACAGACTTAAATCTATGGGAGCTTTTAATTGATGGTGTGGTCTCATGTCAGCTGCTAACAGACTTGAATCTATGGGAACTTTTAATTGACGGTGTGGTCTCATATATCTATGGGAACTTTAATTGATGGTGTGGTCTCATGTCAGCTGCTAACAGACTTAAATCTATGGGAGCTTTTAATTGATGGTGTGGTCTCATGTCAGCTGCTAACAGACTTGAATCTATGGAAGCTTTTAATTGATGGTGTGGTCTCATGTCAGCTGCTAACAAACTTGAATCTATGGGAGCGTTTAATTGATGGTGTGGTCTCATGTCAGCTGCTTAACAGACTTGAATCTATGGAAGCTTTTAATTGATGGTGTGGTCTCATGTCAGCTGCTAACAGACTTGAATCTATGGGAACTTTTAATTGATGGTGTGGTCTCATGTCAGCTGCTAACAGACTTGAATCTATGGGAGCGTTTAATTGATGGTGTGGTCTCATGTCAGCTGCTTAACAGACTTGAATCTATGGAAGCTTTTAATTGATGGTGTGGTCTCATGTCAGCTGCTAACAGACTTGAATCTATGGGAACTTTTAATTGATGGTGTGATCTCATGTCAGCTGCTAATAGACCTGAATCTATAGAAGCTTTTAATTGATGGTGTGGTCTCATGTCAGCTGCTAACAGACTTGAATCTATGGGAACTTTTAATTGATGGTGTGGTGTCATGTCAGCTGCTAATAGACTTAAATCTATGGGAACTTTTAATTGATGGTGTGGTCTCATGTCAGCTGCTAACAGACTTGAATCTATGGGAACTTTTAATTGATGGTGTGATCTCATGTCAGCTGCTAATAGACCTGAATCTATAGAAGCTTTTAATTGATGGTGTGGTCTCATGTCAGCTGCTAACAGACTTAAATCTATGGGAGCTTTTAATTGATGGTGTGGTCTCATGTCAGCTGCTAACAGACTTGAATCTATGGGAACTTTTAATTGATGGTGTGGTCTCATGTCAGCTGCTAACAGACTTAAATCTATGGGAGCTTTTAATTGATGGTGTGGTCTCATGTCAGCTGCTAACAGACTTGAATCTATGGGAACTTTTAATTGATGGTGTGATCTCATGTCAGCTGCTAACAGACTTGAATCTATGGAAGCTTTTAATTGATGGTGTGGTCTCATGTCAGCTGCTAACAGACTTGAATCTATAGAAGCTTTTAATTGATGGTGTGGTCTCATGTCAGCTGCTAACAGACTTGAATCTATGGGAACTTTTAATTGATGGTGTGGTGTCATGTCAGCTGCTAATAGACTTAAATCTATGGGAACTTTTAATTGATGGTGTGGTCTCATGTCAGCTGCTAACAGACTTGAATCTATGGGAACTTTTAATTGATGGTGTGATCTCATGTCAGCTGCTAACAGACTTGAATCTATGGAAGCTTTTAATTGATGGTGTGGTCTCATGTCAGCTGCTAACAGACTTGAATCTATGGGAGCTTTTAATTGATGGTGTGATCTCATGTCAGCTGCTAACAGACTTGAATCTATGGGAGCTTTTAATTGAAGGTGTGGTCTCATGTCAGCTGCTAACAGACTTGAATCTATGGAAGCTTTTAATTGATGGTGTGATCTCATGTCAGCTGCTAACAGACTTGAATCTATGGAAGCTTTTAATTGATGGTGTGGTCTCATGTCAGCTGCTAACAGACTTGAATCTATAGAAGCTTTTAATTGATGGTGTGGTCTCATGTCAGCTGCTAACAGACTTGAATCTATGGGAGCTTTTAATTGATGGTGTGGTCTTATGTCAGCTGCTAATAGACCTGAATCTATAGAAGCTTTTAATTGATGGTGTAGTCTCATGTCAGCTGCTAACAGACTTAAATCTATGGGAACTTTTAATTGATGGTGTGGTGTCATGTCAGCTGCTAATAGACTTAAATCTATGGGAACTTTTAATTGATGGTGTGATCTCATGTCAGCTGCTAATAGACCTGAATCTATAGAAGCTTTTAATTGATGGTGTGGTCTCATGTCAGCTGCTAACAGACTTAAATCTATAGAACTTTTAATTGATGGTGTGATGTCATGTCAGCTGCTAACAGACTTAAATCTATGGGAACTTTTAATTGATGGTGTGTCTTATGTCAGCTGCTAACAGACTTGAATCTATAGAAGCTTTTAATTGATGGTGTGGTCTCATGTCAGCTGCTAACAGACTTAAATCTATGGGAACTTTTAATTGATGGTGTGATCTCATGTCAGCTGCTAACAGACTTGAATTTATAGAAGCTTTTAATTGATGGTGTGGTCTCATGTCAGCTGCTAACAGACTTGAATCTATAGAAGCTTTTAATTGATGGTGTGGTCTCATGTCAGCTGCTAACAGACTTAAATCTATGGGAACTTTTAATTGATGGTGTGGTGTCATGTCAGCTGCTAATAGACTTAAATCTATGGGAACTTTTAATTGATGGTGTGGTCTCATGTCAGCTGCTAACAGACTTAAATCTATAGAAGCTTTTAATTGATGGTGTGGTCTCATGTCAGCTGCTAACAGACTTGAATCTATGGGAGCTTTTAATTGATGGTGTGGTCTCATGTCAGCTGCTAACAGACTTGAAATCTTTTAATTGATGGTGTGCTTTTAATTGATGGTGTGGTCTCATGTCAGCTGCTAACAGACTTGAATCTATGGGAGCTTTTAATTGATGGTGTGGTCTCATGTCAGCTGCTAACAGACTTGAATCTATGAGAACTTTTAATTGATGGTGTGGTCTCATGTCAGCTGCTAACAGACTTAAATCTATAGAAGCTTTTAATTGATGGTGTGGTCTCATGTCAGCTGCTAACAGACTTGAATCTATGGGAGCTTTTAATTGATGGTGTGGTCTCATGTCAGCTGCTAACAGACTTGAATCTATAGAAGCTTTTAATTGATGGTGTGGTCTCATGTCAGCTGCTAACAGACTTGAATCTATGAGAACTTTTAATTGATGGTGTGGTCTCATGTCAGCTGCTAACAGACTTGAATCTATAGGAGCTTTTAATTGATGGTGTGGTCTCATGTCAGCTGCTAACAGACTTGAATCTATGAGAACTTTTAATTGATGGTGTGATCTCATGTCAGCTGCTAACAGACTTGAATCTATGGGAGCTTTTAATTGATGGTGTGGTCTCATGTCAGCTGCTAACAGACTTGAATCTATGGAACTTTTAAGTTGAATACCTATTTGATGGTATAACATTTTATTAAATGCTTAATTTAAGCAGTGTGTTCTATATGTTTTCCTCTTTCATATAGGATTTCTGATCACTTCATAATCAATCATTCTGTCAACTAAGTGTTATTATTAATCCCATGCAGCACTAATAATGACATGCCGGAACCGCTACATTTGCACATGTGTAAAAGTAATTCTTGACATTAAAAGGTTGCTCCATTATGGGCTGCACCAGGGTGAAGCCTGGCTAAGCCCAATCATGGGGACAGCTGGCGTCTATGTCAAACGCTTGTGAGCTTGGAAAACGCTATATAAGCACCTCACATTGTTACTTTTATTATCTAAAAATTTGAAATATACGTAACTATTTCATCAAAAAATCAATTTAATTTGCTTGTGATTATCATTTTCACAGGGCAATGTTCAAAGCAGACGCGACTCTTATGCCGCAGTTTCCATTTTACAAAGATGAGTGGAATAAGATCTCTTACACAGACTTCCAGGGAAACTACCAGGATCAGCCACCTCACACATGGTTTGTTGTCTTCAGGTGAGTCATGTAACTGCTTCTCAGACACCATATTGAAACAGTGGTCTGAAGCTTAAGATACTACTCTTTATCTTTAGAAATAGAATTCCAGCAAAGTAATAGGAAAAACGGTAGGAGAATAAAAAATGAGTGAAAAGGGAATGGGTATTTGTAACAGACTTAGCGTGATGTGATAACCTGCAAGAATTCAGGTTACAGTGCAGACAGTGTTGACTGGTGGGGTTATGCCATTGTATAGTGTAGGAGGTATAATTCTCATAGACTACCACACCACTGATAGGGGTGGAGGGGGAATTTTCCAAAAGGACTGATCTTGAGCATGCAGGCAGAAGAAATAAAGAACAGGAAGCTTGCACGATTATCTAAAGAAACAACTGGGGGTAACTGGGACAAGAAATTTTGAATTGGCTTCTTTCATTATTTTTAGAAACATCATTTTCTTCTTGGTAGAACTGATTGTGTTTTGAAGAAGAAACAAATTGTTCATGAGCTACCACTGTTCAAAGTTCCAACATTTGTAATGAGTTGATGCAGTCACATCCAAGCTTTACGTAATTCTAAGACTATTGCTTTTCAATATCAGCTATTGTTGATGTCAATATTTTCTGTCTCAGCTAAATATTGATTGGTCTGGTAAAAAAAAAAAAAAATTTTTTTTTTTTTGTAAGTTAACTGCTTTCTTTGTAGGTTTGATTTCAGAGGTTATAAAATATTGGTTTACATAAGATAGACAGCTATTAATGACATCATAAATCCACTTTGTTTTTGATAAAAGACTTATAAGTAATAAAAAAAAAACTGGAAATGTCAAGTCCTTGATCAAGTTTGATGGAATATTTTGCTTTTTTTATGATATTCAGTAGATTTAAAAACATGTTAATGTTTACTCTGAAGATTATTTATCCTAAAGGAAATAAATGTAACCCTATTATTAGTTTCCATATTTATTATTAGTTTCCATATTTGTCACGTGAAACATCAACAAACCAAACCATTTTTCTGTAAATGAATGTTCACATTCAGGCATATTTCCTAATGAACTATTACATATGAATGATCTTTTTCTGCCTATTGCAGATTTGCTGCATCATTGTTTGGTAATTAATATTTCTATTGTTTTAAACTCATATAGAGATGTGCTGTTTGTGAATGAGCCCATGTTGGTGGTACCCAAGCTGTACGTGTCTATACCCACCTGCATGCTCAGGGTGGTGGATAATGACACCGGCGAAGAGATTCCAAGAGTGTTTCAACGAGTGGCTCCCTACGAGTACAAAAGGAACAAGGTTGGCTATGTCTTATTGTTCTTCTTTATGTGTATGTTTATACCCAGCATAAAAAGGAAAAGTTCCTTCATGCCCTTACTAAAAAATTGGATTAGTGTCAAGGCTAGACATGTCTAACTTGCAAATACAAACAAACTGAAGAAATAATTATTGATATTTGATCCATTCAGGAAATACTGAAATGACTGATAGTGTAGTCCACTGTAAAATTAAGAGTGGATGGCAAACCCTTAAACTGAATTAAATCTTAAATTAAAGTAATCCCATCAGCTTTCTGGCTTTTAGTTCTTATGTTTCTCTCAATCTCCCCTTTTACTCTCCTTCCTACCTCTGGAATAATCTAACCTCTCAGGCACAATTTGACCCTTGCTGTTGTGGTGCCGTTAAACTCTGATCAAACAAACAAACACCTGGTTTGCAGTTTGTATGGTGTTAATGAGAGCACCCACTGGATGGGACACCAGTCTATTACAAGCTAACTCACCAGCTGAGACTGCAACTCATTTCACCACTTGAGTGTACCAGAGCAAATGAGATCCAGTTTCTTTACTGCTTTTGACACGGACAACACAGAGCCCTGGCTGAGATCGTGCCTGGTACATTTTATTATGAGACCGACACTCTAACCACTGGGCTACTGTACTTAAATTGAGAAATTTTAGAGATTATAATTTGTTTTAAAAAGCAGTGGTTGTTAGTTGAGCTGTGATAATATTGTTTGTAATCAGTTGCCATAGCATCACATTTAAATTTCTATTCTGTATTTGTCATCCTTTAATAGCGTGGGTATACATTTGTTGGTGAGGCCCGCACAACTGAACTTCCTTTGCCAAGTGGAAAGTGGAGGATGCGTTTGATTGGCTCTTCAACACCTCTTCCACAACCAATGAGAGAAAACCTAAACAGCAGTTTTACCGTCAAGGAAATCAAGGATTACTACATCCCAAATAAGGAGCACACTATTATGAGGTAAATTTCATGAACATTTACGCTCGTTATGATTGATTAACCTACAATATTACATCGCTGGTGGAATGTAGTTCGCTGTTTTATTGCATTGATTACATAGCATTTTTGCAATGATAAATACTTTTTGGCCACACAAAAGAGATATTGGGTACTTAAAAGAGACATTGGCAATGCAAAAAAGGTCTTTAGCTACACAAAAAAGATATTGGCGATGCACAAAGGGAAATTAGCTACACACAAAAAAAAAACATTGGCGATGCTCAAAGGGAAATTAGCTACACAAAAGAGACATTGGCGGTGCACAAAGGGAAATTAGCTACACACAAAAAAAACATTGGCGATGCACAAAGGGAAATAAGCTACACAAAAGAGACATTGGCGGTGCACAAAGGCAAATTAGCTACACAAAAGAGACATTGGCAACACAAAAGAGACATTGGCGTTGTACAAGGGAAATTAACTACACAAAAGAGACATTGGCGATGCAAAAGGAAATTAGCTACACAAAAGAGACATTGGCAATGCACAAAACACAAAAGAGACATTGGCGATGCACAAAAAGGAAATTAGCTACACAAAAGAGACATTGGCGATGCACAAAGGGAAAAGCTACACAAAGAGACATTGGCGATGCACAAAGGAAATTAGCTACACAAAAGAGACATTGGCGATGCACAAAAGGGAAATTAGCTACACAAAAGACACATTGGCGATGCACAAAGGAAATTAGCTACACAAAGAGACATTGGCGATGCACAAAGGGAAATTAGCTACACAAAGAGACATTGGCGATGCACAAAGGAAATTAGCTACACAAAAGAGACATTGGCTGCACAAATGCACACAAAAGAGACATTAGCTACACAAAAGAGACATTGGATGCACAAAAGGAAATTAGCTACACAAAAGGGACATTGGCGATGCACAAAAGGAAATTAGCTACACAAAAGAGACACTAAAAAAAGGGAAATTAGCTACACAAAAAGAGACATTGGCGATGCACAAAGGAAATTAGCTACACAAAAGGACATGGCGATGCACAAAGGGAAATTAGCTACACAAAAAGAGACATTGGCGATGCACAAAAAGGGATACAAAGGGAAATTAGCTAACAAAAGAGACATTGGCGATGCACAAAGGGAAATTAGCTACACAAAAGAGACATTGGCGATGCACAAAAGGAAATTAGCTACACAAAAGAGACATTGGCGATGCACAAAGGGAAATTAGCTACACAAAGAGACATTGGCGATGCACAAAAGGAAATTAGCTACACAAAAGAGACATTGGCGATGCACAAAGGGAAATTAGCTACACAAAAGAGACACAAAGGGAAATTAGCTACACAAAAGAGACATTGGCGATGCACAAAAGGAAATAGCTACACAAAAGAGACATTGGCGATGCACAAAGGAAATTAGCTACACAAAAGAGACATTGGCGATGCACAAAAAGGAAATTAGCTACACAAAAGAGACATTGGGCGATGCACAAAGGAAATTGGCTACACAAAAGAGACATTGGCGATGCACAAAAGGAAATTAGCTACACAAAAAGACACATTGGCGATGCACAAAGGAAATTAGCTACACAAAAGAGACATTGGCGATGCACAAAGGGAAATTAGCTACACAAAAGAGACATTGGCGATGCACAAAGGGAAATTAGCTACACAAAAGACATTGGCGATGCACAAAAGGAAATTATTACACAAAAGAGACATTGGCGATGCACAAAGGAAATTAGCTACACAAAAGAGACATTGGCGATGCACAAAGGAAATTAGCTACACAAAAGAGACATTGGCGATGCACAAAAGGAAATTAGCTACACAAAAGAGACATTGCGATGCAAAAAGGAAATTAGCTACACAAAAGAGACATTGGCGATGCACAAAGGAAATTAGCTACACAAAAGAGACATTGGCACAAAAGGAAACAGCTACACAAAAGACACATTGGCGATGCACAAAAGGGAAATTAGCTACACAAAAGAGACATTGGCGATGCACAAAAGGGAAATTGGCAGCTACACAAAAGAGACATTGGCGATGCACAAAGGGAAATTAGCTACACAAAAGAGACATTGATGCACAAAGGGAAATTAGCTACACAAAAGAGACATTGGCAACACAAAAGGAAATTAGCAAAAGGAGACATTGGCGATGCACAAAGGAAATTAGCTACACAAAAGAGACATTGGCGATGCACAAAAGGGAAATTAGCTACACAAAAGAGACACAAAAGGACATTGGCGATGCACAAAGGGAATTAGCTACACAAAAGAGACATTGGCGATGCACAAAAGGAAATTAGCTACACAAAAGAGACATTGGCGATGCACAAAGGGAAATTAGCTACACAAAAGAGACATTGGCGATGCACAAAAGGAAATTAGCTACATTGGCTACACAAAAGAGACATTGGCGATGCACAAAGGAATTTAGTTACACAAAAAGAGACATTGGCGATGCACAAAGGAAATTAGCTACACAAAAGATGCACAAAAGGAAATTACACAAAAGAGCGATGCACAAAAGGAAATTAGCTACACAAAAGAGACATTGGCGATGCACAAAGGGGAAATTAGCTACACAAAAGAGACATTGGCGATGCACAAAAGGAAATTAGCTACACAAAAGAGACATTGGCGATGCACAAAAGGAAATTAGCTACAATAAAAGAGACATTGGCGATGCACAAAGGGAAATTAGCTACACAAAAGAGACATTGGCGATGCACAAAGGGAAATTAGCTACACAAAAGAGACATTGGCGATGCACAAAGGGAAATTAGCTACACAAAAGAGACATTGCAATGCGATGCACAAATGCACAAAGGGAAATTAGCTACACAAAAGAGACATTGGCGATGCACAAAGGAAATTAGCTACACAAAAGAGACATTGGCGATGCACAAAGGGAAATTAGCTACACAAAAGAGACATTGGCAATGCACAAAAGGAAATTAGCTACACAAAAGAGACATTGGCGATGCACAAAAGGAAATTAGCTACACAAAAGAGACATTGGCGATGCACAAAAGGAAATTAGCTACACAAAAGAGACATTGGCGATGCACAAAGGGAAATTAGCTACACAAAAGAGACATTGGCGATGCACAAAAGGAAATTAGCTACACAAAAGAGACATTGGCGATGCACAAAAGGAAATTAGCTACACAAAAGAGACATTGGCGATGCACAAAGGGAAAGCTACACAAAAGAGACATTGGCGATGCACAAAGGAAATTAGCTACACAAAAGAGACATTGGCGATGCACAAAGGAAATTAGCTACACAAAAGAGATGCACATTGGCTACACAAAAGGAAATTAAGCTACACAAAAGACACATTGGCGATGCACAAAGGAAATTAGCTACACAAAAGAGACATTGGCGATGCACAAAGGAAATTAGCTACACAAAAGAGACATTGGCGATGCACAAAAGGGAAATTAGCTACACAAAAAGACACATTGGCGATGCACAAAAGGAAATTAGCTACACAAAAGACACATTGGCGATGCACAAATGCACAAAGGGAAATTAGCTACAAAAGGAAATTAGCTAAAAGAGACATTGGCGATGCACAAAGGGAAATTAGCTACACAAAAGAGACATTGGCGATGCACAAAGGAAATTAGCTACACAAAAGAGACATTGGCGATGCACAAAGGAAATTAGCTACACAAAAAGAGACATTGGCGATGCACAAAAGGGAAATTAGCTACACAAAAGAGACATTGGCGATGCACAAAAGGAAATTAATTACACAAAAGAGACATTGGCGATGCACAAAGGGAAATTAGCTACACAAAAGAGACATTGGCGATGCACAAAGGAAATTAGCTACACAAAAGAGACATTGGCGATGCACAAAGGGAAATTAGCTACACAAAAAGAGACATTGGCGATGCACAAAGGGAAATTAGCTACACAAAGAGACATTGGCAATGCACAAAAGGAAATTAGCTACACAAAAAAGACACTGGCGATGCACAAAGGGAAATTAGCAAAAGAGACATTGGCGATGCACAAAGGGAAATTAGCATACACAAAAGAGACATTGGCGATGCACAAACAAAAGAGACATTGGCGATGCACAAAGGAAATTAGCTACACAAAAGAGACATTGGCGATGCACAAAGGAAATTAGCTACACAAAAGAGACACTGGCGATGCACAAAGGGAAATTAGCTACACAAAAGAGACATTGGCGATGCACAAAGGAAATTAGCTACACAAAAGAGACATTGGCGATGCACAAAAGGGAAATTAGCTACACAAAAGAGACATTGGCGATGCACAAAAAGGAAATTAGCTACACATAAAAGAGACATTGGCACAAAAGGATGCACAAAGGGAAATTAGCTACACAAAAGAGACATTGGCGATGCACAAAGGGAAAAGCTACATTAAAAGAACATTAGCTACACAAAAAGACATTGGCGATGCACAAAGGAAATTAGCTACACAAAAGAGACATTGGCGATGCACAAAAGGAAATTAGCTACACAAAAGAGACATTGGCGATGCACAAAAGGAAATTAGCTACACAAAAAGACATTGGCGATGCACAAAGGGAAATTAGCTACACAAAAGAGACATTGGCGATGCACAAAAGGAAATTAGCTACAAAAAAGAGACATTGGCGATGCACAAAGGAAATTAGCTACATTGGCGATGCACAAAGGGAAAAGAGACATTGGCGATGCACAAAAGGAAATTAGCTACACAAAAGAGACATTGATGCACAAAGGAAATTAGCTACACAAAAGAGACATTGGCAAAAGGAAATTAGCACAAAAGAGAATTAGCTACACAAAAGAGACATTGGCGATGCACAAAAGGAAATTAGCTACACAAAAGAGACATTGGCGATGCACAAAGGGAAATTAGCTACACAAAAGAGACATTGGCGATGCACAAAGGAAATTAGCTACATAAAAGAGACATTACATGCACAAAGGGGACAATAAAAGAGACATTGGCGATGCACAAAGGGAAATTAGCTACACAAAAGAGACATTGGCGATGCACAAAAGGAAATTAGCTACAAAAGGACATTGGCGATGCACAAAGGAAATTAGCTACACAAAAAGAGACATTGGCACAAAAGGAAATTAGCTACACAAAAGGACATTGGCTGCACACACAAAAGAGACATTGATGCACACAAAAAGGACATTGGCGATGCACAAAGGAAATTAGCTACAAAAAGAGACATTGGCGATGCACAAAGGAAATTAGCTACACAAAAGAGACATTGGCGATGCACAAAGGAAATTAGCTACACAAAAGAGACATTGGCGATGCACAAAGGGAAATTAGCTACACAAAAGAGACATTGGCATGCAAAAGGAAATTAGCTACACAAAAGAGACATTGGTGATGCACAAAAGGAAATTAGCTACACAAAAGAGACATTGGTGATGCACAAAGGGAAATTAGCTACACAAAAGAGACATTGGCGATGCACAAAAGGGAAATTAGCTACACAAAAGAGACATTGGCGATGCACAAAGGAAATTAGCTACACAAAAGAGACATTGATGCACAAAGGAAATTAGCTACAAAAGGACATTGGCGATACACAAAAGGACATTAGCTACACAAAAAGACACATGGCGATGCACAAAAGGAAATTAGCTACACAAAAGACACATTGGCGATGCACAAAAGGAAATTAGCTACACAAAAGACACATTGGCGATGCACAAAGGGAAATTAGCTACACAAAAGAGACATTGGCGATGCACAAAAGGAAATTAGCTACACAAAAGAGACATTGGCGATGCACAAAAGGAAATTAGCTACACAAAAGACACATTGGTGATGCACAAAAGGAAATTAGCTACACAAAAGAGACAATGGCGATGCACAAAAGGAAATTAGCTACACAAAAGAGACATTGGCGATGCACAAAAGGAAATTAGCTACACAAAAGAGACATTGGCGATGCACAAAAGGAAATTAGCTACACAAAAGAGACATTGGCGATGCACAAAAGGAAATTAGCTACACAAAAGAGACATTGCTACACAAAAGATGCACAAAGGAAATTGCACAAAAAAGGGAAATTAGCTACACAAAAGAGACATTGGCGATGCACAAAAGGGAAATTAGCTACACAAAAGACACATTGGCGATGCACAAAGGAAATTAGCTACAAAAAAGAGACATTGCACAAAGGAAATTAGCTACACAAAAGAGACATTGGCGATGCACAAAATTAGCTACACAAAAGAGACATTGGCGATGCACAAAGGGAAATTAGCTACACAAAAGAGACATTGGCGATGCACAAAGGGAAATTAGCTACACAAAAGACACATTGGCGATGCACAAAAGGAAATTAGCTACACAAAAGAGACATTGGCGATGCACAAAGGGAAATTAGCTACACAAAAGAGACATTGGCGATGCACAAAAGGAAATTAGCTACACAAAAGAGACATTGGCGATGCACAAAAGGAAATTAGCTACACAAAAGGAAATTAAAAGACACATTGGCGATGCACAAAGGAAATTAGCTACATTGGCGATGCACAAAAGGAGCTACACAAACATTGGCGATGCACAAAGGAAATTAGCTACACAAAGAGACATTGGCGATGCACAAAGGAAATTAGCTACACAAAAAAAGACACATTGGCGATGCACAAAAGGAAATTAGCTACACAAAAGAGACATTGGCGATGCACAAAAGGAAATAAGCTACACAAAGAGATTGGCGATGCACAAAGGAAATTAGCTACACAAAAGACACATTGGCGATGCACAAAGGAAATTAGCTACACAAAAGAGACATTGGCGATGCACAAAGGGAAATTAGCTACACAAAAGAGACATTGGCGATGCACAAAGGGAAATTAGCTACACAAAAGAGACATTGGCGATGCACAAAAGGAAATTAGCTACACAAAAGACACATTGGCGATGCACAAAGGGAAATTAGCTACACAAAAGACACATTGGCGATGCACAAAGGGAAATTAGCTACACAAAAGAGACATTGGCGATGCACAAAGGGAAATTAGCTACACAAAAGAGACATTGGCGATGCACAAAAGGAAATTAGCTACACAAAAGAGACATTGGCGATGCACAAAGGAAATTAGCTACACAAAAGACACATTGGCGATGCACAAAGGGAAATTAGCTACACAAAAGAGACATTGGCGATGCACAAAAGGAAATTAGCTACACAAAAGAGACATTGGCGATGCACAAAGGGAAATTAGCTACACAAAAGAGACATTGGCGATGCACAAAAGGAAATTAGGAACATTGGATGCACAAAAGGAAATTAGCTACACAAAAGAGACATTGGCGATGCACAAAGGGAAATTAGCTACACAAAAAAAGCTACACAAAAGACATTGGCGATGCACAAAAGGAAATTAGCTACACAAAAGAGACATTGGCGATGCACAAAGGAAATTAGCTACAAAAGAGACATTGGCGATGCACAAAGGGAAAAGAGACATTGGCGATGCACAAAGGGAAATTAGCTACACAAAAGAGACATTGGCGATGCACAAAAGGAAATTAGCTACACAAAAGAGACATTGGCGATGCACAAAAGGAAATTAGCTACACAAAAGAGACATTGGCGATGCACAAAAGGAAATTAGCTACACAAAGAGACATTGGCAATGCACAAAAGGAAATTAGCTACACAAAAGAGACATTGGCGATGCACAAAAGGAAATTAGCTACACAAAAGAGACATTGGCGATGCACAAAAGGAATTAGCTACACAAAAGAGACATTAGCTACACAAAAGAGACATTGGCGATGCACAAAAGGAAATTAGCTACACAAAAAGACATTGGCGATGCACAAAGGAAATTAGCTACACAAAAGAGACATTGGCATGCACAAAAAGACATTAGCACACAAAAGGGAAATTAGCTACACAAAAGAGACATTGGCGATGCACAAAAGGAAATTAGCTACACAAAAGAGACATTGGCGATGCACAAAGGGAAATTAGCTACACAAAAGAGACATTGGCGATGCACAAAAGGAAATTAGCTACACAAAAGAGACAATGGCGATGCACAAAGGAAATTAGCTACACAAAGAATTGGCGATGCACAAAGGGAAATTAGCTACACAAAAGAGATATTGGCGATGCACAAAAGGAAATTAGCTACACAAAAGAGACATTGGCGATGCACAAAGGGAAATTAGCTACACAAAAGAGACATTGGCGATGCACAAAGGGAAATTAGCTACACAAAAGAGACATTGGCGATGCACAAAAGGAAATTAGCTACACAAAAGACACATTGGCGATGCACAAAGGGAAATTAGCTACACAAAAGAGACATTGGCGATGCACAAAGGAAATTAGCTACACAAAAGAGACATTGGCGATGCACAAAAGGAAATTAGCTACACAAAAGAGACATTGGCAAATGCACAAAAGGAAATTAGCTACACAAAAGACACATGGCGATGCACAAAGGAAATTAGCTACACAAAAGAGACATTGCACGAGAAATTAGCTACACAAAAGAGACATTGCACAAAAGGGCTACACAAAAGAGACATTTGATGCACAAAGGGAAATTAGCTACACAAAAGAGACATTGGCGATGCACAAAAGGAAATTAGCTACACAAAAGAGACATTGGTGATGCACAAAGGAAATTAGCTACACAAAAGAGACATTGATGCACAAAAGGAAATTAGCTACACAAAGAGACATTGGTGATGCACAAAAGGAAATTAGCTACACAAAAGAGACAATGGCGATGCACAAAAGGAAATTAGCTACACAAAAGAGACATTGGTGATGCACAAAAGGAAATTAGCTACACAAAAGAGACATTGGCGATGCACAAAAGGAAATTAGCTACACAAAAGACACATTGGCGATGCACAAAGGGAAATTAGCTACACAAAAGAGACATTGGCGATGCACAAAAGGAAATTAGCTACACAAAAAGACATGGTGATGCACAAAGGAAATTAGCTACACAAAAGACATTGGCGATGACAAAAGGAAATGGCTACACAAAAGGACAATTGCACAAAAGGAAAAAGCTACACAAAAGACATTGGTGATGCACAAAAGGAAATTAGCTACACAAAAGAGACATTGGTGATACACAAAAAAGGAAATTAGCTACACAAAAGAGACATTGGTGATGCACAAAAGGAAATTAGCTACACAAAAGAGACATTGGCGATGCACAAAAGGAAATTAGCTACACAAAAAGACATTGGTGATGCACAAAAGGGAAATTAGCAACACAAAAGAGACATTGGCTGCACAAAGGGAAATTAGCTACACAAAGAGACATTGGCGATGCACAAAGGAAATTAGCTACACAAAAGAGACATTGGCAACACAAAGGGACATTGGCTACAAAAGAGACATTGGCTAACAAAAGGGAAATTAGCTACAAAAGAGACATTGGCAACACAAAAGGAAATTAGCTAAAAAAGAGACATTGGATGCACAAAAGGGAAATTAGCTACAAAAGAGACATTACACAAAAGAGACATTGGCGATGCACAAAAGGAAATTAGCTACACAAAAGAGACATTGGGTGATGCAAAAGGAAATTAGCTACACAAAAGAGACATTGGTGATGCACAAAAGGAAATTAGCTACACAAAAGAGACATTGGCGATGCACAAAAGGAAATTAGCTACACAAAAGAGACATTGGCTACACAAAAAGGGCATTAGCTACACAAAAGAGACATTTGATGCACAAAGGAAATTAGCTACACAAAAGAGACATTGGTGATGCACAAAGGGAAATTAGCTACACAAAAGAGACATTGGCAAAAGGGACATTGGCTACACAAAAGGAAATTAGCTACACAAAAGAGACATTGGCGATGCACAAAGGGAAATTAGCTACACAAAAGAGACATTGGTGATGCACAAAAGGAAATTAGCTACACAAAAGAGACATTGGCAACACAAAAGGGACATTGGCTACACAAAAGGGACATTGGCAACACAATTGGACATTGGCAACACAATTGGACATTGGCTACACAAAAGGGCCATTGGCAACACAAAAGAGACATTGGCAACACAAAAGGGACATTGGCTATACAAAAGGGACATTGGCAACACAAAAGGGACATTGGCAACACAAAAGGGGCATTGGCTACACAAAAGAGACATTGGCAACACAAAAGGGACATTGGCTACACAAAAGGGACATTGGCTACACAAAAGGGACATTGGCTACACAAAAGGGACATTGGCAACACAAAAGGGACATTGGCTACACAAAAGGGACATACACAAAACAAGCACAAAAGGGACATTGGCAACACAAAAGAGACATTGGCAACACAAAAGAGACATTGGCTACACAAAAGAGACATTGGCTACACAAAAGGAACATTGGCAACTCAAAAGAGACATTGGCAACACAAAAGGGACATTGGCTACACAAAAGGAACATTGGCAACCCAAAAGAGACATTGGCAACACAAAAGGGACATTGGCTACACAAAAAGGACATTGGCAACATTAAAGGGACATTGGCTACACAAAAGGGACATTGGCTACACAAAAGGGTCATTGGCAACACAAAAGGGACATTGGCAACACAAAAGAGACATTGGCTACACAAAAGGGACATTGGCAACACAAAAGGGACATTGGCAACACAAAAGGGACATTGGCTACACAAAAGAGACATTGGCTACACAAAAGAGACATTGGCAACACAAAAGGGTCATTGGCTACACAAAAGGGACATTGGCAACACAAAAGGGGCATTGGCAACACAAAAGGGACATTGGCAACACAAAAGGGACATTGGCAACACAAAAGGGACATTGGCAACACAAAAGAGACATTGGCAACACAAAACAGACATTGGCAACACAAAAGAGACATTGGCTACACAAAAGAGACATTGGCTACACAAAAGAGACATTGGCAACACAAAAGGGACATTGGCAACACAAAAGAGACATTGGCAACACAAAACAGACATTGGCAACACAAAAGGGACATTGGCAACACAAAAGGGACATTGGCAACACTAAAAGGACATTGGCAACACAAAAGGACATTGCATGGCTACACAAAAGGGCATTGGCTACACAAAGAGACATTGGCAACACAAAAGGGACATTGGCTACACAAAGGGACATTGGCAACACAAAGGGCCATTGGCAACACAAAAGAGGGCATTGGCAACACTAAAGGGACATTGGCAACACAAAGGACATTGGCAACACAAAAGGACATGGGCAACACAAAGGGACATTGGCAACACAAAAGAGACATTGGCAACACAAAAGGACATTGGCTACACAAAAGAGACATTGGCAACACAAAAGGGACATTGGCTACACAAAAGGGACATTGGCTACACAAAAGGGACATTGGCAACACAAAAGGGACATTGGCAACACAAAAGAGACATTGGCAACACAAAAGGGACATTGGCTACACAAAAGTGACATTGCATGGCAACACAAAAGAGACATTGGCAACACAAAAGAGACATTGGCAACACAAAAGGGACATTGGCTATACAAAAGGGACACTGGCTACACAAAAGGGACATTGGCAACACAAAAGGGACATTAACAACACAAAAGAGACATGATCATTTTTAATTTCTGCCAAAATATTTTAACGTGGGCGAGCATTGTGTTATTCTTTAAATTTCTTTGTAAATCTTAGTTACTGAAAATGATGGGAAACTCTAGTTTTGCTAGAATTTGATGGGGGTTTGGTAAAGATTAGAAATCTATTGATCAGACTTTTGTGCACCCTTTCAAAGAATTATGATAGACAGTTATAAACAAAGGATTATGCATAATAAAATATCAAGACCGCCCTGTAAAACATCACAAATTTATGTAAAGATTTGCTACTTGGCGCCTTTGTAAACAATTTTTATAAAAACTTTTGTCTACTTTCATGGTGTAAAACTTAGCTGACGTTGCATCTAAATATTCTAATACCTTCAGAGTGTCACCTTCTTTTGATAAAGAGCCTGGACATCTTTCATGTAATACATTTTCTTCCTTTTCTTCTTCAGGTACTTTGTGAGACCCCAAGAGGACCATGTGACCAGTGTCCAGTTTTGCACCTCCAAACCTGATGTGTACATCAGCCTTCAAATCCTTGACCATGAGGAGGAGGTGGCCAGCACCACCGGGAAGGGTCATGCCGTCATCCCTGCCTTCACCTTCATGAGAGACAGGGAAGTAGGGGAGGAAGAGAGGAAGTCTGGAGGCAGATCTTGTAAGTTAAAGGCACCTTATAGAAGTATTGATTAAAGGAGATAAAGTCTGACATAATCTTTATTTCTATGATAGAATGAAAGATAACACATTTTCTGACCAAGTTTCACAACTCAGAAATCTAACATATTTGTTGTAATTATTAAACACATTAATTTCACCACTATGGGGGCAGCCATTTTGATTTTAAAACATGCAAATGATGATGTCATCAACCTAGTAGGATGGTGGAATGTATTTCTTTATAATCTATCTCAAGTTTTCTAGCTGATAAAATATTGTTTTCCTTGTGTGTGAGTCAAGGACATTTTGGTGTATACATAATATTTCCAAAACAAGCTATGATTCCTGTCTCAACATTTTGAAACATTTCATTATAGCAAAGTATAAAAAGATACATTACATTCCATTACTGTGTTAGGTAAAGTAAAGTCATGTTTGACAAGATTATGTGTATGGAATGAAGCAAAATGGTGGCCTACATGTGTCAACTTCAAACATGAATAACTTGAGATAGAAATAAGATTTTGTCTTGTTGTTTTCCTGAGGGCCACAGCAGGGCTAGTATTGCTGAGTACATGTTGAAAATCAGGCATCTTTGATACCCTAATTTGCAAATTTAGGAATAATTACAAACGTTTGTAAATCAAACTAATAATTGTGATAATTTTGAAAAAATAATAAAATTAATGCTGCATGATTATTTTTGAAAGTAAGAATCAAAAAGAAGTAAATACATTAAAAATATTGTGGGATTCTATTTAAAAGTCCAATTTAAAAATGTGTTTATAACATTTGGGAACAAAATGTCGGAGGAGAAGAAAGTTGTCAGAGTTGTCAGATTACGACGAACTGCGAATATCAAACTCTTGGATTGATGTATACTTGAATGCATCAAACATATATTTGGTGACAGCATAGAACATGATAGAACTCAAGGACTGGGCAGGAAGTGGATTAGTGTGAAGTAATGGGGATGCTATCTAGAATGAAATTGTATTCGCTTTTTGAGTGCTGAAACACTTTATTTACAAATCAAAATCGTATCATTGCAAAATAACAATGGATTTGAAAAAATGTATTTACTTCAAATTATACCTTCTATGCTATAAATATATGTAATCTGGTCTCAGAGACCTGGTTCACCGCACTATAAAACAAAAAGCTACCACTATAGCTTCTCCCTCCCCCCCCTCCCCTCCTCCCTCCATCCTCTGTGGCTCACGTATTGTGACATGTATTCTTTTCCTTTTTGCGCATCTACGAGGGAAGCTGTGGATCGCAATGGTCTCTGGATTTCACTGCTGAAATCCCTGGTTTTTTACCTGCAAAAGTATCACATCTTTTTTTGAAGAGTTCCCACCTGCTTCCTTGCTACCTAGCCACAGGTTTGAGGTGTTTAGGACACTTTTTCAAAGAAATACAGGTAATATGGTTACTTTTCTTGGCCGCCCATCTTGGTGTTGGATGACCCTCAGTGTATAGCTTGCATAGACAAGCTATGGTGATTCAGACTTGTTTTTATCATTATAATGCATATCTATTATGAGTCTGCCATGTTACAGAGTATTATTATCCCCAGGTGAGCCTTTGGGACACCTAGTGAGTTTTCAGTCCTATTCTTGTAGAATATTCTCTCACAAACAAGGCCTTAGCCTAAGGTTATATTTTCTATGCATTCCCTCATTAGGATATTTTTCATTCAGTCATCCTGCCCCTCATCTGGGTGCTTCCAAGGGTGACTTTGGTTTGACCTGTAACAGCTGTTCTGGGAATTTCCAGAGTCTTAAAGGAATACCCTACTTTGTATTTACGCTACCAAATTAAGTTTAATGTGGGCTGTAGTATCAGTTAATAACCCACCCCAAGGGTCTTTTTATGTTCACCAATTTCTACTATGATGTGCCCACTGATAGACATTCACATTTTGGTATTTTTCTTCTCTTTTAGAACTTTTAGTGAAGAAAAATTCTCAGGTTATGTCAAGAGTTCCATGGGGAGAAATTTTTGTTTAGTCAATTTTTGCACTTGTGAAAACATTTTTGTGGCAAACTTTTTTCTCAATTACTGAACTTCCAAATTTAATTCTCACTTGGTCTGCCTTCGTGTGCATTGCAAAGGAACTCATAAAGCTTTGTACCGTAGAATTGCGAGTAGGTCTAGGTAAAGGGGGTTTGTTTTCTGGTCTCGTACATGGCTTTGTTTTTAGAGTCAAGAACTGCCCATGATAAGAGAGAGTGAAAGAATAAATTTGGCTTAATCGTTTAATTCTTTAATCTGAAACTGTTTGAGAACAGCCCCTTTTTACCATTCTCAGTACTACTGCCGCAAGTACCATGGGTGGATGATTGGTGTAGGGTGAGGTGCTTGTGTCAGTTTTAGTTTCCACTTATGGCCATACGGCTTTATATTTGGACTTTTACTTTTCATTTCATGGATCCGTTTACGGCTCCGTGCACAGCCTCACGTAATTTTCTTTCCGTTAAGACAGACTCATTGATGGCTCCACAGCTCCATAGTTTAAACATTTCCACGGCCTTTAACAGCTCCACAGCCATATAGAGTTAAAGGTAACTCAGATAGCTTCTCCCAATGTTATTGGCTCCATAGCCATGCCAAGTTAAAGGTAACTTAAATTAATTTTCCCAACGGCCGTTAATGGCTCCATAGCCGTACCCCAACCATTTAGTGCTCCTACATGGAGCTGTTAACAGCTCCACAACTCCCTTGTTATAGAGTTAAAATTTCATCAGCCGTTGTACCAAGTTAAAGGTAACTTAAAATTATTTTTTCAATGGCTGTTTACAGCTGTCAATGGCTCCACGGCGTATAAAGTTAAAAGGTAACTTGATCATTCCCCAATGGCCACGGCTGAGCGGCTCCATAGCTGTATAGAGGTAAAGGTTAACTCAGATAACCTTTGTTAACGGCCGTTCAAAGCCGTCAACAGCTCCATATCCACTTACAGTTAAAGGGACTTGTATCTCTTCCACAGCCACGGCCATCAATGGCTCCATAGCCACTCATAGTTAAAGGTAGCTTGAACTTTATTCATTATAACGTTTAAAGACTTCATAGCCATTCAAAGTTAAGGGTAACTGAGTTAAGCCGTCAAGGCAATACTTTCCATTGGTCATAGACCGTGCGGCCATAGTACCGTACACAGGACCAGAGAACACAGGGTTGTTCTATATTAACCCGGCTTTTTGCAAGCCTAGCCTAGGAAATTAAAGTTTTTGCACCGCTGTACTAATCATACAACATAAGGGACCATGAGTAATTCTAATGCCAGACGTTCAACCTACTAGCACACAACCCTGCACACAGTGTCAGCAGTTTGTGAAGTACAGAGTGGAGGACGTGCACACTGACTGCTACCAGTGCAGATAGTGTAGCCAGACACCATGCACAGTGTGCAGGTCCTGGTCTGAGGAGTTGTGGATCACTTTTCGCGAGTTCACGAAATTAAAGTGAAGCCAAAGCCACCGCACGATGGCTTCAGTGCAGGGAGAGACATCAGTCCTCCTCGCCACCTCCTTCACCACCACCTTCTCCACGGCATCACGCCAGGCAGGCGTTGCCTCTGTGCAGAGTTCTAGATTCAGAGTACTCCATCACTTCTGTAGCACAGGATCTGGAGGACACTCTGGCAGGACATTTCAGCTCCCCCTCCCTCCCCAACAGGGGCATTCTCATGCCTGGGACAGGAGCTCCAGGCGTAGGCGCCATGGGCACTCTTCATGCTCAGTCTTCTCCTACTCCCCTGCAGGGGGCAAGAGATAAGAGGTCAATCACCTCGATGAGAGGGCACTCTTATCCAAGCTACAAGGCTCCATGCTGTCTTGGCAACATAATTGGAGGTCAATCACCCGATGCCAAAGGGCACTTTTATCAAGTAACAACCTCCGCCTGTCTTGGCTCCTCAGTTTTGAATGGCCCCATGGTTCAAGACAGTTCAGAGAGACCACCAGCCTGCAGGGTCCTCAGATGCTGTTCCCATGGTCTCAACCATCATTAAGCCAACCACCTTCAAGGAAACAATAATCTCAAGACTGTTAGAACCGGACAAGAGATTCTCTTAGTAGTGAGTGATCCCCAGGTAAGGCTGCGGGACCACCTCACAGCAATGTCTGTCGGAAAGCAGCTCCTCTGCACCTCCCTCTCCCCCTGCTCCATTCATTAGTTCCCAGTGGACTGTTCCCTTAAAGCATTGGGGGAGGAAGCCCATCCGAGACTGGTCTACCTACTCCAAGGACCTGTCCAAGTCAATCAAGAGTCCGCAACTGCGATTATTTGGACCTGGTTCAGGCTCCGGTAACCCCTGAGGAGGTCTGGCGCTTTCTTTGTCACCCTCACGCAGGGACTTTCTTGGTGGTACACACCGAGATGAAAGAACCAAGTTCCGTAACCCTGCCACGTAGAAGAGGGAAGAGGCTCTAAGAGGTGCCCGGCTGTCTGGCTGACTGAGTGCCTAGACAGTGTCTTGGGAAGTGCTTTCCCCCCTGATTTAAGTCAGATAGCCACACTCTTGCTAAGAGGTCTCTTAGACCTTTTTGATGCCATCCTAGACCAGATGGCGAGAGCATCAGCAAGGGTGGCGCAGGAGCATAGGGAGAACATCCTCCCCTGCTGTGCTTTTCTGGGGTACCTTGGCTGACCTGCGGCGCTTGCCACGGGAAGGTTGGGACCTCTTTACGGGCATTTCCAGGAAGTCTTGCTGCGCCAGGCCAGCCAGCAAGATGACCTTCAGAAGAACTGCAAGCTGATAGTAAAGGTGCTACCAGCAAAGGGTTCCCAGCCCAACCCCAAACAGGGTGGGCACAGGCTTCCAAGGGACGTGGTTTACAGACCGCAGCTGCCTCAAAATTTCCTAGTTCCACTGCCTCCCAAGACAAGTCAAGCTGATCTGGGAAAGTCTCAATGACTTGGGGATAAACTAGCCTACCCTTTTCGCGGGAATGGGAAGCAGCATCAGCAGTACTTTTGATACTCCCTCGGCGCTCCTGCTATGGAGTGGCCCAGTCAAGGGGTAATTTGGGGGATTTCCACAGAGAGTGGGCCCAAATAACCACAGACGGGTGGGTGATGCGTACCATACAAGGAGGGTACAAATCGGAGTTACCTCCCCCCCCATAAGGGAGGCCAACTCCATCTCCAATCTTTCAAGAATAAGTAAAAGTTGCGCAGCGCAGGTAGATAAAAAAACTAACAAGAAAAGGGCAATTACCTCGGTCAGGAAAAACATGGTATGTGAAGAGAAATGGTAGAAAAATTCAATTAGAATACTTTGAGAATGATTTGGGAACTTAGGAAATGTTTCATCATAGCTACCAAAAGACTTCGTTTATATCCACCTTCTTTTTGATCCCCAAGAAGAAAGGGGGTTTGTGACTGCTAATCTTGATTCTCAAACCACTGAGCAAGTTCATCTGCCGCACAAAATTTAAATGGAGACACTGCACAGCACTCTCCCTCTTTTACTTAAAGACCTGCGGGCAACTTTGGTTGATCTCTCAGACACCTACCTGCATATACCCGCCTATGCCAGCCACAGAAAGTTCCTCACCTTCATGTTCGAGGGTACCTTTTACATGTTCAAGACTCTCCCTTTGGTCTTTCAATAGCACCCCAGGTGTTTACCAGGGTGACAAGGGTTGTAGTGGCCACACTGCACAGACAATCTCCCCCTTTTATTTAAAGACCTACCCACCCATGGCAATTTTGGTCGATTCTCTCGACCCACACCAACCTGCACATACCCTGGGTTGGTTGACCCCGAGAAGTCGGATCTGGCCAGCCACCATTTTTGTCTATCTGGACCATTGGCTCATCATCGCAAACGACCCACTATCAGAGGCCAGACACATGGACACTGTTATTTCTGTAGCCCAGAGACTGGGTTGGTTGACCAGCCTCGAGATGTCGGATCTGGTTCCCTCTCAGACCCCGACCCCAGCCTTTTTAGGGGCGACCCTGGATTTCTCCAAGGGCCTGGTCACTCCAACCCTTGTTTGCCAGGCTCGATGGGTGGTAGGATACGCTATAATAGTGCGGTGAATCAGGTCTCTGATACCAGATTGCATAGTTAAAGGTGATAGGATACCCTAGGAGGTTAAAGGAGGTAGGATACCCTAGGAAGTTAAAGGTGGTAGGATACCTTAGGAGGTTAAAGGTGGTAGGATATCCTAGGAAGTTAAAGGTGGTAGGATACCCCAGGAAGTTAAACGTGGTAGGATACCCTTCGAAGTTAAAAGTAATAGGATACCCTAGGAAGTTAAAGGTGGTAGGAGACCCTAGGAAGTTAAAAGGTGGTAGTATACCCTGTACGGAAGTTAAAAAGTGTACGGATACCCCATACGGAAGTTAAAAGGCGTATGGATACCCTGTATGAAAGTTATAAGGCTTATGGATACTCCGTACGGAACCTAAAAGGCGTACAGATACCCCGTGCGAAAGTAAAAAGGCGTACAAATACCCCGTACGAAAGTAAAAAGGGGTACAGATACCCCGTACGAAAGTAGAAAGGCGTACAGATACCCCGTACGGAAGTTATAGGTATAATGCACTGACATCATAAACAAACATTCCAGGAAGTTTTTCAGATCTTCCAGTTGTGAAACAATACACAAAACTAAAAGAACATGGCAAAATATGATCTTGAATTGCATCAATGTGGTGGTATTTAATTCATATCAAAAATGAACCTGCCATATTTCTCTACATTTCAAAATTTGTATTTTTGTTTTAAATCACTGAAAGGCAGAAGGCATTCTGTGCTGTCAATCAACTCAGTTCATGTACAAGTGGGCATGAAATAAACACTTATTTCCAGACACACTTTCCTCTTGCTAATAAAAATCCTCCTTCCCTGCTAAAATGGATGAAAAATTAGGCTATAATCAGCAATTATATTACCCTCTTTGTTATGACGATTTGCTATTTTATTTGCATATATACTTTAGAGCATACAAACTCATTGTCAGTGGTTTGGAAATCCAAGGAAGATCTATGTACATAATTAAAGAATGCTTAATAGTCTCCATAGTCTGTACATCTATCAGTCTTAAGCTGTGCAGGTTTATAGTTACAGACGTTTAGCATCTTCTATATCTTTACTTTATTTCAGTTTTCGTTTTTTTTTTGTCTTCTCAGCTGCCAAAGGTAAGCGGACTGTAGGCAGTTCAGCAAGTATCAGTTCAAAACGGCAACTGTCCGCCAAAAGCGATGATGGACGAGGTTCGGTAAGTCATGATCATTCTTCAATTTAAGTTGTATATCAAAGTCTTTGATATCTATGAATTATTCAGAATAAAGTATGTTAGTATGGAGGGCAAGTATGTAGTCTAGTTGTGAAAAGCCATGGTATGTTTCTGAGGTTCTTGATGAACATGAATAGTAATACCCATGAAGAGATATTGCACATCAAATAGAAGGAACAAACTTTCTCAAAATTGCAGAATTAGACTTGCCTTCATGTTATTCATTATTTGAAGGTTTTCAGGTTGTTACTGTATGAAGTTGGTCTAAGTTTACCACTCTTTTGCATTAAAAATGCTTTCCTACTGATTGCTTTCTTTCTGACCTCCATTGTCTAGCGGTCATAGCATCAGCTTAGCAAACTAGAGGTCCCAGGTCTTTATTCACCAGTGCTTCACAACTGGTTCATCAAACGGCCACATGGACATCTCTATGTAACCTTAGCGGTTGATTAAGGGTATAGAATATCAGATCTACCTACCTTCCTTATGGTTTGTAACCATTAAGGTAACCATCATCACTATTTTCGCGTAGTGATGAATGCCATTTTGTATTACCTTTTTATATCAATGCCGCATACTGACAAATGTCTTTAGGAGATAAAAACATTAAAGAGAACCAATATATACATTTTTGTAATAATTGTCAAACCTTTATCTTTTTGCCTTCTTCAATAAGGTTTAAAGTACTAGTTTACCCTACAGAATCACAATGAAAAGTAAATTGGAAAATTAATCAATCTTTGACATCGATTTTCTCAAAACTTATGTTTTCATACATTCGTCACTATGCGGAAAGAGGGATGATATATTGTTGATGATTGTGCATAAAAAATGATGTTTAAACATTTTTGTTTCAGCGAACCAGTAGGAGTTCCACAGAATTCAGACAAGATGGAGAACTGGATGAGAATTTCTACAGGGTAAGAGCTAATAAGCTTTCATCTTTTTGACAAATTTCTTGTCAGTTGAAAAACTACCAATTAAGCAATGGGGGGTCAAAGTTGCAATATGGATTGTAATGTGTTTTATGCCTGACTAGCTTCAACAGTTTGTAAATTATCATAAATGTATTTTGTATGTCAAACTAACTTGTTACCATGTTTCCTTTAAATCCCATGATGCAATTAGGCTACAATAAATTTAGAGATAAAATACTGTATTCTAGGTAATAAGCGCCCCTGCTCTAATAAGGCCCACCTGACATTTTTTTCACTGATAACATATCCCAACACCAATAAATAATCAATGCTGTTTACATTTCTTTAATATATATAGCTCTTTTTTTGTTTTGTTTTTGTTATTGTTAAGATACGGTTTCGAAAATTGTGGAGCTGTCAATGTCAATATGTAATTAATATGTAATTAACTATCGCTTATCAAAAGGGGCCCATGTGTACAAAAATTTCCCCAGGCCTGCATTGGATCTCGGTGACCGTTAGCGTGGGTGCTCATTATGAAAAAATTAGGCAGTAGAAAATTTCAATTCTAAGTTTTATGAGCCCTAGGTGCTTGATTCATCGAATATGGGATCACGCAAGAGAAATAAATTGAGGAGAGGTTTCAAATTTTACAAATTTTGTTGTTTTGTTTATTCCATAACAAATCTTTTCATAACTTATTTCATTTTTTCAACTTAGCCTCACAAGTATGTTATCCAGGCCAAGGTTCTTCGCAAAAGTTGGCCGCTGTCGGAGAGTAGCTGGGCATTTGTGCAAGTTTTGAGAGAACTAGAAAGGGGTGAATTAAAATGTAAGTAATTGGTCTGTAAAATAAGGAGAAAATGCTGTATTTTGCCAATTTTTTTTAAAGATGAATCATTGCAACATCTTTGAACACCTGGAAGTAGCATTTGGTAAATTGGTCAAAGTATGACCAACACTAAGAATTACAAGACACAAATGTAAAACTTATTTCAAATTGGTCATCTTACAGTTTTGTGACTTTTGTAGCAATAAATTATAAACATTTTCTAAGTAATTAAAGAGATGACATGATATCTGTAGGCCTATATTCAAGTGCATTGTGGCTTTAGAGAGAAGTATCCTTTTAATTCCAGTGTCATGTAATGAGTGGGTTCATCTTATGCCTCTTGACAGGGTATTTTATAAGCTGTTTGTTATTGATTATTTCCACCTGATCTAATCCTTACCACACTTCCCCCTTTTCTACCCTACCCTCCTATCCTTCCTTCCTTTTCATTACCTTTATTTGCTCCCTTATAATTTATTCTATTTTTTCTCTCTTTCCTTTCCCCACTCTCTTTCCCATTCCTCTCTGTCCTAACTCTTGCACATTAGATTTTGTTAACATTGGCACATTTTGACTCTCTGACTTTTGCGGGTGCCGTTAAACATCACCAAACCAAACCTTGTAATTGATTATTGGCAAGAACTTTGATGAACTGCTATAGATGCAAATTAAAGGATTATTCCATGTTTTTAAAGGAATATTCCCATGTTTTTAAAGAAATATTACCATGTTTTTAATGGAATATTCCCATGTTTTTAAAGGAATATTCCCATGTTTTGAAGTTTTCCATGTTTTTAATGGAATATTCCCATGTTTTTAATGGAATATTCCCATGTTTTTAAAGAAATATTCCCATGTTTTTAATGGAATATTCCATGTTTTTAAAGGAATATTCCCATGTTTTTATAACCTTTCATAAGAAAGAGAAACATTTTAGAAACAATTTAGTACAAAAATCATCTTGATATGTTTTCCTACCAGGAGATATTTAAATTTTAAGGTTACAAAAATGCCAATAAACGAATAAGAAAAGGTTCAGTATGACATCAGAGCAACACATTCTCCCACAAAGTTATGTATTTCATTAAAATCTATCATCCTTTTTTATTAGTGAAAGCTGCTAGAAAAATAAATAGATGGAAATTTAGGTATTTGTATACATTGCCAATATACCCTACTTCAATAACTTTTGGACAATT
This sequence comes from Chiridota heheva, assembly GCA_020152595.1. Lineage (NCBI taxonomy): Eukaryota > Metazoa > Echinodermata > Holothuroidea > Apodida > Chiridotidae > Chiridota > Chiridota heheva. The sequence goes on from JAIGNY010002337.1 coordinate 1,336,816, forward strand.
GTTTCTAATCATACAGAAACAAACAATTAACGTTCAAAGAAATACATAAACATTTGCAATGGAAATGCCTCTATGACATCATCAAACACGAATTCATCATACTGTACAAAAACTTATAAATGCAATTGGGGAATCTTTAAAAATCCATATCTCCTAAACAGAATATGATATCAATGTGATTTTTGTACCAAATTGGCTCTAAAAGTATGTTCTTTCAAATAACATTTTACACAAAACCATGGGAATATTTCTTTAATAATGTCTAGTCATGATACATACGTTTTTGTATGTTTTATATTACTTTAAAACAAAATTTGGCTAATTCCCTCTCTTGCTAACATTTATTCAAGTTTAAACAATTTGTTTCTTATCCTCTTTGAGTTTTGATATGTGTTTGAGCAAAGTTGCACTGAAATTATTACAGATATCTTATTAGACCTATGTATGTTAAGCTTAGAGGAGCACTAGACCGAAAGTGAGGGCGTATTTTCAGGAGTCCCCAAAAAATCAAATGCTCATCTAAAACGCAACAGTATAGCAAATTTCTGTTAATATGAATAGTCAAGTAATCTTTACCCTCACGTCATCTGTGGGCTATGGAGGCATAAAGTTTATCGATCTTTTGTGGATGATATATTTGTGAAATTCGCAAAAACAAGCGCCCTCACTTTTCAGTCTAGTGCTCCTTTAATTCACTCCTTTTATTTACAAACTTTACGTATTGATGTGATTTAATTTTCTTCATTTCACTCACCATCCTTGAAGTATAGGGAAGAAGATATTTTCAGATAACAAAGATTTAAGTAATTTAATACTGCACTCATGAAAAGAGCCATTCATCCCCATCCACCCGTCCCCCTCAAAAAATATTATTGCTAATTAAATCAACTCCCACCCGTCCCCCTCAAAAAAATGTTATTGCTAATTAAATCAACTCCCACCCGTCCCCCTCAAAAAAATGTTATTACTAATTAAATCAACTCCCACCCGTCCCCCTCAAAAAATATTATCACTAATTAAATCAACTCCCACCTGTCCCCTCAAAAAAATATTATTACTAATTAAATCAACCCCACCTGTCCCCTCAAAAAATATTATTAATAATTAAATCAACTCCCACCTGTCCCCTCAAAAAATATTATTACTAATTAAATCAACCCCCACCTGTCCCCTCAAAAAATATTATTACTAATTAAATCAATCCCCACCTGTCCCCCTCAAAAAATATTATTACTAATTAAATCAACCCCCACCCGTCCCCTCAAAAAATATTATTACTAATTAAATCAACTCCCACCCGTCCCCCTCAAAAAAATATTATTACTAATTAATCAACTCCCACCTGTCCCCTCAAAAAAATATTATTACTAATTAATCAACTCCCACCCGTCCCCCTCAAAAAAATATTATTACTAATTAAATCAACTCCCACCCGTCCCTCTCAAAAATATTATTACTAATTAAATCAACCCCACCTGACCCCCTCAACAAAATATTTTTACTAATTAAATCAACCCCACCTGACCCCCTCAACAAAATATTATTACTAATTAAATCAACCCCAACCGTCCACCTCAAACAAATATTATTACTAATTAAATCAACTCCCACCCGTCCCCCTCAAAAAATATTATTACTAATTAATCAACTCCCACCCGTCCCCCTCAAAAAATATTATTACTAATTAAATCAACTCCCACCCGTCCCTCTCAAAAATATTATTACTAATTAAATCAACCCCACCTGACCCCCTCAACAAAATATTTTTACTAATTAAATCAACCCCCACCTGACCCCCTCAACAAAATATTATTACTAATTAAATCAACCCCAACCGTCCACCTCAAACAAATATTATTACTAATTAAATCAACTCCCACCGTCCCCCCTCAAAAAATATTATTACTGATTAAATCAACCCCCACCTGTCCCCCTCAAAAAATATTATCACTAATTAAATCAACCCCCACCTGACCCCCTCAACAAAATATTATTACTAATTAAATCAACCCCCAACCGTCCACCTCAAACAAATATTATTACTAATTAAATCAACTCCCACCCGTCCCCCTCAAAAAATATTATTACTAATTAAATCAACTGGTTGGCTACTTTTTGTGCTTCGTTTTTAACAGAAAGCCACCATTCTTTGTTCATCAAATACAATGCATTATCAATTTTTGATGGGAAATGATGCATAATTATTATTCACATATTTCACAAGTGATATTCTCAATCAAAAATAGCAGAAGATGCTTGAGCTTGGGTAAGAGAGAGAGAGAGAAAAGCAGAAAGGTCCATCACTTGTTAAAATTGATTGAAAAGTTCAGGAACATGTAACAATTTTTATATTACTTTAAATGTTAGCAGATCAGTTTTTGAAATTTAAAATTAACGCTTTCGGTTTTTGAGTTAAGGCTGATCAAAGTTTGGTCAAGTTTTGATTGAAGCTAAATTTGTGTTGTTTTACTGGTCTGAAATTCTTTCAATATCTTTCCTAAATATCAGTTGCTGAAAATGATCAGAATTAGTATACATATTTGCATATTGGTGCCCAAGATTTAAAAATGTTATAAAATTGTCAATTTTTAATCAAGTTTTTTTAAACGTTTTTGCTAATATCATGGTTTTAAAGCAGTTTAGCTCATGTTGCCATTACATGTACATAAATATCTAAGAGATTTACAGATTAAAATTGAGCAACATTAAGAGATTGGTAAAATGGACATCAACTCTGCCATCTCCTCTTCTGCCCTGCTTGATGGTGATTAATTTAGATAAAGAGAGGATTTAAGAGTCTAATTGCTGCATGATAGGTGAGATTAGTGTAGTGAATATGAATATGTACAGTATTTTATTGAGCAGGCTTCAGTTTAATAATAAATGCATCATTTTTTGTCAAGGTGAAAAATATTAAAAACTTGGTAGATACAACCTTAAAACCATTCTTTCATGTCAAGTAGCTTTCACTGATTAGAAAACATTTCAGACAATTTTGATTTTCCTTTAAATAATGTTTCTCATTTTCTTTTTAACAAAACATTTTATTTTCCACACCAAAAACCCTGTTGCATGTGCACCTTTTATAGCCATAGTAAGTAGCTCATATGTTCCGGTTACTACTGCCATATATACGGAGATGAGAACTCCCGATGACTTGGATCTAAACATGGCCGTCTCACAATCACCAGAGAAAGCTCCAAGCAGAAAAGGCATGATACCTGTAATATTCCCTTATGTATGTCATCTGTGGTCATTTCTTCTCATTGTTAAGGCCATTGCACACTGAGCGGTGTGTGGCGAGGAAGCTTAAGGCAATTGCACACTGAGCGGTGTGTGGCGAGGGAACTTAAGGCCATTGCACACTGAGTGGTGTGTGGCGAGGGAGCTTAAAGGCAATTGCACACTGAGCGGTGTGTGGCAAGGGAACTTAAGACCATTGCACACTGAGCGTGGTGCAGTGTGCGGAGGAAACTTAAATCAGAATTGAATCAAACAAAGAGAAATAAATATTTTGACCTCTAATCCTCATAAATGAGGCGTCATCTATAAGCCTTTCATATGATAAATGAAATTTATTCAACCTCTGGTTTTACACTCACTAAAGGAACATCCACTATAGAAAATTGATCCACTACAGAAAATTGACCCCTACAGAAAATCATGCCCCTACAGAAAATCACACCCCTACAGAAAATCATGCCCCTACAGAAAATCATGCCCCTACAGAAAATCACGCCCCTACAGAAAAATCACGCCCCTACGGAAAATCACGCCCCTACGGAAAATCACGCCCCTACAGAAGTCACACCCCTACAGAAAATCATGCCCCTAAAGAAAAATCACACCCCTATGGAAAATCATGCCCCTACAGAAATCACACCCCTACAGAAAATCACACCCCTACAGAAAATCATGCCCCTACAGAAAATCACGCCCCTACAGAAAATCACGCCCCTACAGAAAATCACGCTCCTTCAGAAAATCACGCCTCTACAGAAAATCACGCCCCTTTAGAAGATCACGCCCCTTCAGAAAATCACGCCCCAGTGAATGAATTTCTCAAACTAAATTGCATTTGTTCTTTGTCTGATTTTCCAAACAAATCTTTGGCCGTGCTGGGCTCAGTGTCCAGTGGCTTTTATAGGTGTATGGGTATAGTCTTAATCTTCAGTGAAAAACACTTTTTGATTGCTCCTGAAAGTTTTGTGGCTCATTTCAAGTATCACTTGCAATGAATGCGACAAAAAATCAGCACCAAACAAATTTAAAAATTTCCATAAAAACCTTGAAAGAATTTGGAATGTGTTATGTAATTTAGCTGTCATCTAAATGGCCCCAAATTGTCAGTTTTCAGCTACATACCAACTGACCTCAATTGATTTACCAAAAATTAGGGTTAAAACTTGAAATACTTGATAAAGTTTTGTTGGATTCTGATTTGTCATAAATTTAAACAGTTTGATTTAATTAGGCCTGTTTACCGTTGATGTCCAGCCAGCTTTTATTGAAATAATGATCTTTTGCACTAGCTACCTTACTTATTTCCATGTGCATTGAATGTTGTCATCAAGTGTACTCTTATGCTGCAGTCATAATCATTTGCTTATTTCTATGCAGTTTATTTAAATTAATCCATGCATTCAATATTATTCAGCCTTATATAATTACACAAGCCTGCTGTAAGACCGTGTTTGTCATTCATTACAAACATTTTCAAGGGTGTGAATATTTCAGTTGGCCAGTGACCTACAAATGGTTGGCATTGTGGGAAGTGGGATATATCTTAACTGAAAAGTTTGTCAATTTCTAGCTTATTTTTGAACAAAGCAACATACTGAATAGGCTTTGTTGCAAAGTCTTGATTGCCATCAAAATAGTGTTGGGAGGGTCCACCCCAACCCCATGCCCCCTCTTCTAAAAAAGAATTTAAAGAAATTGATGCTCTCGTGTGTGCATCAAAGGTCTTAAAACCTGAACTAAAGACTGATTTGGTGTTCATGGTATAATAGTGGAGTTCAAAAAGCTGATTTTCAATAAGAAAACTACCAAACCAAAAGAAGTGTCTATGGGTTAGGGGGTTAGCATAATGGACCATAAATAATCATTTTCTGATCAACATTCAGGGACGGATCCAGGATTTTAAAAGGGGCTACTAATTCAAGCCTTGGAATCCCAAGGTCAAATCATGAAAATGTATGACCTTAGTGTATTGGTGAAATTCCCAAAAGGCCTCCCCCCCTGCCCCAATCCGGATTTTCCCTTGATATACACTTATTGGGAAAAACACTGTTTCCTCACTTGTAGCATATTATTAGTATATGTGTATTATGTCTTCTTTCAAAGCTTTTTATGCTGGCTCTCTCTCAGCCACCAATCAGGGACCTCAGACAGTGATTTAGCAGCTTTGTCTTTTAAGTCATTTTGTTATTTTTTATGATTATAACCAGATTGGAACTGTATGCTATACAGGGACATAGGAAGGGTCACACAATTCAGGGACATTGGAAGGGTCACACAATTCAGGAACATAGGAAGGTCACACAATTCAGGAACATAGGAAGGTCACACAATTCAGGGACAGGGTCACACAAAACATAGGAAGGTCACACAATTCAAGGGAACATAGGAAGGTCAATTCAGGAACACAATTCAGGGACATAGGAAGGTTCAGGGACAGGGACATAGGAACACAATTCAGGGACATAGGAAGGGGAACATAGGAAGGAAGGTCACACAATTCAGGACATAGGAAGGTCACACAACATAGGAAGGTCAACATAGGAAGGAAGGGTCACACAATTCAGGGACAGGGTCACACAATTCAGGGACATAGGAAGGTTCACACAATTCAGGGACATAGGAACATAGGAAGGTCACACAATTCAGGGACATAGGAAGGTCACACAATTCAGGAACATAGGAAGGGTCACACAATTCAGGGACATAGGAAGGGACATTCAGGGACATAGGAACACACAATTCAGGGACATAGGAAGGTCACACAATCAGGGACAGGAAGGTCACACAATTCAACATAGGAAGGTCACACACAATTCAGGGAACATATAGGAAGGTCACACATAGGAAGGTCACAACAGGGAATAGGAAGGTCACACAATTCAGGAACATAGGAAGGGTCACACAATTCAGGGACATAGGAAGGGTCACACAATTCAGGGACATAGGAAGGGTCACACAATTCAGGGACATAGGAAGGGTCACACAATTCAGGGACATAGGAAGGGTCACACAATTCAGGGACATAGGAACACAATTCAGGAACATAGGAAGAAGGTCACACAATTAGGAAGGAAGGGTCACACAATTCAGGGACATAGGAACACACAAATCAGGGGAAGGTCACACAATTCAGGGACATAGGAAGGTCACACAATTCAGGGACATAGGAAGGGTCACACAATTCAGGGACATAGGAAAATTCAGGGACATAGGAAGGTCACACAATTCAGGGACATAGGAAGGTCACAATTCAGGGACATAGGAAGGTCACAATTCAATAGGAAGGGACATCACACAATTCAAGAACAGGAAGGGATATAGGAAGGGTCACACAATTCAGGGACATAGGAAGGTCACAATTCAAGAACACATAGGAAGGTCACACAATTCAGGGACATAGGAAGGGTCACACAATTCAGGGAACATAGGAAGGACATAGGAAGGTCACACAATTCAGGACACATAGGAAGGTCACACAATTCAGGGACATAGGAAGGTCACACAATTCAGGGACATAGGAAGGTCACACAATTCAGGGACATAGGAAGGTCACACAATTCACACATAGGAAGGGAACATAGGAAGGGTCACACAATTACAGGGACATAGGAAGGTCACAAGAACATAGGGAAGGTCACACAATCAGGAACATAGGAGGGAAGGTCACACAACAATCAAGGGACAGGGGACAGGAACATAGGAAGGGTCACACAATTCAGGGACATAGGAAGGGTCACACAATTCAGGGACATAGGAAGGGTCACACAATTCAGGGACATAGGAAGGTCACACAATTCAGGGACATAGGAAGGTTCACACAATTCAGGGACATAGGAAGGTCACACAATTCAAGAACATAGGAAGGTCACACAATTCAGGAACATAGGAAGGGTCACACAAATCAGGGACATAGGAAGGGTCACACAATTCAGGGACATAGGAAGGTCACACAATTCAGGGACATAGGAAGGGTCACACAATTCAGGGACATAGGAAGGTCACACAATTCAGGGACATAGGAAGGGTCACACAATTCAGGGACATAGGAAGGGTCACACAATTCAGGAACATAGGAAGGTCACACAATTCAGGGACATAGGAAGGAAGGGGTCACACAATTCCAGGGACATCAGGGAACATCAGGGACATAGGAAGGGTCACACAATTCAGGGACATAGGAAGGTCAGGGACATAGGAACACAATTCAGGGACATAGGAAGGTCACACAATTCAGGAACAAGGGTCACACAATCAGGGAACATAGGAAGGGTCACACAATTCAGGAACATAGGAAGGGTCACACAATTCAGGGACATAGGAAGGGTCACACAATTCAGGGACATAGGAAGGTCACACAATTCAAGGGACATAGGAAGGTCACACAATTCAGGAAGGAAGGGTCACACAATTCAGGGACATAGGAAGGGTTCACACAATTCAAGAACATAGGAAGGTCACACAATTCAGGGACATAGGAAGGTTCACATCACACAATTCAAGAACAATTCAGGGACATAGGAAGGGTCACACAATTCAGGGACATAGGACAAGGGGTCACAGGGACATAGGAATTCACACAATTCAGGGACATAGGAAGGTCACACAAATTCAGGGACATAGGAAGGTCACACAATTCAGGGACATAGGAAGGTCACACAATTCAGGGACATAGGAAGGTCACACAATTCAGGGAACACAATAGACATAGGAAGGGTCACAAATTCAGGGACATAGGAAGGAAGGTCACACAAATTCAGGGACATGGGAAGGTCACACAATTCAGGGACAGGGTCACACAATTCAGGGACATAGGAAGGTCACACAATTCAGGGACAGGGACATAGGAAGGTCACACAATTCAGGGAACATCAGGGACAAGGAAGGGTCACACATTCAAGAACACAATTCATAGGGGACATAGGAAGGTCACACAATTCAGGGACATAGGAAGGTCACACAATTCAGGGGGACATAGGAAGGTCACACAGGACACAATTCAGGGACATAGGAAGGGTCACACAATTCAGGGACATAGGAAGGACATAGGAAGGGTCACATACACAGGAACAAGTCACAAATCAGGGACATAGGAAGGGTCACACAATTCAGGGACATAGGAAGGGGTCACACACACAGGGAAGGGTTCAGGGACATAGGAAGGACATAGGAATTCAGGGACATAGGAAGGAATTTCAAGAACATAGGAAGGTCAGGTCACAATTCAGGAACATAGGAAGGGTCACACAATCAGGACATAGGAAGGTCACACAATTCAGGGACATAGGAAGGGGAAACAAAGGTCACACAATATCAGGGACATAGGAAGGTCACACAATTCAGGGACATAGGAAGGTCACACAACATAGGAAGGGTCACACAAATCAGGGACATAGGAACAATTCAGGGACATAGGAAGGGTCACACAATTTAGGAAGGGACAGGGTCACACAATCAGGGACAATCACACAATACAGGGACATAGGAAGGGTCACACAAATCATAGGAAGGGACATAGGAAGGTCACACAAAGGGACATAGGAAGGGTCACACAATTCAGGGACATAGGAAGGTCACACAATTCACACAAAAACATAGGAAGGTCACACAATCAGGGGGACATAGGAAGGGTCACACAATTCAGGGACATAGGAAGGGTCACACAATTCAGGGACATAGGAAGGGTCAGGGACATAGGAAGGTCACACAACAGGGACATAGGAAGGGTCACACAATTCAGGGACATAGGAAGGTCACACAATTCAGGGACATAGGAAGGGTCACACAATCAGGGACAGGGACATAGGAAGGGTCACACAATTCAGGAACAGGGGACATAGGGGAAGGGTCACACAATCAGGGACATAGGAAGGGACATAGGAAGGTCACATAATTCAAGAACATAGGAAGGTCACACAATTCAGGAACATAGGAAGGTCACACAATTCAGGAACATATAGGAAGGGTCACACAATTCAGGGACATAGGAAGGGTCACACAATTCAGGGACATAGGAAGGTCACACAAATCAGGGACATAGGAAGGTCACACAATCAATTCAGGGACAGGGACATTCAGGAAGGGTCACACAATTCAGGGACATAGGAAGGTCACACAATTCATAGGAAGGACAAGGAAGGTCACAATTCACATTCAGGGACATAGGAAGGGTCACACAAGGTCACACAGGGACATAGGAAGGGTCACACAATTCAGGGACATAGGAAGGGTCACACAATTCAGGGACATAGGAAGGTCACACAATTCAGGGACATAGGAAGGTCACACAATTCAGGGACATAGGAAGGTCACACAATTCAGGGACATAGGAAGGGTCACACAATTCAGGGACATAGGAAGGGTCACACAATACAGGGACATAGGAAGGGTCACACAATTCAGGGACATAGGAAGGTCACACAATTCAGGGACATAGGAAGGGTCACACAATTCAGGGACATAGGAAGGTCACACAATTCAGGGACAATACAGGGAAGGTCACACAATTCAGGGACATAGGAATACAGGGACAAGGAAGGTCACACAATTCAGGGACATAGGAAGGTCACAATTCAGGGACATAGGAAGGTCACACAATTCAGGGACATAGGAAGGGTCACACAATTCAGGAACATAGGAAGGGACAATAGGGACATAGGAAGGTCACACAATTCAGGGACATAGGAAGGGTCACACAATTCAGGGACATAGGAAGGTCACACAATTCAGGGACATAGGAAGGTCACACAATTCAGGGACATAGGAAGGGTCACACAATTCAGGGATAGGAAGGGACATAGGAAGGTCACACAATACAGGGACATAGGAAGGTCACACAATTCAGGGACATAGGAAGGTTCACACAATTCAGGGACATAGGAAGGTCACACAATTCAGGGACATAGGAAGGTCACACAATTCAAGAACATATAGGAAGGGTCACACAATCAGGGACATAGGGAACATAGGGTCACACAATTCAGGGACATAGGAAGGTCACACAATTCAGGGACATAGGAAGGTCACACAATTCAGGGACATAGGAAGGTCACACAATTCAGGGACATAGGAAGGGTCAGGGACATAGGAAGGTCACACAATTCAGGGACATAGGAAGGTCACACACATAGGAAGGTCAGGGACATAGGAAGGTCACACAATTCAGGGACATAGGGAAGGTCAGGGACATAGGAAGGTCAATTCAGGGACATAGGAAGGTCACACAATTCAGGGACATAGGAAGGGTCACACAATTCAGGGACATAGGAAGGTCACACAATTCAGGGACATAGGGGTCACACAATTCAGGGACATAGGAAGGTCACACAATTCAGGGACATAGGAAGGAAGGTCACACAATTCACAATCAGGACATAGGAAGGGTCAGGGACATAGGAAGGTCACACAATTCAGGGACATAGGAAGGTCACACAATTCAGGGACATAGGAAGGGTCACACAATTCAGGGACATAGGAAGGTCACACAATTCAGGGACATAGGAAGGTCACACAATTCAGGGACATAGGAAGGGTCAGGGACACACAATTCAGGGACATAGGAAGGGGAAGGTCACACAATAGGAAGGGTCAGAAACATAGGAAGGGTCACACAATTCAGGGACATAGGAAGGTCACACAATTCAAGAACATAGGAAGGGTCACACAATACAGGGACATAGGAAGGGTCACACAATTTAGGGACATAGGAAGGGTCACACATTTCAGGAACATAGGAATGGTCACAAAACTACCAAAATTGCCTGGTAAACTAAGTACATCAGGAAACATTTATTTTTGGGGGAAATTTTTTCAATTTTCGGAAATTTCTTTTATTTTGGGATAATTTCTTCAATGTTTGGGAAGTTTTAATAAATTGTAACAAAATTTCCAATAACTGTACCAATTTATCCTTCTTGCATTTTTTCTTAATTTTATGTTAAAAATGTTACATTCAAACCTGGAAGAGTATGAAGGTGAAAGTTGAAATCCTCTTGGGTAGTTTTCCCCTTTGCTTTGTATGCCTCTGATATAATTGTGTGAGTGTGAGATGGCACAGGGAAGGAAGAATAGGCTGCTATAGGGGTGATTTTACATTTCTTGTTATACACAATTAGTGCTATATGGTTTACATTGTGGTCTGATTGCTGTTATTTCATGCAGCCAGAGTTTTATTTGGCTATAATTATATTTGTATTGCAGTTGTGAAGCTTCCATCAGTAGTGATTAACTTGTACTTGCCTTCAAAGCAGATATTTGATGTGAAAGGTTTACCCATTCTGATTTAGTATCAAATCTTGTTGTGGATATGATAGTCTTCTTTATCTATTTTCTCTTTGCTAGGGTTACTTGTCTAGTATATCAAGCATAGTTACTTTGTGTGAAAAAAACATGATAGCAGTATCTATCATTCTACCCATATGATATTCTCTCTGCCTTGTTTTAAGATATAGCTTTGTATTCTTAGTTTGCTAGTTGAATCAAATTGAGCAGTTATTTATGTATTTTAAGATATGATACAAATTGTCATTGTTAATAAGAAATCACAAGTGACAGTATTTCTTAAACGAAACATTCTGTTTTGAATCTGGATAGTTGCATTGACTAATTTTCATAGGAAAACCTATGATGTGAATCATTATTTCTTAAAGTTACAGAATTAGTTTTCACAGGTCTGGAGGTTATCATTTTTTGTATTTGTGTTGTTAAATGGCTTTATGTCTGGTTATTTGAATTGGCTTCCTTGGTGCATTTTTGCATTGGTATTTACCCATTATTTTAGTTTGACTTTCATGTAAATTTGTTTATCTGTTAAATCAAAATTACATTTGTTTGAAATCATTTATAAAAATATATTTTCTGAGAAATAGTGCAATTTTTCTGTAATTCTGTGATGTTTTGGAAAGTGTATAGGGTGGTTGCAAATTGTTCTGAATCACTGATTGCTAGGAAATGGTGGTTTACAATCAATGGAATGATTAAAAAAGAAATAGTTTTGTCAGAAGAATGTGCAGGTTGCAATACATCATAACATCCTGCATTTTTGATTTCATTCCATGAACATGCAGTACTTAATAGAGAGGCTTCAGGTTTGTACTCCTTGTTTCCTACCAGCTGGTGCCTGCATATCTAACAATCAGCCAGCATGTTAAATGTTTTGGTGTCATTGCGACTAATACATTTATCAACATCTAGCGAGACAGTATGTTTTGTCAAATCAATGCGTTTTTAAATCAATCTCATTTTCATTAAGAATAGCCAAATCATATTTTTTTCATTCAAATATGTTTTTCTTTATTCAAACGACATGATTTGACAGAATAATACATATAATGAATCATGTGACCCATGATGCAATCATGTATTATATTTGATCATGAAGAATTTAATGTATTATGTACTCAATCAATCAAATTTTCTTTTGATGTGTTGTTTTAATTTATTAGATACGTGTACATAGCTAATGGTGTATGGTAGAATCGAGGTGCATGATTGTGGATGTCAGTGGTATAGGGAAAGAAGTTGATCTTGTTTTCAAAATATTCCTTACCATTCTACGCTGAAACATCTGGGCAGACTATTTCTTGTGTGTGTTCTTCAAGATTCACAGATTATCCCATCAATGAAATATTTTGCAATTTCTTTTTTATGAATATTTACAAGAAATGCCCAAAAGTGTACGAGATATTTGGCAGAGTATTTTTGAAAAGAGGTTGGGGGAGGGGTGGGGGTTGAACGTGTGGTTATTTAATGATGATTATGACAAAGACCCCTGCTTGGGGAGAATTGCCGTGTAAATTTGGGTATTTTGTACAAAATCTCTCTCTTTTTTTGTACAAAATCATTTTTTTATCAAATTCTTTGGCCATCAAAAAAGTGGGAGGAGCAATGTTTCCCCCCGCTCCCTCCCTTCTCGATATCGCTTATTTTGCCACACAGGGTGTGTTTTAATTTCCCCCCGCTCTCTCCCTTCTCGATATCGCTCATTTTGCCACACAGGGTGTGTTTTAATTCTCCCCGCTCCCTCCCTTCTCGATATCGCTCATTTTGCCACACAGGGTGTGTTTTATTGAACCAATCATACACTCGATATCGCTCATTTTGCCACACAGGGTGTGTTTTATTGAACCAATCATACACTCGATATCGCTCATTTTGCCACACAGGCTGTGTTTTAATTCCCCCCGCTCCCTCCCTTCTCGATATCGCTCATTTTGCCTCACAGGCTGTGTTTTAATGAACCAATCATACAAATCTTTAAGACAGTTCAATATTTTCATAAATTGGAAGCCCTGGGATTCCAGTGGTAATTGCAAAAGCACTGTCTTCACTTTTTGTTTGATTATTATTCATTTAAACTTGTTGGGATTAGATTTTGACCGATTGCCCTTGTTGGGGATGGAGTGTGGTCAATTAATGTGGTATGGTCAATTAATGTGGTATGGTCAATTAATGTGGTATGGTCAATTAATGTGGTATGGTCAATTAATGTGGTATGGTCAATTAATGTGGTATGGTCAATTAATGTGGTATGGTCAATTAATGTGGTATGGTCAGTTAATGTGGTATGGTCAGTTAATGTGGTATGGTCAATTAATGTGGTGTAGATTATACTACAACATGGAGATCAGCCGACTAACATTTGTCAAACCCATTGTTTTTAGCATTCAAGATAAGTAACACGCATGAAAGAGAAATCACATCCTAAGTTATATTTCATTCTCTTGATCCAAAGTGTTCAATACATGTGGATTCTGTTTTGATGTTTAACAACAATTCATTAGCAACCTCTGCTTCCACAGCTAAAACAGAAAGCGTTAAAAGGAAAGAGCCTTCAGCTGATAGCGAGCATGACCGAGAGGAAGCAGTCATCCGCAGTAAGACAACAGCTAGCTGTCATACCCCATACCCATTATTCAAACAGCTACATATACTCTGTCATACCCCATACCCATTATTCAAACAGCTACATATACTCTGTTATACCCCATACCCATTATTCAAACAGCTACATATACTCTGTCATACCCCATACCTATTATTCAAAATCATTTAATGGTATATGGATGCATAGGAAAGTGATTTTTATATAATCAGCAATCTGGTGGTTAGGAGAGGGGGGGGGGGAGGGAGGGGGGAAGGATGAATGCAAATTGTGTTTGTTACATATCACCGTTGCTCTGAAATTGTGCGTATGGGTCATATCCACTGTCGAACTGACCATGGAATTAGGTGATTGTGTTGTTCTTTTACTCTGACTAAAACAAGATTTTTGAGTGAAAACAGCTCTTTGAACAGACACATGTTTGATCTTTGTTTACTTGATGACAAACCTGACATTCGAATCCTATTTTTCTGAAAATTAACCAAGTGCTGATAAGACAAACAAAACCTTTTTGAATAAAATGCAATATTGTATTTATTTGCATTAAAAAAGGGATTTGACATATAAGGAAAACACAAAGTATAAGTCCTTGAAAAGTTTCAGAGAAATTATTTGTTGGCAAGATTGTAAGAGTGAGACAAGCAAAAGATGATACCTTGACCCTTACTGTATTCAAGTATACAGCTGTTGAATACAGACCCTGTTAAATAATACAGCAGAAGAAGCATGCAGGTTGTTCATCATATTATAAACCTAAACTCATGATTTTTTCCTGCCATTGGCCAGATTCTGGTAAGATGAGGATTTGGCTTAAAGGCTTTTTAGGCAGACTTGATTTCTATGCGTCCATATACCATCTTAAAATATTTTATCAGCATACATTTATAGCATTATTAACAAACATCAATTTCATTCAATTGACAAACTTACCTGCTTTGTAGATATAGAATCAACATAGGTACATTATTCTAACCACTGTTAATGGTATCTGGACAGGTAGCAACCATTTTGCATAAATTGATGCAAATGCCCTTCATAAACGTTTTCTTACAAAAGCAATCCCAAAATAGGAAAAATTTGGCTAATTTTTAGTTCTCCAAACGTATGCTTATTACGCATTTTTTTTCTTCTTCTGATGTAAGGATAGGACAGTACAACACTAACGTTATCAGAATATTACAGTGAAGCATACAGTTATACTTACAGCCTAACAAAACAAGTAGAGTCCACCGATCATAAAGAAATAATGCAGCTGAACTGGAGTCTATATTTTCTCTTTGCTCACAAGAAAATGCTACATAATACTTAGCAAATTTATGTTAACTGTTATTCTGATGTCTGAAATGAAACTGATATTTTGACGTAACCTAATGTGACACTGTGGCATTGTTGGCCTCGCTGTGTCCTTATTCTTATGTCACACACCTTTTCTTAATAGTGGAAGTCCAGCTGTTTCTTGAGGCTTAATGTTTCACTTTTTTTGTGACTATCTCAGACACCAGTGGAAATTTTTGATGGATGTATGTTAATGAAGTGTTCAAAATATTAAAAGGAACATATTAATGGCAAAATCGCTACCTGTCCATATACCTCTATAGCAAGAAGGTATTCTTGTGCATTTTTCATGAAGGCTTGTGACTGCATTTATTCTTGGACAGCCCAAGATTATTCCAAGTTTGGCAAATATTTTGTATTCTGCGAAAGTAATTTATATGGGGCAAGGTGAAACTGCCCCTAACATGTGTGTGGTGCATCTGCAGAAGTGTAAATCATGGTTGTTGACCCCTGGACAAATTGCCACTTGTACAAAAATTGATTTAGAATACTAAGATGGTCAACCAAACTGAAGTATTACACATCCAAGACTTTCATGAATCCTAACAGCTAAAGCTATGTTACATTTTGGATCATCAAATGTTTAGAATATAGTGGCATTGAGACATATAATTAAAGGCATGTACTCCAGAATTGAAAAACATTGTTGATTTTGTTAATTGTTTGAGTACTTTGGAAGATTGATTGTGCAGTAGGGATGTAAGTTTTAAAATAATTTTAAGGGGGAAAAAATCAGTATTGTTTATTATTATTGTTTTTTATAACTCAAAACAAGATTCGGTTTGTGGAGATTTAAATGTATCTGGTTTACCCAATTACAAAGCTCTAGGTTTGGACCTGGGAATTATGACTAACAATTCATCTGCATAGCACACATTTAGTGATGATTAAGTATAGATAAAACAGTTTTATCCTAGTTTGATAAAAGCAAGATGTACTAAAACAAAATTGCAGAATAGTTTACATTCAAGGTTATACAGGTTCTTAGTATGTACAAGTGGATCAAGACCAGATATCATATTCCATGTCAAAACAGGGTTGCTAGCCTACCTCACATGGTATTAAACACTCATGACAGATTTTGAAGCAAATTTGTGTGGAAAGTAAAAACTCAATTCAAGAATTAATATCCACTTAAAGAATATAAACATATTCAAAGAAAAATGAAAATCTAAAGAAAGTTTGTTTCTGTTATGTCACCCCATAATGCATTTCTTCAATATTGATTGACATCTTCTTTATTCAATCATATGTCCTCATCCCATGCCTTTAACTTACTGTCTCTGCCAGCTGGCCTCATAAATCCACCTGTTTTATATCATCCTAAGAACTTTCTTATTTATATTGGCTTGTTTAACAGCCATAGGTAGAGGAGCTCAATTGTGTGTGTGTGTGTGGGGTGGGGGCGGGGGGACTTGCCAAAAAGTGTAACATTACTGACACAGCATAGAAAAACTGCACCTTGCCTCCTACATTGCACTTTTGTTTCAGACACAGTTGTTTGAATATTCTGATACCAGAATTACACATGCTTTCAATTTTACCTGAACACAATTCTCTTACCCAAGTACAATTCCATAACCTGGATAACCGTGGTACCTTAGCAACTGTGATACCTGAATTACTACCCTTGTTGAACAGAGACAAGAAAAGGAACCTGTGCTTTACACAATTTCAGTCTGACAAGAATTAGTAGCCCGTTTTGGAAGGGGATCAGTGCTCCACTAAGTCCAACAAGGGTCTTTGACTACAGCAATGTTGACTGATCATATGCTGTGCTTTATTTCATATATTGCTGATTAGAGTAAACTAACTCCAACTGTGAAGAATATGCATACACTATATTGTTTGTGGTTAATATTATTTTCCTTTAGAATCCATATATGCTAATACAAATCCTGTGCAAGCCAGTAGTAGAAGCGTTGTAGAACAGCTTGCAGTTATTACATATTCAGTAGTACAGTTACAATGTTTGTTTCTTTTCATACCATTGTAAAGATACACTAGATTAAAGAGCTTTTCATACCATTGTTAAGATACACTAGAATAAAGAGCTCATTTTAACACATGATGGATTTCCCCCAAAAAAGGAAGTTTGAAACCAAATTATTCTGAGAAATTTGTCAGTAGATAAGTCATCAGATTGACATTTTATTCACATGTTGACTGTAAGTTTACCTTCATTATTTTCATCAACCTTAACCTTGATCTGTTTGACAAGAATTATCATGAGTCATTCTGACAAATAGCTTGATCAATCAGAAGAGAAAAATTGAAATATTTTCTTCACATTCTTTTTTGACTTACAAATCACCTCTTTTTACTTATTATGCAAACAATATTAGGTTTGGTTATCAATTGTAATTCAACTGAAGTTCTTTATACCCATTTTTCATAGTCTCTTATAAATAATTTTCTTATACATGACCCTAACACATTAGACCATGGTTTATTTATCATGATGTCATAATTATTTATGTGTGAGTTCATTATTGGTAAATACATTGCCCATGATGAATCATGCAATAGTATATCGTGTAGTATAGTTCTCTGATCAGTGTGAATAGTCATTTCTAATGTGATGTCATAGCCATTCTGATTTCAGTCGTGACTACACAAATTAGAACATTGAACTTTCGTATCTTTTCACGCCATAGGATTTTTGAATGCTTCTCTTGACCAAGTTGTTTTGTTAAGTCTTCTTTCATATTAGATATGAACATGTTTGACCAGTAAAGTAATCCTTTCAGGCATGATATCAAAAATATAATGCATTCCCCGGTCCTTCGTTTGGGTTATGATGATACATCTTTAGTGGAAGGTAAGTTAGTGATTTTTAAAGTAATTACTCCCCCCCGTTGCATATGTGCTTTTACTTGAAACTTTATCAAAAATGATTCCTTGTTTTAAAAAATATAGTTTTGAGAAAGTTTACTTTTGTGAAGTGAAGACCAGCAAGAGAGTGGATCTTAGCCATTCATACCCTTGAAATTGTTGTAATTTTCAAGAAAATGTCTTTGAAAGGCACAAGTAAAGGTACACAGAAATATTCTTGGTGGGCATTTCAGTTTTGTACTATTCAGGACTTGTCTTTCAGATCTGCAAATTAGTTGTACTCTTATCAGACCATTTGCTATTTTAGCATGGAAGATACAAATTGATTTATTAAGCATTGAAACTATTTTGCTTTGATCCTTTAGCTAACAAGGAGAGACCAGCCTCCCCAGGTAAAGGTGATGGCAAAAGCTCCACTGGTAAAGGGGACAAGGGCAAGAGAAGCAAAGACAAGAATAAAGAGAAAGAAAAGGAGAAAGGGGGCACATCCAGACCCCCCTCCCAACAGTTTGATTTTACCAAGCCCTTCTGGACACTCAGAGTTGTACTTGACCAGACACCAACTGTAAGTGCGGATTTTGATTCAGTTTTGTGTGGATGAGGAAAGTAAGACAAAATTAGCATTTGCTAAAAACAAATGTTTGTATACAATTTATCTGTGCTGGTTGTGCACTATTTGGTTCTTTAGACTTTGTGTCAAGAAGGGTGTGACATCATATGAATAACCTTAAAAACCAATATGGGTAATAACTACATCAGCTTACACTAAATGTCCGCAAATAACAATTTTGGAGAATGACCACAAATATTCAATTTTGATGTGAAGAGATCAACTGATCATAACTTGTAGACACAATGAGCTTCTAATTTGAACCTGTGCAATGGCTTTATGAATAACATGTATGATTAGTGTTTAAAAGTATTTTTGCATATGCTTGGTGCCATACCCATATGAATTGTGCAAACAGCCAATAATTCCCTGTATTTGATTGGTGGATAAGATTCCCTTGTTTGGGATTGGTACACTATGGATCATTACTTGTAGACAAACAAGGAGCTTATAATCTGAATACGTAGTTGGCAATTGGAACCTGTACAAGCATGCATAACCACGTGCAAACCTGTGTGAGCCAATAATACTAGCTTCATGCTAGCAGGTTGCAACAAAATATAAGCTCACCGTAAGGTAGGGAAAATTCCTCCAAGCTAATGGCGAGCTTGAATGAGCTAACAGCAAGCTTGACGGGTTTGCAACGAGCTCGAAGAAAGAATCTCGGAAGAAATTGGCTTGATTGGCTTATTCGTAATGGTACAAATATTTCGACCAATCTGAAACTTTGAATTGATCTATACATTACATTTCCATCTTCACGTTTTAACATGATATCTGGCATTAAAAATTAGTTGTGGGTGTTAACAGGGATATGCTTGTTTCTTACAGGATGAAGTTGACATCGTCAAAGATACTGAAAGGGCTGATGAGATCCGTGCAATGAAGCAAGCTTGGGAGGCAGCTGAACCAGGCAGAGCAGCCAAAGCCCAGGCAGCCAGGGAGAAGTTCCTGAAGGAAAATCTCATCAAACTGGATGTAGATGAACCGGTTGGTGGCGGCAGTACAGATGAACTCAGAGAACCAGACCAAGACTTGGAAGGTACCACTTGTTTATTTGGTTTTGATTTAAAGAAAAAGTGAGATTTACCATTAGCTTTGGTACTTCATGCATACTGGATACTTGTAGACATTGATTATCTTAAATGCATCACTGGTGTTATTTGAAAAGTTTTTAACATTACAAGTCAATGGACTCCTTAAATTGTCTATGAACAGTTAGTGGTTAGAATTTGAACAACCATAAAAATTAAGTAATCTTTTTTGTTTGATATAATGTTAAATGAACAATAGCCCATGAGGTATGTATGACCAAGTCAAATATAGGCAACAAGGCAGGATAAGAAACTCCTCATGAGGCAATCAATGGTTCACAGCGGTTTAGGAATTGATGGAAAGAGTCCTTTGCTTTAACTAATCCAAATTTGAAGCTTTTCTTAGTCTGTGGGAAAATAGAAGAAAGACAGGCCAAAATGTGTATGTAATTTAAATTGAAAACAATTAAAATTCATATTCCAGTGAGATATTGATAACATTTTTTTAAGCCAACTGCCCTCTTTCAGAAAAATGTAGCAGAGGATTAACGAAAACAATGGACTTTACATCAGAATAGAAACAGACATCACAAATCAGCAATTTTGAAGCTACAAATTTAAAAAGCTGTAGAACGGTTGTAGAATTTTTGCTCTTTAAATGTTTTCAATAGATTTCTAACACATTCACATTTATTAATATTTACTCAATTTTTCATGTGATAACTTGTTTTTGTTCAGCTTCGTCATCACACACTCCTGCTTCAGAGATTGAACAGTCAGCCAATGAAGCTGTTCTCTCCAACGTACCTCCTCCCCCACCACCACCTAAGGAGATACTCAGAACAGTAGACCTCACCCCATTTAAAAGGTAATGACATTTAGGATCATTGTTAAACAGGCTGGATTTGGGGGAAGCAAGGGGCTGGATTTGGGGGAAGCAAGGGGCTGGTTTTGGGGAAGCAAGGGGCTGGATTTGGGGAAGCAAGGGGTTGGATTTGGGAAGCAAGGGGGCTGGATTTAGGGGAAGCAAGGGGGCTGAATTTGGGGGAAGCAAGGGGGATGGATTTGGGAAGCAAAGGGGATGGATTTGGGGGAAGCAAGGGGGCTGGATTTGGGAAAGCAAGGGGGATGGTTTTGGGGGAAGCAAGGGGCTGGATTTGGGGAAGCAAGGGGGCTGGATTTGGGGGAAGTAAGGGGGCTGGATTTAGGGGAAGCAAGGGGGCTGGATTTGGGGGAGGCAAGGGGGTTGGAATTGGGGAAAATTTCCCCGCCTTTTTTTTCTTCTTCAAATTTATATCTTTTGTTTGGTGATTTCTTTTAGTGAAAAATTGTGTTCAAAGTTTTTATGTAAATTTGTGACATTGCAAAGAGATAATTTATGAATTTCTGTACCTTAACTTATTTGTATACATCCTCACTGGAATCATCAGACTCTAAATTTTGATGGAGGGTATGATGGAGTTCCAAAACCTCTTGTTCATATTAAACTATTCAAAGAAAGTTAATGACAATCATCAAAACTGTTATTGAACTTGATTATACACAGTATTACCACAAGTCTCTATAGACCATTCCAATTAACTGCAGTTGCTGGAAGTGAACATGCATGAGTAATGCCTTTATGTGTAACACATAATTATTGTTTGAAAGTATTTTTTATACCCATATGAATTGTGCAGATGAACAAAAAACCCAGTATTTGATGGGTCGATAAGATTTCCTTAGTGTACTATTGGTCCACTATGGACACATTAATTTTGGCCATGTTACATTATTGGTTTCAGGTTTGTAGTTGTGACTGTAAACAGAAGTGTTTTCAATCCTTGTCTCAATTTGTGGATATTTTTATCTGGATTTTGGATTTTAGTAAGGCTGAGTTTTATCATATGGTTGTTTTTTACATTTTTTCTGCATATTTTTGATTTTGTTATTTTCATTAGTTTCCTCAATTGTTATATTTTTGCTATTTTTTTGTTTTTGCTAGTTTGTGTGGTAAACTAAGTGTATCCTATTACACACTTTGTTGCTGTTGTTGTAAGCTAGGCTAGGCCTTACAGTTAATGTGAGCTAGGCTAGGCCTTACAGTTGTTGTAAGCTAGAATTTGGTATTGTTGTATTAGGCTTTGTTATTTTTTTGATTAAAGTGTATAGGCTTATGTGTTTAGTGTAGGCTAGTATATTGTGTGTTGAAGCTAAGGTATTTCTTTAGGTATTGTTGGGCCTATTGTTCCTCTTTTAGGTTGCTGCTTTTGGTTTTATGCTGCTGGTTAATTATATTGTATGATTATGAAGAGTTCAATTTACTGTGATAGCTGTAATATGTGGATTAATTTCCAGGAGTCAGGTGTGACATGTAGTTTTGAGGAAGCTTCAGTTGATAGTTTTGTATTTATCTGTTCATACAATACAATACAATACAATTTATTACAGTGCTCTAGGCCATCTGGCCTTTGTCACAAACATTGTACATAATTAAAGTTCTTACAACAAACAATAATCAAAGAGAAAGAAACAAACGTCTTGCTTTTGGTATAAAATAAAGTGTGATAACTGCAAAAATGTATTTAGACTTTACATTTTGTTCTAGTTGCAGTTTGAAAGAAATATTTTGGGATAAATTTACAGCAGATTTTGAAAGGGATGGTTGAAAATGCTTCTTTCAAAGTGCAAACCTGCAGAACCTCTGTTCATAGGTTAGTTTTGAAGGCTTTGGAGTTGAGACTTTCTGGTTTAGATGTTGAAAAGGTTGTAGTTAGACTGATTTTTGTGGTGGGATGACATGTGACTTCGTTGATAGTTCTTTGGGTGAGGAATTTGATAGGGTTCTGTTCAGGTAGATAGTCTTGGATCAGATTCTGTTGACAGGCCTGATGTAGGGCTGTCTGTAGTTGATGATTTACTGGTACCATTGGTTGTTAGGTTGTTTGATTCTTCTGGTAATCTGCCTGTGGATTCTATTAGGGACGTGTTATGGATTTTACTTGTTAATATGTTAGTTTTGTAAAGTAGATCGTAAGTAGAAGGATTAGGGTGTGTCTTCCAGGGGCTAGGGTTGATGATGTTAGTTCTTGTGTTGAGACTTTATGTAAGGGTGAAGATACTGTTGTAGTTTTAATAGGTACAAATGATATTTCAAGGAGGAATGTTAGGCGTAGTTTCATGGATTTGTTATTCAAGTTAAAGGACACAGTTGTAGGGTTCTAGTTGTTGGTCTGTTGCTGTGTACGGGTAGTTTCTTCATGATAGATAAGATGTTGTTGATTAATAGTTAATTAGAGAGTATTTGTCGTCTATTTGAGTTCGGTTTTGTAAATTTCTGGCATAAGTTTGAATCTCGGGTTGATTGGTTCATGAGAGATGGTTTGCATTTAACTAGGAATGGTGCTCGTGTCCTTGCTAGGGGTGTCAATAGGGCAATTAAGGATCTGAGTCCTTTAAACTAGTCACAGGGGTGAGAGTTTAAACCCACCTGTCAGGCATGTTTGGGGGATAGGGATTGTTCTAGTGGTAGAATTAAGGTTATGTTTCTAAATGTTCCGAGCATTTTAAATGAACGTGATGATCTTCTGTTCGAAGTTTCAATTAGTAGACCTGATATAATTGGTATTACTGAGAGTTGGATTTATAGTGAAATTAGTGATTCAGAGATACATATTCCAGGTTACTCAGTTTTCAGGCAAGACAGATTAGAGGTAGAGGAGATGGCATTTTATTGTTTATGAAAGACAGTTTTAATTGTATAGATAGGATTGCTCAGTTTTCTTTTGGTTTTTCAAATTGCCTATGTTGTGAGCTTATTGTTGATGGCGATGTTGGTAGTTCAGTGGTTGTTGGTGTTGTGTATAGATAGTCCTGAGAACAATTAAAAATTCTAGCTTCATTTGCTTCTGTTATAACAATTGGAAAAAATTGCTGGTAAAGATTTTCTTGTATCCGACTGCTTTTTCACCCAGCATGTGTTGTTTCCCACTCGTGGTAGAAATTGTCTTGATTTGATTTTCAGTAGTGAAGATAGTATGGTTAGAAATGTGCTAAGTAGTGGTAAGGTAGGGTGTATTGATCATGACCTCGTTAGTTTTGTTCTGTATTGTTTCACAAAGGCTCCTCCAGCTAATAAACTGGTTTTAGATTTTAAGAATGCTGACTTTGCTGCACTTCAGGATAATTTATCATTCGATTGGACTTCTTTGCTTTGTGACTTAGATCCTTCTGAAGCATGGGATGTTTTCCGAACTATAGTTTTGGAGGGTGTAAATAGGTTTGTCCCATTAAAAAAAGTCTGTAGGCATATTCGGCCAGTGTGGATGTCTCGGGTGATTTTGCAGGCTGTTCAGAAAAAGAAGAAGTTGTGGCGTCGTTATAAACACAGTGGGTGTCCTGCGGAGCTTGCTAGGTTAAAGGATCATGAAAAGTTCACAAAGGGTTTGATAAGAGATACCTAGGTGTTTTTTGAAACACGTTTGTCCAAAGAGGTTAAGATTAATCCTAAGTCGTTTCATTCTTATGTTCGCTCAGAGCAAAAGAACCAAGAAGGTTGTTGGTCCCGTTCAGGGTAATGATGGTGTTACTATCAATAGTGGTAAGGATATGGCTGAGGTTTTAAATTGACTACATTGTGTCTGTTTTTACTAAGGAGTCTCTTGCTGATGATGTTGTGGATTATCTTAGTGTGCACTCTCCAGTATCCATTAAGAATGTTGATTTTTCAGTTGATGTTGTGTCTAAGAAGTTGAAGGGTTTGAACTCAAATAAAGCACCCGGTCCAAATGGTATACATCCTGCTGTTTTACGTGAGTGTTCTGATGTTCTTTCTGTTCCCCTGAGTACTATCTTTTCAAAGTGCTTTTATGTTGGTGTAGTTCCTAGTGATGGAGAATTGCAAATGTCACTCCTAGTTTTAAAAAGGGTGACCACAGTTTGCCCTGTAACTATAGGCCAGTGAGTCTTACTAGTGTTGTGTGCAAGGTCATGGAGTCCATTGTTAAGGATGTTGTACTAGATCATTTATTGGTCAATGATTTGTTGAATTTGTCCCAGCATGGGTTCTTACCTAAAAGGTCTTGTGTTTCTAATTGATTGGAGTTTCTTGATGATGTTACTAAACTAGTTGATTCTGGTCATAATGTGGATGTTATCTATTTAGATTTCCAAAAAGCATTGGATAAGGTTCCATTGGGCAGGCTCATGATAAAAACAAGAGTGCTTGTTGTGGAGGGAAAGTGTGCCAGTTGGATATATTCCTGGTTAGTTGACGGGTCACAAAGAGTTGTTGTTAATGGTGAAGTATCTCCATGGAAGAAGGTTACAAGTGGTTTTCCTCAGGGTTCTGTATTGGGTCCACTACTTTTCTTAATCTTCATTAATGATATTTATGTTTCCCTTGGCTCCAGGATTTGTAAATTTGCTGATGACACTAAGCTATACAGGATTGTTGATGATGCTAGGGATTCTTCACTTTTGCAAACTGATCTGGATAAGTTAGTTTCTTGGTCCCAAACATGGCAGATGTCAATGCAATTTGGCTTTTGATTACTGCATGAATGGTTGAAATCTTGATTGTATTGATCAAGAAAGGGATCTTGTTGTCATTAAATGGCAATCTTTAGCAGCTGTAAGGGCAATAGGATGCTTGGTTTGATTAGAAGAATTTTTTTATCTTGCAGAGGTTGTTCTTAATTTGTATAAGCAGTTAGTCAGGCCTCACCTTGAGTATGTTATTCAGGCTTGGAGTCCATTTTATGAAAGGATAAGTTCATTTTGGAACAGGTTCAGCGAAGAACAGCTAGACTTATTCCCGAAGTAAAGAATCTCTCTTATGAATCTAGGTTGCGAATTCTTGGTTTGACCACCCTTGAGTTGAGAAGAGTATGTGGCGATATGATTCAGGTTTTTAAGTTCCTATCTGATAGTGATGCTTTGACTTCCTGTTATTTCTTGCATGTTTTAGCTAATCCTCATGTGACACGTGATAACAGTTCAAAGTTGACCAAAGAGTTCTCACGGATAGATATTTGGCATTTTAGCTTTTTTGCAAAGAGTTGTTAATGAGTGGACTGGTTTGCCTGAGTGGGTAGTTAGCTCCAATTTTGTTTACACTGTCAGAGTCAACATTGATAAGTTGTTTACTAACTCTGGGCGTCTTTGATTTAATCTATTTTTTTGTGGTGGTGGTGGTGTTAGTTTAGGCTTTTTAGCCTTCTTAGCCCGTAATCTTGTTATGTTATGCCTGTAATCTTGTTATGTTATGTTATTTTATTGAAATAATTTTTTCCGATTTTTTAGATCCAGATTTGAAAAGTTCTATACTCAGTATTACCTTTTGAGTCTCAAAGGCAGAACTAAACAGTTTTCTGTGGTTTTTGTTTTTCTCTATCAGACCATTGGACCCTGCAATGTCTCCAAGGTTGAAGGATGAGGCTGAAATTGAAAGGCAACAACAGGAGAAGCAACATGAGATCCAGGAGTATCGAGCTTTCAGAGAGGCGGTGCTTGAAGCTAGGGAGGAAGATAAGAGGGAGAGAAACTTGACCAAAGAGAGACAACTTCAAGAGTGCATTGACCTCCAGGTATGATGGGCAGTTACAGGATGCTAAGAGAAAACTCATTATGGGATATGAAATGTAGATGCAACATTAGCCTCATACGGTTACATATTTTGAAATGTGCTTAAGTCATGGTAATACCAACAACAACAAAATTCCTATTGGATCCATCACGACCCTGTATCTTAGTCCTTTTTAGATTTTGTACCCATGATCGCTCCTCCATCCCATCCTTACTATAAACCATTTCCTTCTTGTTATAACATTCACATGGTGGATCCCTACACCTTTTGGATCCCTACACCTTTTGGATCCCTACACTAATGGATCCCTACACCTCTAATGGATCCCTACATCTTTTGGATCCCTACACCTCTAATGGACCCCTACACCTCTAATGGATCCCTACACCTCTAATAGATCCCTACACATCTAATGGATCCCTACACCTCTAATGGATCCGTACACCTCTAATGGATCAGTACACCTTTTGGATCTGTACACCTTTAATGAATCCCTACACCTTTTCGATCCTTACACCTCTAATAGATTCCTACACCTTTTGGATCCCTACACCTCTAATGGATCCCTACACCTTTTGGATCCCTACACCTCTAATGGATCCCTACACCTTTTGGATTCCTACACCTCTAATGGATCCCTAAGCTCTCATCAAACAAACAAACAAACACCTTTCCAATGAATCCCTACGCTTTTAATCCTATCTACCCCTGTATGTTAATAATGTGGATTTTCCACCCCAACTAGATTCTTTGGTTTCCCAAAACCCACCAGCCCTCTCTGCAAAGACATGGTCACTATCACCCACCTCAGATAGGCCACACCCACTTCTCACACTTTACCTTCTAAATGATTCACCCCACCTCTTTCCAAGAACTACATTGAGCAACTAACTGTTAAAAACATATTATATAAAATGCCACTTCCACAACAACTTCCATCCTATTTAATTATAATAATAATAATAATAACAAGCATTTAATATGCACTTTTCCCTAAGAAGGTTCAAAGCGCTTGCAAATATACAGAGAGTAATATGGAGCACATCTGACACTTCTACTACTCAACTCCTACAACTCCACCCTGACAACTCCACCCCCACAACTTGAACCCCACTACTCGACCTCTCTACTCGACCCACTACTCCACCCCCACTACCCCACCCCACTACTCCACTCCCATCCCACTATGGAGCACATCTGACACTTCTACTACTCAACTCCTGCAACTCCACCCCACAACTTGAACCCCACCACCACCTCTCTCCCACCCCCACTCCACCCCACACCCCACCTCATTACTCCACCCCCCACTCCACCCCACTGCCCCACCCCACCCCACCCCTACCACTCCACCCCTACTACTCCACCCCACTGCCCCACCCCACTACTCCACCCCCTCCACTACTCCACCCCGCTACTCCACCCCGCTTACTCCACCCCGCTACTCCACCCCGCTACTCCACCCCGCTCTCCACCCCGCTACTCCACCCCCGCTACTCCACCCCGCTCCACCCCGCTCCACCCCGCTACTCCACCCCGCTACTCCACCCCCTTCTCCACCCCGCTACTCCACCCCGCTACTCCACCCCGCTACTCCACCCCGCTACTCCACCCCGCTACTCCACCCCACTTCTCAACCTACCACCCTTTATCAATCGTATCAATTCAGTTAATTAGATTCATTTCAGCACAATTTGAGCAACAGTCTCAAGACGTGCTTAAATCCCCAAAATCAACCAACCTACAATTTGATCTCAATCTCTGTTACTTTCAATATCCGCTTCATCTTTCATCTCCCCAAGAACCAATAAAAAGGAATGTCTATCTTTTCTTTCAGACTTCTTTGGATGAGAGAAGGACACAGTTGAATGAACCCAGAGAAGCCTTCAGACAGAAGTTCTTAGAAGCAGAAAAGAAGCGCTTGGAAGAGATTGCTGCGGCAGAGGCAGCCCTCAAGGCAGAGCAAGCCAAGAGATCCCCCTCCCCCAAGGGCAAGAAAAGTCCCTAAAGGAAAGAAGAGTCCCAAGAAAAGTGGAAAGAAGAAGAAGTGATTGACTTATGAGAGGGGTTCATTTTGTGACTGCTGTTCAGTTATGTTGTGTTACATCAATGACATTCTTGTGGGCTGTACTGTTTTATATATGCAATAGATGATACACCGCTGGATCAACTTTTCACTATACTCTGGGAGTGCATTTATTTTTCATTTTTGTTTCAAACAATGTTTTATCAGGAAATATTTGGATTATGCAGGATTTATGGACAATTTCTTGGGCTGTGCTATGTTTTCCCTACCATTTTCTGAAATCAATGTAAAGATTGAGAAGCTTAGAATGATAACAAGTTAGTAAGAGTGATGAAAAAACTTGGAGCAAAGATAAACCTAGATTTATCTAAAGTTAGTACAGTCTTTTCATGGAACTTTGTGCACATGATTTTTTCATTATCCATCAATAATGAGAGATGATAAGTTCTGCAGATATTCATTGAATTTGTGAAATGGTCAATTTCTGAGCAATTCAAGTTTGAAGAACTTTTTAATACTTGAGACACCTTGACCAAAGCTTTCACCTTGAGTGTTAACATTCCAAGAACCATGTTTATATCAGATATGAAATATATATTTGTACATAAGTATTTTGTTTACCAAATATCTTTGTACATTTTGTTTATTTATGAAATACATTAATTGCATTTTATATGCACATGAACTGTGCAGCTGTAATTATGATTTGTTTTTTTCATGTTGGTTTAGAGAAGGTATATGTTCTGAGATTAGTTGAGGAAATAAACACCCAGGGGAAATTACCAACACCAACATACAAGGTGATTGCTTGATGACAAGGCAGGGGTGTGGGAAAGGCCCCTCTTGGGTGGAGGGGGGTGGCAAATCCCAACATATTTCCACTTGCAAGCGGAAAAATGACACTGGTAAACTAAGTTTTCTTCAAACATTGATGCTAATTAGGAAATGTTTTGCAATTTTTGGAAAATCTGTTTTTGAGATTTTGTGTCAATTTTTGTCACTTTCCCTCAATTTGCAGGAAATGTTGCCAAATTTGACCAAAGTATCCCAATAATTTAACAACAATTTCCTTGATTTTACCCAATCGGGAAGAAAGCATACATCTCAAAGGGCAGTGTGCCCTCCTTCCCCCACTCCCTACACCTCTTGTACAGGCCTAAGCCTGAAAAGGATGCATATGCTTATAACCTTAAAAACACGGGTGTAGCCAGCCTTTTGGATGGGGAGGGGTTAGAAAAATGTTGTTTTTTATTTTAAATAAAACTAAAGATCAGAAATGAAATAGGTTATCACCCTCAAATCTGGACCTTTTAAGAATATATTATGGATTCCTTTACCTTTTTATACACCTGTAAGGGTAAGAGATGGGGAAGGGGGGGGGGGAGGTATGTAGACCCTTAAGATAAACCCATGAGATAGCATTTCACATCAGACAGGGAGAAAAGGATTCATATTGATTGCATAGAATTCAGAAAATAAAAAAGTATAGCAAAATGAGTTCTTGTTTGTAAGACAAAAAACTGAAAATATCACATTCATATTTCAAAATAGCTTATATGTCAACATCAAAAAAAATATTATTACAATAAAGTAAAAAATTAGTAAGGAAGCTTAATGCCCCTCACAAATCGCTAGCGGTATGTTGACTCTTGAATCCCCTGTAAACACCCTTAGCCTGCACCATAATACACTCCTAGCCCCCACCCTTATAATCCTTCTATATACAGTGATCCATTCAATCCACATTTAGTGCACAGATATAATTAAGTTTGTTCTTAAGAAGAGTGTTTCTGAGATTGATTGAGTCATCAGAAAATTGATTGTTTACTTTCTTTCTATTCTCCATCAAAGCCTTTAACAAAAAACTAGAATTAAGCAAAATTGGGTATTTTACTGCCAAACTTATCTTAAAAACCAAGCAAAAAATCCAAATGATCATATTCTATAACAAATAATCTAGCCAAGAAATGTTTTGCGCCAAAACAAATCCCAAAAAAGCCACATAAATTTTTTTAAAGAAAAACCCAGATCGATTTTGATGGCTTATAAAAGGCCAATATACCAGCTAAATAGCAACAAAAGCATCGTCTCCTGCCAGATACCAGGCCACATTCAATGCAATGAGAGAGCTGATACTACTGCATAAAACCTCTAGACTTAAATCCAACCTACCTTCTGTTCAGACTTTACACAGACTATAAAATGAATGTAAGTATCTACCTCAAGAAAAGCTGGCAAGAGCAATGGATCTCTCAAATGACAAGATTTTCTCTATCAACCCCAAAGCTGGCCATAGCACTGTTTCCCAGGGCCTCTCGTAGAAAGAAGAGGTCACTATCACTCGCCTAAAGATAGGCCACACTTACCTTATTTATTCATACCTTCTTAAAGGCACCTCACAACCTGTGTGCCAGTTTTGCCATGATCCCCTTACAGTGTATTACATTCTACAAACTTGTCTATGGCTCATCATAGACAAAAGCTTATCTCTGATGGTACCATCTCCATAGACAAAAGCTTATCTCTGATGGTACCATCTTCACAGACAAAAGCTTATCTCTGATGGTACCATCTCCACAGACAAAAGCTTATCTCTGATGGTACCATCTCCATAGACAAAAGCTTATCTCTGATGGTACCATCTCCACAGACCTTATCTCTGATGGTACCATCTCCATAGACAAAAGCTTATCTCTGATGGTACCATCTCCATAGACAAAAGCTTATCTCTGATGGTACCATCTCTACAGACAAAAGCTTATCTCTGATGGTACCATCTCCATAGACAAAAGCTCATCTCTGATAGTACCATCTCCATAGACAAAAGCTTATCTCTGATGGTACCATCTCCACAGACAAAAGCTTATCTCTGATGGTACCATCTCCATAGACAAAAGCTTATCTCTGATGGTACCATCTCCATAGACAAAAGCTTATCTCTGATGGTACCATCTCCATAGACAAAAGCTTATCTCTGATGGTACCATCTCCACAGACAAAAGCTTATCTCTGATGGTACCATCTCCACAGACAAACGCTTATCTCTGATGGTACCATCTCCATAGACAAAAGCTTATCTCTGATGGTACCATCTCCATAGACAAAAGCTTATCTCTGATGGTACCATCTCCACAGACAAAAGCTTATCTCTGATGGTACCATCTCCATAGACAAAAGCTTATCTCTGATGGTACCATCTCCACAGACAAAAGCTTATCTCTGATGATAGACAAAAGCTTATCTCTGATGGGCTTATCTCTGATGGTACCATCTTCCATCTCTGATGGTACCATCTCCACAGACAAAAGCTTATCTCTGATGGTACCATCTCTACAGACAAAAGCTTGTCTCTGATGGTACCATCTCCATAGACAAAAGCTTATCTCTGATGGTACCATCTCCACAGACAAAAGCTTATCTCTGATGGTACCATCTCCATAGACAAAAGCTCATCTCTGATGGTACCATCTCTACAGACAAAAGCTTATCTCTGATGGTACCATCTCCATAGACAAAAGCTCATCTCTGATAGTACCATCTCCACAGACAAAAGCTTATCTCTGATGGTACCATCTCCACAGACAAAAGCTTATCTCTGATGGTACCATCTCCATATACAAAAGCTTATCTCTGATGGTACCATCTCTACAGACAAAAGCTTATCTCTGATGGTACCATCTCCACAGACAAAAGCTTATCTCTGATGGTACCATCTTTACAGACAAAAGCTTATCTCTGATGGTACCATCTCCATAGACAAAAGCTTATCTCTGATGGTACCATCTCCATAGACAAAAGCTTATCTCTGATGTACCATCTCCATAGACAAAAGCTTGTCTTCGATTATCTCTGATGGTACCATCTCTACAGACAAAAGCTTATCTCTGATGGTACCATCTCCATAGACAAAGCTTATCTCTGATGGTACCATCTCCACAGACAAAAGCTTATCTCTGATGGTACCATCTCCATCTCCATAGACAAAAGCTTATCTCTGATGGTACCATCTCCACAGACAAAAGCTTATCTCTGATGGTACCATCTCCATAGACAAAAGCTTATCTCTGATGGTACCATCTCCACAGACAAAAGCTTATCTCTGATGGTACCATCTCCATAGACAAAAGCTCATCTCTGATGGTACCATCTCCACAGACAAAAGCTTATCTCTGATGGTACCATCTCCACAGACAAAAGCTTATCTCAGCTCATCTCCATTATCTCTGATGGTACCATCTCCACAGACAAAAGCTTATCTCTGATGGTACCATCTCCATAGACAAAAGCTTATCTCTGATGGTACCATCTCCACAGACAAAAGTATCTCCATAGACAAAAGCTTATCTCTGATGGTACCATCTCCATAGACAAAAGCTTATCTCTGATGGTACCATCTCCATAGACAAAAGCTTATCTCTGATGGTACCATCTCCACAGACAAAAGCTTATCTCTGATGGTACCATCTCCACAGACAAAAGCTTATCTCTGATGGTACCATCTCCATAGACAAAAGCTTATCTCTGATGGTACCATCTCCACAGACAAAAGCTTATCTCTGATGGTACCATCTCCACAGACAAAAGCTTATCTCTGATGGTACCATCTCCACAGACAAAAGCTTATCTCTGATGGTACCATCTCCATAGACAGACAAAGCTTATCTCTGATGGTACCATCTCCACAGACAAAGCTTATCTCTGATGGTACCATCTCCATAGACAAAAGCTTATCTCTGATGGTACCATCTCCACAGACAAAAGCTTATCTCTGATGGTACCATCTCCACAGACAAAAGCTTATCTCTGATGGTACCATCTCCACAGACAAAAGCTTATCTCTGATGGTACCATCCATCTCTGATGGTACCATCTCCACAGACAAAAGCTTATCTCTGATGGTACCATCTCCACAGACAAAAGCTTATCTCTGATGGTACCATCTCCATAGACAAAAGCTTATCTCTGATGGTACCATCTCCACAGACAAAGCTTATCTCTGATGGTATCCATCATCTCCACAGACAAAAGCTTATCTCTGATGGTACCATCTCCACAGACAAAAGCTTATCTCTGATGGTACCATCTCATAGACAAAGCTTATCTCTGATGGTACCATCTCCACAGACAAAGCTTATCTCTGATGGTATCTCTGATGGTACCATCTCCACAGACAAAAGCTTATCTCTGATGGTACCATCTCCACAGACAAAAGCTTATCTCTGATGGTACCATCCACAGACAAAGCTTATCTCTGATGGTACCATCTCCACAGACAAAAGCTTATCTCTGATGGTACCATCTCCATAGACAAAAGCTTATCTCTGATGGTACCATCTCCACAGACAGACAAAAGCTTATCTCTGATGGTACCATCTCCATAGACAAAAGCTTATCTCTGATGGTACCATCTCTACAGACAAAAGCTTATCTCTGATGGTACCATCTCCACAGACAAAAGCTTATCTCTGATGGTACCATCTCCATAGACAAAAGCTTATCTCTGATGGTACCATCTCCACAGACAAAAGCTTATCTCTGATGGTACCATCTCCATAGACAAAAGCTTATCTCTGATGGTACCATCTCCACAGACAAAAGCTTATCTCTGATGGTACCATCTCCATAGACAAAAGCTTATCTCTGATGGTACCATCTCCATAGACAAAAGCTTATCTCTGATGGTACCATCTCCACAGACAAAAGCTTATCTCTGATGGTATCATTTCCATAGACAAAAGCTTATCTCTGATGGTACCATCTCCACAGACAAGCTTATCTCTGATGGTACCATCTCCATAGACAAAAGCTCATCTCTGATGGTACCATCTCCACAGACAAAAGCTTATCTCTGATGGTACCATCTCCACAGACAAAAGCTTATCTCTGATGGTACCATCTCCACAGACAAAAGCTTATCTCTGATGGTACCATCTCCATAGACAAAAGCTCATCTCTGATGGTACCATCTCCATAGACAAAAGCTTATCTCTGATGGTACCATCTCCATAGACAAAAGCTCATCTCTGATGGTACCATCTCCACAGACAAAAGCTCATCTCTGATGGTACCATCTCCACAGACAAAAGCTTATCTCTGATGGTACCATCTCCACAGACAAAAGCTTATCTCTGATGGTACCATCTCCATAGACAAAAGCTTATCTCTGATGGTACCATCTCCATAGACAAAAGCTTATCTCTGATGGTACCATCTCCATAGACAAAAGCTTATCTCTGATGGTACCATCTCCATAGACAAAAGCTTATCTCTGATGGTACCATCTCCACAGACAAAGCTTATCTCTGATGGTACCATCTCCACAGACAAAAGCTTATCTCTGATGGTACCATCTCCACAGACAAAGCTTATCTCTGATGGTACCATCTCCATAGACAAAAGCTTATCTCTGATGGTACCATCTCCATAGACAAAAGCTTATCTCTGATGGTACCATCTCCACAGACAAAAGCTTATCTCTGATGGTACCATCTCCATAGACAAAAGCTTATCTCTGATGGTACCATCTCCACAGACAAAAGCTTATCTCTGATGGTATCATTTCCATAGACAAAAGCTTATCTCTGATGGTACCATCTCCACAGACAAAAGCTTATCTCTGATGGTACCATCTCTACCGACAAAAGCTTGTCTCTGATGGTACCATCTCCATAGACAAAAGCTTATCTCTGATGGTACCATCTCCACAGACAAAAGCTTATCTCTGATGGTACCATCTCCATAGACAAAAGCTCATCTCTGATGGTACCATCTCCATAGACAAAAGCTCATCTCTACAGACAAAAGCTTATCTCTGATGGTACCATCTCCATAGACAAAAGCTTATCTCTGATGGTACCATCTCCATAGACAAAAGCTTATCTCTGATGGTACCATCTCCACAGACAAAAGCTTATCTCTGATGGTACCATCTTCATAGACAAAAGCTTATTTCTGATGGTACCATCTCCATAGACAAAAGCTTATCTCTGATGGTACCATCTCCATAGACAAAAGCTTATCTCTGATGGTACCATCTCCACAGACAAAAGCTCATCTCTGATGGTACCATCTCCACAGACAAAAGCTCATCTCTGATGGTACCATCTCCACAGACAAAAGCTTATCTCTGATGGTACCATTTCCATAGGCAAAAGCTTATCTCTGATGGTACCATCTCCATAGACAAAAGCTTATCTCTGATGGTACCATCTCCATAGACAAAAGCTCATCTCTGATGGTACCATCTCCATAGACAAAAGCTTATCTCTGATGGTACCATCTCCACAGACAAAAGCTTATCTCTGATGGTACCATCTCCATAGACAAAAGCTTATCTCTGATGGTACCATCTCCACAGACAAAAGCTTATCTCTGATGGTACCATCTCCATAGACAAAAGCTTATCTCTGATGGTACCATCTCCATAGACAAAAGCTCATCTCTGATGGTACCATCTCCATAGACAAAAGCTTATCTCTGATGGTACCATCTCCACAGACAAAAGCTTATCTCTGATGGTACCATCTCCATAGACAAAAGCTCATCTCTGATGGTACCATTGCTATAGACAAAAGCTTATCTCTGATGGTACCATCTCCAAAGACAAAAGCTTATCTCTGATGGTACCATCTCCATAGACAAAAGCTTATCTCTGATGGTACCATCTCCACAGACAAAAGCTTATCTCTGATGGTACCATCTCCACAGACAAAAGCTTATCTCTGATGGTACCATCTCCATAGACAAAAGCTTATCTTTGATGGTACCATCTCCATAGACAAAAGCTTATTTCTGATGGTACCATCTTGTCTCCTTCAGAAAGAACTCCATACAAATACTTAATTTCCTCCGGGACACCAATGTTTCCCTCCCCTTATCATCTATCAAACCTTACCATTAAAGTAGTCCAACCTTCTCATTGGGGCCACTAGCTGGTATTACTCCTTCAAGCTCTACTGTTCCTTTTCTCTCTATACACCTTGTTACCTTCATTTACTATATATAACCTCATAGCACTGTCACAAGACTAATGCATCTTTTTTACACTCAGTCCAAGCTGACATTTCCCTGGTCCAAGAACCATACAATTACCTATTCATAATTAAGCTTCTTCTTTTTCTTTTGCACATATGTAACTTTAACTGTTAAAGCGCTGTTAAACACAAAGAAAGAAACAAACAAAATTGTCAAAAAGTAGTAAACATCTGTAGAGCTTGTTCCCGCATAATTCGTACATGTAATATGTTATGAGAGTTTACTAACCACGAACCACCTATCAGCCTGCAACCAAGCACAAGGAACAATACAACTATAACAAATTATAATGAAAGTGATAATGATGAATGGGTAGATAGTGTGAGAGCAATTTCCCTAGCAATGATTGAACGTTTCACACATTCTAGAGGCCATGTCCCCCCCCCCTCTTCCACTTTCCAAATAAGAATCACTGCCCTGTGTGTGAAGCTTGGGGTGGGGTGGAGAGGGGTAATCGTTACCCTAATTGAAAATTAATTACATTAATCGACCACTGGCTCCCTTTTCGCTTTTTAAGCACTCAGAAGATTCAAGTATAAAAGAGTTATTTTCTGGCGGGTGTATAGAATAACTGAGCACCACATTTGTTTGTTATTGTGCCAATGAACTTTTTAGCTCTTTAGATTGTCGATGAATGTTTATAGTGACAAAAATATCAAGCGCTCTGAGTTTTTCCCCTCTAGCCTAAAACTCCTATCTTTGCCACTGTTTGCAAGATATGTTGTGCCCCAGTGGCGTAGTGGGTCATGTTTCACTGGGGGAAGGGCATTTTGGTGCCCCCAAGAAAAAAAATTGCTTATCAGAGTAAAACATTGGGCACAGAAATTGGAATGCACTGTTTAAATGGCACCGTTTTAGGAAATTGCTTCAAATTGTGGGCAAAGCCTGTGCCATTAATCCAGGGTCTACGCCTTGCATTTCTCGCCATTTTGGGAGCAGGAAATTGCTTAAAAGTGTGTTAAATCTAGGGACGAAGCACCCACTGGAAGGCTGGAAGCCTTAAATTTTGAGAGAAGAAAACTTCATAAAATTGTGTCAAATCTATCGCAAATGCCCTGAACCTCAAGTTCAAATTCTTGTGATTTTGATAGCAGAAAATTACTTTAAATTGTGTCGAACCTTGGGGCCATAGGCGGTGGAACCAAATTGTGTCAAACCTTGGGGCCATAGACGGTGGAACCAAATTGTGTCAAACTTTGGGGCCATAGGCAGTGGAATCAAATTGTGTCAAACCTTGGGGCCATAGGCGGTGGAACCAAATTGTGTCAAACTTTGGGGCCATAGGCGGTGGAATCAAATTGTGTCAAACCTTGGGGCCATAGGCGGTGGAACCAAATTGTGTCAAACCTTTGGGCCATAGGCGGTGAAACCAAATTGTGTCAAACCTTTGGGCCATAAGCGGTGGAACTAAATTGTGTCAAACCTTGGGGCCATAGGCGGTGGAACCAAATTGTGTAAAACCTTGGGGCCATAGGCGGTGGAACCAAATTGTGTCAAACCTTCACCTCTGCCTACCTTTGTTTGCCCAAAAAGCTCTTTAAAATAGGGCCTTTTTAGTGTGTGCAAGCCACCCCAAATATCATGGGGCATCTTTGTATTAGGTCATGCAGGGAAAAACTTACTATTTAGACACGGGACATTGTCATGACATAAACTGACATGCCCTCCCCTAGCTTTTTTGTAAAAATAAAAGGTACAAAGATAAAAAAGTGTTATTTAAAATATTCAAATATATTTAAGTTCCCTTATTATCTGATTATAATTGTTCCTCCCCCCCTCCCACTCCCCCTCTCCTCCCAGATTAAAACATCTTAAAATTGTGTCAAATCTATCAGCAAAGCCCTGTTATAAGCCCAGGAGGCAAAGCCCCCGGAAGCCCTACGTTTAATAGCAGAGCGTAATTTTGATAGCAAAAAATTGCTTCAAATTGTGTCAAACTTTGGGCAAAGCCCCAGCAAGCCCTCCTCTTCTGTGTGATTTTGGGAGCAAAATATTGCTTAAAATTGTGTCAAATTTTTAAGCAAAAATTAATAAATAAATTTTATAAAAAATTGAACACACTTTGAAGACACAATTTGAAGACAAATAAATGATTTGTATTTTAGGATGACCAGAGCTTGGTTGAAACCATGAATTATTTATGACATTGGTACACTATTCTTTCACAGCTACAATTCTTGTAAATTACATGTTTCATCTTGTAATCTGATACATATTACACATGAATTATCTTTCAATAAATTGTGACATACCTAAGACACTTCCAAACAATATTAAAAACTCTGGACACAAAGATGCTGCTTTAAAATAAATTGCTTTACAGCTATCAAATACCACGAAAATAGCAAAAAATGTTGACAAAATTGGTTAAAACTTGACAATTATATTGCAATTATTCAGGATTTAATCTGAAAATATGTTATGCTAGACCAGACAGGCTGCTGTAACTCATCATTTATGCTAATTTGACCAATGCTATGAAAGGAGGAGAAGACCCCATCATAACCCTGCATAGGCAGCATCGGAAGGGAAGGAGAGGGGGAGGACATGTCCACCCAATAATTTTGTTGGGGGACAAATATGCTAATGTTAATGTACCCACTTAAAAAGAAGCCTTATATAAAGCCTATATGCTGGCTTCACCACTGTCTGGGTTTGGTCTGTCGATGCGATTCATTATTTCTTGATGTTGAATATATGAATAATATGATCCGCCAGTGAGCATCTTTTTGTGCCCAGTTTTGGAATCTTATTTGAAAAGGGATATTAATTTATTAGGTGTTCAAAAGAAATAAACAATCTGATGTGCGGACGGCGATCTACGATAAGTTATCCTGATTGCCTCTAATAATTAAAATGGTCAACTTTAGAGGGGAGGAGCCTAAGAGGTTTTTCCAGTTACAATTTAGTAGTATCACCAGAGGACATTAATTTAAAATACAAATAACACACCTGTTTTGATATACATAAACATTACTTCAGACACAAAGGGCAAATAATAATTGGAATGCTCTTCCTGATTTTGTTGTAGAATCTAGCCCCTGGGATCTCCCAGGGGCCATTCTCTGCCTGCTCGCACACGTAACGTAACAGAGAATAGCCCTATTGCATTACACATGACTATCAGGACCAACAAGGACCTTAAAGGATATGATATGGACTTCTGCTTGACTGCAGAAGCTCAGATATGAGTGGCCGTGGCTGTCCAGGTGAATCTGTTCTAATCCTCCAAATAAGGTGGTTTTGATGTAAATTAGTTCTTTGTAGAGGTTTAATGGGTACATTTACCAGTTTAAAGTAGTCCTTGTTAGTTATAATAGAGGTAATTGTATATAACGGTAATAGCAATATTGCCATAAATATGTTTCTTTTAATATTCTGAACATTTCATTAACATACATCTAATTAAGCCCTAAGAAACAGCTGGACTTCCACTATTAAAACCATAACTAAAAGGTTTTGTGGTTCCAATGCTTTTTTCATATGCTGATTAATTTGCAAGTTTCATATAAACTGTCATGTCATTGCATGTCATGAAATATTTGTTCTAGGATATTTATTCATAAGCCACAACCACCATGCATGATGCAGATCAATAAAATAGACATATCTATTGACAACACTAGCAAAATAATTAACACTATCATAGCAAGTATGATGCAAAACATGTATATTTGAAGAATTTTAGGTTAAGCCCGCTTACTCATTAATATGCATGGTATCACCACCAAGACCAATAAGGCACATCCACAGACCATTCACATTCACATCCACAGACTTTTCAGCAAAATCATATTAAGCCCTGCCCACTATGCATACTAATGAATTCAAAGTTTTTATACTATGAACATGTACACAATAGCAAACATCATAACTGTACCAAATATGAAACAAAACATATATACGGTATTAAAATATAGGTATTTTAAGATTTTTACATTAAGACCCGCCTACTAAGTAATATGCACGACATCGCCACCAAAATCCATAAGGCACATCTACAGATCATGAGCTATCTGTGTACCACATATGATTTAAATCCAGTTTATCGTTCTTTAGATATCATGTTTACAAGCTCTTTTCAGCAAAAAAATATTAAGCCCCGCCCACTTTGCATATTAATGAAATTCAACATTTTCATAACATGAACATGTACACACTAGCTAACATCATAAGTGTACCAAATATGAAACACAACAGATATGCACTTGTTAAAATAACATTATTTCAATATTTTTACATTAAGCCCCGCCTACTAATTAATATGCAAGACATTACCATCAAATCAATAGGGCAGATCTACGGACCATGGGCTGTATGTATACCACATATAACATGAATCCACTGAACCATTCTTGAGATATCGTGTTTACAAGCTGGCCGTCACATACACCCACCCATACACATACACACGCAATGGCCGCAAAGGTTCCTGATGCTATCGAATCGGAACCAAAAATCCGTGTGACGTAAGAATAAGGACACAGCGAGGCCTACAATGCATAACTTCCACAGTATCACATTGAACTAGGCTACTTTAAAACATCAGTTTAATTAAATCAAACATCAGAATATCGCTTAATCAGCAATATGCTAACTATTTTCAGGACATTTTCTAGTGGATAAAGAAAAAATATAGACTCAAGTTCCGATACATTACTTCTTTATGATTGGCGGACTCCACTTGTTACGTTAGGCTGTAAGTATTACTGTATGATACATTATAACTTGCACATAACATTAGTGTTGTACTGTCCCATCCTTACATCAAGAAAAGTAAAAAAAAACTGTAATGAGCATACTACATTTGGAGACCTGAAAATAAGCCAGATTTTTCACATTTTGGGATCGATTTTGTAAGAAAGTGTTTGAGTGTTTATAAAGGGCATTTGTATCAATTTATGCAAAGTGGTTGCTACCTGTCCATATATCTATAACTTAGAAGCTTTTATACTTTGAATTGAATTTTTTGAATCTTTGACTGTCACAGCATCATGCTTCCTGTTTAATCCTAACATTGAGAATGAATACACAGCTATCAATTTAATCTCTGTTTGACTCCACAATTAAGTGGCTACACCCTTTATTCAAATCTCAATTATATGTTCTTATTATTTTAATGGCAGAAATAAACAAAATTAAAAGAATAAAAAGAGATTCTTGGGCATGGTCCCAATCAAACATCACACATAATACACATTCTAAAAAGCAACGTGACCCAGATATTGCATCTACTATTCAAGGTATGGTACTCTACAACTCCTTCAAAACCGTACAAACCTTTAAGCTAGAAAGACCTCAGTATCAAGATAGTAAATACAAAAAATATAATGAAAAATATTTACATCAATGGACATGATCA
Source organism: Chiridota heheva (assembly GCA_020152595.1). NCBI lineage: Eukaryota > Metazoa > Echinodermata > Holothuroidea > Apodida > Chiridotidae > Chiridota > Chiridota heheva. Next base: position 1,378,739 of record JAIGNY010002337.1, read on the forward strand.
ACAGAAAATACACATTGAATATCGTATCCTAGAATTTGAATCATCAAAATAAATAAAATCTGGACGGAATGATAATGTTGCAGCTTTTATCAAAGGAAAATTATTTTTACAGAATGATGCATTGGAAGATTTTGTCAATGGAAGGTATTTCTTTAAAAAAAATTGTTGTTAGAAAATTTGTTACAAAATGGTAGGTACTGTGGGTAGAATTAAATGAGGGATCTCTAGCATGCCAATATGATGCTAAACTTTATAGGTCCAATACAAAAAGGGGATAATCCTTAAATTGTTGAAACTGTTTACAATTAGCATTGCTGCTGCCCTGGTAAGTCCTGGTCCTGGCCAATCACATGATTGGTCCTGGCCAATCACATGATTGGTCCTAGCCAATTACATAATTGGTCCTGGCCAATCATATGATTGGTTTTGACCAATCACATGATTGGTCATGCCAATCTGACCAATCACACAATTGGTCTGGCCAATTACATGACTGGTCCTGACCCAATTAGTCTTGGCCTATCACATAATTGGTTATGGCCAATCACATGATTGGTTCTGGCCAATCGCACGAAGGGTCCTGACCAATCACACAATTGGTCCTGGCCAATTACATGACTCTTCCTGACCAATTACATGATTAGTCTTGGCCTATCACATAATTGGTTTGGCCAATCACATGATTGGTCCTGGCTTATTGCAAGATTGGTCCTGACCAATCACACAATTGGTCCTGGCCAATTACATGATTCTTCCTGACCAATCACATGATTGGTCTTGGCCAATCACATGATTGATTATGGCCAATCACATGATTGCTCCTGGCCATTCATAAGCTCTTTATGAGTTTTAATATTTAAGTCATAAATAGACTCTACTACAAAAAATCAAATTGCTAATACACATGTTAGTCTCAGAATCAAAATCAGATCATTCTCAATGTCTTTGATTACAATACTCAACTGTGCTGTGTTGTTGTGAAACAGCATTTTTAAACCAATCAGGTATATAAACCCTGCTCAAATCCCATATGTTACGCACCAATCAAGAGGATAGCAGGTCCTATTTTAAAGATTTTGGTATGACCTGGCCAGAACATTTGCAGGTCTTTCAAAGCATCGGCAATAATAACTACATATTGATCAAATAAAAACAAAAATCCTTCCAAATTGGTAGCAACAAGAAACAACAAATGCAACTTCAAACACAAAGCTGCATGAGTAGGATTCTCTTGTTCTTTATGGCAGTATATTGTTTAATATCTCTGCTAGAATTATAATTCTTTGTCTTAATCATTAGTTAGTGAAATCCTTCTGAGCCAATGATTTCAACAGGTGCTTATATCTGCTTTCCTTAGTGGAAGAGAGCATTAACTCCTCAGGTTAACTCCCCATCAAACTGGTACCTATTTCCCATCTGAGTTAACTGGTCAGTTGGTGTTTTACTCAAAGCACATCATGGTACCCAGAATCCAACCCATTACACATTGGAATAACACTGAACATCCATGATTCTCAATTCTATATCAATACCACATCAAAATCATACCTCCATAAGCTTCGTCCCCAGCACCCCTTTCCCCCCTCACCCCCCTTACATATTTAGATACATCTGTACAGTGTTGTTAACATATCATTGCTGCCTTTACCTTGGTAGTTAGGGACTCGACCTCCTGCAATATCTCTGTAACTGTTATTTGAGCAAGTTTTATCCTCCCTATGTGATTAACATCTTCACCCCCCCCCCCCACACACAATTCCCAGCCCCCATCCACCCACACACAGAAATGAGTGGATGTGTATGTCCAGCTAAATCTGCTTTGATCCTCCAAATAAAGTAATTTTGACATTAAATGGTTCATGAAAGATGCTTCATGGATTCACTTACCAATTTCAGGTAGTCTTATTGAATGTTTAATTATAATAAGGATAATTGTAAATTACTGACACTATCAGCTGACTTGCATGCTGACAAGCTCTTAAATGTTTATAAGACATGACCCAGAAATTGCAACTACTTTTAAAGGTATTTTTTCCATTTCAGGAAAGTGTTTTCATTACATTATTTTCATCACTTTTAAGACACAACTAACACTTTATCTTACATTTGTTACCATATCATTGCTGCCTTTATCTTGGTAGCCAGGGACTCCACCTCCTGTAACATCTCTGTAACTGTTATTTGAGCGAGTTTTATCCTCCCTCTGTGATTAACATTCCCATCCCCTCACACACATTTCCCAGCCCCCCTCCACCCACACACTTTCTGGATGAGATTTAGTCCCATTACCATATCATTGCTGCCTTTATCTTGGTAGCCAGAGACTCCACCTCTTGTAACATCTCTGTAACTGTTATTTGAGCAAGTTTCATCCTCGCTCTGTTCATGTCAATCTTCTCACTGATAATATTTGCCTTGTTAGCGGTGAATTTAGGATCTTGATTTATGTACTCCTGCAGAAAAATGGAACATTCGCTCACGATGGCAGAATCTTGCATCTTCAGCGTTTCGACAGCAGTTGGGCAGTCAATAATTACAGTTCTACATGCTACCCAAACCTAAAGATTAATATGAAAGAAATTAAAGAAGGTGGTTGAATTTATGTCAGAAACAGAAACTAAATTAACAAAATCAAAATTACTAGCAAATCAAAATAATGACAGAATCTTTAATTGAGAGGTTTAACTGACGACTTCCCCCAAATAATGGTTCTGGCTCACTACTACCTCAAAACTAGTCTAAAAGGGATTTTTGAAGAACAAATGTAAAGATTAGTCAGGACCATTTTGACACCATGGGATTCAGTGCAAAAGTGGAGTTTTTATTCCATATCATATCAAAAACAAGATAATTTGCAAACCATGGTCTACCTGAAATGCTTTTTGACACCATGGATCTTACTGACACCTGTTTCAAAACCTTGAGTCTGACTTACTATATAGAACTTTTCAAACCAATATTAGCTGAATGTGATTACTCCAAAATGTCGACCAATCAACTGCCAGGAAGTTTGTTACCCAACTAATCATCTGCAATTACTGGAGGTTAAATTGTAAGCACCAATGCATGCACATACACACGTGATGATGAGCGTTTCAAAGCATTTTTTTCATACGCTTGGTCCATACCGTGCATGAATTAAGAAGACGACCAAAAATCCCCCAGTATATGATTGGTCGATAAGATTCTCCCAGTATACGATTGGTCGATAAGATTTCTAGTATACGATTGGTCGAAAAGATTCCCCCAGTACACGGTTGTTCCATTATGGACACATGAATTTCAGCCAAGTGATAATATATAAATGGTCTATTATCTCAAAACAAATGCTCTTCCTGCAATGGTTGGAAAGCAGATGCCTGATGAAAGCAATTCTATATCTGAAAGTCTAGATCTTCCAGGGCAAATGGGTTCAAACTATGTGGTATTTGTACAGCTTTCCTTAAGTTTCTCCTGTCCATGGACTAGGGTAATAGCTTTTTCATAATACACAAGTACTGTTGCAATCACTTTAAACAAATTCAATATCCCTTGTAAATTCCCTCATCAAAATCCTGGCTTTTCAGCTAGGAAAAATTGGCCATGCGTGGAAGGATAAAAAGATTCTAGGGCAAATTGGCCATGCGTGGAAGGATAAAGGGATTCTAGGGCAAATTGACCATGCATGGAAGGATAAAGGGATTCTAGGGCAAAGTAGCCATGCGTGGAAGGATAAAGGGATTCTAGGGCAAATTGGCCATGCATGGAAGGTTAAAGGGATTCTAGGGCAAATTGGCCATGCGTGGAAGGATAAAGGGATTCTAGGGCAAATTAGCCATGCGTGGAAAGATAAAGGGATTCTAGGGCAAATTGGCCATGCGTGGAAGGATAAAGGGATTCTAGGGCAAAGTAGCCATGCTAGAAGGATAAAGGGATTCTAGGGCAAATTAGCCATGCATGGAAGGATAAAGGGATTCTAGGACAAATTGGCCATGCATGGAAGGATAAAGGGATTCTAGGGCAAATTGGCCATGCATGGAAAGATAAAGGGATTCTAGGGCAAATTGGCCATGCGTGGAAGGATAAAGGGATTCTAGGGCAAATTGGCCATGCATGGAAAGATAAAGGGATTCTAGGGCAAATTGGCCATGCGTGGAAGGATAAAGGGATTCTAGGGCAAATTAGCCATGCGTGGAAAGATAAAGGGATTCTAGGGCATATTGGCCATGCGTGGAAGGATAAAGGGATTCTAGGGCAAAGTAGCCATGCGTGGAAGGATAAAGGGATTCTAGAGCAAATTAGCCATGCGTGGAAAGATAAAGGGATTCTAGGGCAAATTGGCCATGCGTGGAAGGATAAAGGGATTCTAGGGCAAATTAGCCATGCGTGGAAAGATAAAGGGATTCTAGGGCAAATTAGCCATGCGTGGAAGGATAAAAGGATTCTAGGGCAAATTGGCCATGCATGGAAAGATAAAGGGATTCTAGGACAAATTGGCAATGCGTGGAAGGATAAAGGGATTCTAGAGCAAATTGACCATGCATGGAAAGATAAAGGGATTCTAGGGCAAATTGGCCAAGCGTGGTAGGATAAAGGGATTCTAGGGCAAATTGGCCATGCATGGAATGATAAAGGGATTCTAGGGCAAATTAGCCATGCGTGGAAAGATAAAGGGATTCTAGGGCAAATTGGCCATGCGTGGAAGGATAAAGGGATTCTAGGGCAAATTAGCCATGCGTGGAAGGATAAAGGGATTCTAGGGCAAATTGGCCATGCATGGAAGGATAAAGGGATTCAAGGGCAAATTGGCCATGCATGGAAAGATAAAGGGATTCTAGGGCAAATTGGCCAAGCGTGGTAGGATAAAGGGATTCTAGGGCAAATTGGCCATGCATGGAAGGATAAAGGGATTCTAGGGGTAAATTGGCCATGCGTGGAAAGATAAAGGGATTCTAGGGCAAATTAGCCATGCGTGGAAAGATAAAGGGATTCTAGGGCAAATTGGCCATGCGTGGAAGGATAAAGGGATTCTAGGGCAAATTAGCCATGCATGGAAGGATAAAGGGATTCTAGGGCAAATTGGCCATGCGTGGAAGGATAAAGAGATTCGAGGGCAAATTAGCCATGCGTGGAAGGATAAAGAGATTCGAGGGCAAATTAGCCATGCGTGGAAGGATAAAGAGATTCGAGGGCAAATTAGCCATGCGTGGAAGGATAAAGAGATTCGAGGGCAAATTAGCCATGCGTGGAAAGATAAAGGGATTCTAGGGCAAATTAGCCATGCGTGGAAGGATAAAGAGATTCGAGGGCAAATTAGCCATGCGTGGAAAGATAAAGGGATTCTAGGGCAAATTGGCCATGCGTGGAAGGATAAAGAGATTCGAGGGCAAATTAGCCATGCGTGGAAGGATAAAGAGATTCGAGGGCAAATTAGCCATGCATGGAAGGATAAAGAGATTCGAGGGCAAATTAGCCATGCGTGGAAGGATAAAGGGATTCTAGGGCAAATTAGCCATGCGTGGAAGGATAAAGAGATTAGAGGCAAATTAGCCATGCGTGGAAGGATAAAAGAGATTGAGGCAAATTGGCCATGCGTGGAAAGATAAAGGGATTCTAGGGCAAATTAGCCATGCATGGAAAGATAAAGGATTCTAGGGCAAATTAGCCATGCATGGAAAGATAAAGGATTCTAGGGCATATTGGCCATGCGTGAAGGATAAAGGGATTCTAGGGCAAATTGACCATGCATGGAACGATAAAGGGATTCTAGGGCAAATTGGCCATGCGTGGAAAGATAAAGGGATTCTAGGGCAAATTAGCCATGCATGGAAAGATAAAGGGATTCTAGGGCAAATTAGCCATGCATGGAAAGATAAAGGGATTCTAGGGCATATTGGCCATGCGTGGAAGGATAAAGGTATTCTAGGGCAAATTGACCATGCATGGAACGATAAAGGGATTCTAGGGCAAATTGGCCATGCGTGGAAAGATAAAGGGATTCTAGGGCAAATTAGCCATGCATGGAAAGATAAAGGGATTCTAGGGCAAATTAGCCATGCGTGGAAGGATAAAGGGATTCTAGGGCAAATTGGCCATGCATGGAACGATAAAGGGATTCTAGGGCAAATTGGCCATGCGTGGAAAGATAAAGGGATTCTAGGGCAAATTAGCCATGCGTGGAAGGATAAAGGGATTCTAGGGCAAATTGGCCATGCATGGAAGGATAAAGGGATTCTAGGGCAAATTGGCCATGCGTGGAAAGATAAAGGGATTCTAGGGCAAATTAGCCATGCGTGGAAGGATAAAGGGATTCTAGGGCAAATTGGCCATGCATGGAAAGATAAAGGGATTCTAGGGCATATTGGCCATGCGTGGAAGGATAAAGGGATTCTAGGGCAAATTGGCCATGCGTGGAAGGATAAAGGGATTCTAGGCAAATTGGCCATGCATGGAAGGATAAAGAGATTAGGGCAAATTAGCCATGCGTGGAAAGATAAAGGGATTCTAGGGCAAATTAGCCATGCGTGGAAGGATAAAGGGATTCTAGGGCAAATTGGCCATGCGTGGAAGGATAAAGGGATTCTAGGGCAAATTAGCCATGCGTGGAAGGATAAAAGGGTTCTAGGGCAAATTAGCCATGCGTGGAAGGATAAAAGGGTTCTAGGGCAAATTGGCCATGCATGGAAAGATAAAGGGATTCTAGGGGTAAATTCTATAAATTATTGTGTGCTTTAGGCGAAGTGCTTTAGGTAAAGTATTCACAAAACTTTTATGTAGTACCTGTGGTAATATCCTCCAAATTTTTGATCTCAAGTTAATGCATATTTTAACATACGGTTCTGAGTTATGGGGTATCAATCCCATGCAAGTACAATAGAGGTTACAATTTGTTTACCACCAAATGCCATAAATATTCTGGCTCTAGGAGAGCTGGGGTGTTTTTCCTTTAAAATTCAAACAATACTTAAAGCAAATAACTTATTGGTTAAAACTTCTTACTCTTGATAAAAACAGGTACCAGACACATTGTTATGTAGAACAGAGGGTGTTGAAAATCAAAGGGTGCTATCACTGGAACTGTGTGTTAAATATATTTTGTATGAAACTGGGTTTGGCTATGTGTCGGAAGGGCTGGGAGAAGGGATCACTCCACATTTTAGGCAGCGAGTTTGTGACAGATAGAACTGGTTGAGTGATATCAATTCTAGAAGTTCTCTGCGTTGTTATGTACAATTTAAAACAGAAAGTTATGCAGAGCAATACCTACTATTTAATTATGTTTTTAAACTTAAAAATTGGTCTAAGATATTAGATGTGCTTGCCTTGATGTCAATAAAGACTGTTATCGCAGCACAACATATGACAATGAAGACTGTTATCGCAGCACAACATATGACAATGAAGGCTGTTATCGCAGCACAACATATGACAATGAAGGCTGTTATCGCAGCACAACATATGACAATGAAGGCTGTTATCGCAGCACAACATATGACAATGAAGGCTGTTATCGCAGCACAACATATGACAATGAAGGCTGTTATTGCAGCACAACATATGACAATGAAGGCTGTTATCGCAGCACAACATATGAACAAAGGTTTTGTCAAAAAAAGTTGGAGATGACTATCATTTTCTCTTGATTTGATCATTCCTTTCTGAATTCTATTGTAAATTTATTTCTAATTATTTCTTTCAACCTCCACAAGATCAAAATGCAATATTTTATTATCAGCTAGTTCTAAATACTTATTTTGCAATTATCACACTTTATTTTACATGCAATGGAAGCAAGGCAAGGTTTTTGTTTCTTTCTCATTGTTTATTTTCTTTGTAATTTTCTATGTACAACCTCAATCAGATCAGATGGCCCAGAGCACCAAAATAAATTGTACTGTATTATTGTATTGTATTCTATAAAATGAGAATGGATTTTTCCTTCATTTGGAGTGTTAATTACATAAGCAGATAGTCAAAGTGATGTAACACCTAATCTCAATATTAAACCAAAAACATTTCCAATAATTTAGAAACTAGCAATTCATTTTCAAAGAAATACATTATGACATCACACTGTCTGAGTTCGCTTGTTTTTTCTTTGGATTTGTTTCTTTGGGAGCGATTGTTTTTGAAAATTGGACGAGAAGTATGATCGGTGTGTTCGGGTAATCGAACAATCATACTTCTTCAGTGTGGGTTTGGGAGGTGGTTGTTTGTTGATTGGTTGTTTGTTGATTGGTTGTTTGTTACACTGCAAGGTCACTGTATTATTGTATTGTATTACATAAAATGAGAATTGATTTTTCATTCATTTGGAGCGAAATTTAAGCAGATAGTCAAAGTGATGTAACACCTAATCTCAATAATTAAACCAAAAACATTTCCAATAATTTAGAAACTAGCAATTCATTTTCAAAGAAATACATTATGACATCACACTGTACACTGCAAGGTCACTTTTCAACACACTGGTGAAATGCAAAACAGACTTAGATTTCACCATGGGTTATTCATCAATTTGTTTCTTTAATATTCCCCTATCATATACATCAAAATAAAAATTCATGGGAGTATTCCTTCAATAGTAAAATGTGTGGGTGTGGTATGATCTTAGATGCTGCATCATGATTTATCATCACCAATTACTAGAGCTGTGAACGTTTAGGAATTTTAGTAAACGTGTACACGCCAAAAAAAGCGAGCGTGTATCGTGTACACGTGTTTAGTACCGTAATTTTCGGAAATACACCAAAATTGCTCCAAAACTACGAGGTGAAGTAAAAAAAATTGCGCAACAAGTATGGCAAAAGTACTGACTCCATTGCCCAAATAGACGCTGAGCTTTGCTTTCCAAATCGTAAAAAGTTTACTTCTACAGTGTAAATCATCATTTTTATGGAAAATATGCATGGAAATTCAGTTTAGAAAAAACAGATAACTTCCTTTCAATGTCATGTACACTCTACATCGCGTAACTTTTTTGTCCTATTCCCTACGCCATTCAAAATTCTTCGTGAAAATCTTGCATACTAGGCCTATGATATACCTCGCCGTAAACATTTCAAAACTACGCCACCACCACCAGGAACTTCTGAAATACCAGTCTCTCTCGAAAAAATGGCCGTTATCTTTGCAACGCATGCAGAATTTCAGCTCCGTTAAAACCTTTTTCTGTTTGTTTATTATGCAATATTTTTTCTTTCTTGCAAAATTTATTTGACTCATCAGGTAATACTTACATGTAAATGTACTGATTGTCACGATTCAAGCATTTTTCAAGTGTTTTTTAGTCGATTTAACACCTTGTAAAACAGGCCTTGATTGCGTGGGATTTATAGCCTTATGGTCTAACGTTTAGGCCTATCGTTAGTTTCATTGTTTACTGCTGCACGTTAGCGGTGCATTTTACAAGTTAGATTACTCAGATTTTGGCGAAATCAAAGTGCATAATATCCCCATTAATTAGTGATTACTGCGCATTTTCCCACATTTAAAAAGGATTATGCTAATCAGGTTTACAGTTTGTAAAAAGTCATTGATTGGAATTTTGTCAGTCGAATGTGTGTGATTTGAATCATGACTGATCATATTGATTTTCAACAGCAAGACTGACTATGAAAAACGATTACTTGCAATGAAGTATTTAGTAAACGTTTACAAGATTTGCAAGCGTGTAGCGTGTACACGCTAAACGGTCACAGCTCTACCAATTACCACTTGAAAAGTAAGTGCAGATCATGACCATGACCCCCCCTCCCCCACTCCCTCAACAAACACACATTTCATTTATAAATGACTTTTCTCCCCATAACACTTCCAAATAATATTCTTTACAAGCTTCTTGAAAAATAAACTATCAACAATTTTGCACAAAATTGTTGGAATTTGTTTATTTAAAACGATGGGTAAATAGTACTGAACAAATGGTGCAGCAGAATGCTAAGTGAATGTGTGTGTAGTGGTTCATACATAATTGAAGTGCTACCTCAGAATGGAAGGTGTTGATAATCTCAGAAAACTGTTCAATTTTCTCAGCATCATTCATCTCCTTTCCTTTGACATCAAGCTCCACGAAACCCTCCTTTTCTTGCACCTATAAATTAGGAAGAAAAAATGAGATTGATTGGAATTTGTCAGCACATCATAGTGATGGCTATATTTTGCAATATAATTCAGCTATAATGCTAATACATAGATTTATAAAGCATTTTTTGTTTTTTGTTAAGGCCTCAAAGCTCTGAACCTTGTGTGCCATTGTCTCACAAGAAGAAAACTTTCAAAAATCCCCAGGGACTATTTCCTGGGGACATCACTGAATGACATTATTGAGTATTCAGCCATAGCCATCATTTATGCAAATAAGCTAATTAGTATGCACACACTACCCCTAATCATGCTCATTGATCATTACCTACTGTATGTCCTCTACCCCTATGCCAAGTCACATGAATGTACACCATTCATAACTTAAGTTATGAAAACTGTAACCAAAACTTTACCGGATGCCGATGCCGACGCCGAACAGCACCCCTACACCAATGTACACCATTCATAAATGAAGTTATGAAAACTTTAACCAAAAACTTTAACCTGACAAATATTTTCATTGTTATGCAAATAAGCTAATTAGTATGCACACACAACCTCCCCAATCATGCTCATTTGAACAGTACCCATGTCCACTACCCCTATGCCAAGTCACATGAATGTACACCATTCACAAGTTATGAAAACTTTAACCAAAATCTTTAAGCAAAAACTTTTAACCAAAACTTGTATCTAACAAATGTTTTCATTGTTATGCAAAGAGGTTAATTAGTATGTACACACAACCTCCAATCATGCTCATTTACCCAACGCAAAGTTACATGAATGTACACCATTCATAATTTAAGTGATGAAAATTCTAACTGGACGCCGACGCCAATGCTGGGGTAGAATAGCTCTATTATTCTTCGAATAGTTGAGCTAAAAATAGAAAACCAGAGCATCACTGATGCAGAAGCTCAATGCTTTAAATTTTGAGTAATGATTTTAAGTGTCAGCCTGTTGATTTGTTGTCAATAAAAGAAAGATGACATGATGAAGGTTATTGATGTCAAGTCCCAGTCCTTTAAAATAATGTGCCATGTTTTTCTATTGAGAAAATATTGATTGTGTGTAGTTGAGAGCTTTTTAATGCAATTCTTTATATTTCTGTCCTAAATTTCAGTCACTGAAAATCATCAAACTGACCAGTTTCTCCTGCTATACTTCGATTGAGCTACTATATCTGATGGAGATTAAGTTCAAAACTTCTTTGTAATATTCAACTGCTTCCATTCAAATACACAGGTAGAAATTTAAAAAAAACAATTATTTAACAACTTAACATATGGAGAATGATAGGTTTTATAGTTGTTACAGTATGTCACAAAATACAAATAATGACAATTCCATTGTTTATTACAGCAAGGCCTTAAAAATTAAATATGATATAAATTAATCAATTTTTCAATGATTGTGATGAAAATATTTACTATTTCATATTTTGCAGAATATTTTTTTCCAGTAAAGCTTAAGTCAAATTAATGTTTGTTTGTTGGATGAGGGTTTAACGGCACCACGGCAACGAGGGTCACATTAAGCTCAAATTAACCATCCATATATCTACCACCACCACTCCAAGGTGCTACCTCCTAGGGAGGTACCACCACCACTCCAAGGTGCTACCTCCTAGGGAGGTACCACCACCACTCCAAGGTGCTACCTCCTAGGGAAGTTGGTGCTACCTCCTAGAGAGGTACCACCACCACTCCAAGGTGCTACCTCCTAGGGAGGTACCACCACCACTCCAAGGTGCTACCTCCTAGGGAGGTACCACCACCACTCTAAGGTGCTACCTCCTAGGGAGGTACCACCACCACTCTAAGGTGCTACCTCCTAGGAGGTACCACCACCACTCCAAGGTGCTACCTCCTAGAGAGGTACCACCACCACTCCAAGGTGCTACCTCCTAGGGAGGTACCACTGCCACTCCAAGGTGCTACCTCCTAGGGAGGTACCACCGCCACTCCAAGGTGCTACCTCCTAGGGAGGTACCACCACCACTCCAAGGTGCTACCTCCTAGGGAGGTACCACCTCCACTCCAAGGTGCTACCTCCTAGGGAGGTACCACCGCCACTCCAAGGTGCTACCTCCTAGAAAGGTACCACCTCCACTCTAAGGTGCTACCTTCTAGGGGGGTACCACCACCACTCCAAGGTGCTACCTCCTAGGGAGGTACCACCACCACTCCAAGGTGCTACCTCCTAGAAAGGTACCACCTCCACTCTAAGGTGCTACCTTCTGGGGGTACCACCACCACTCCAGGTACTACCTCCTAGGGAGGTAGGTGCCACCTCCCAGAAAGGTACCACCTCCACTCCAAGGTGCTACCTCTAGGGGAGGTACTACCTCCTAGGGAGGTACCACCGCCACTCCAAAGTGCTACCTCCTAGGGAGGTACCACCACCACTCCAAGGTGCTACCTCCTAGGGAGGTACCACCACCACTCCAAGGTGCTATCTCCTAGGGAGGTACCACCACCACTCTAAGGTGCTACTTGCTTGGCATAAGTATCATTACTGGAAACAATATCTATTGAGATAAGGAATTTAAGGAATTTCCAAATACAGTAATATATCTATGTTTCAAATAAGCATGTAGTGGTCTGCTGGTCTATTCATGCAGGATGGCCAGTCTGATCTTGACGGCTGGTTAATTACCTGATGTCTATTCATGTACGATGGGCAGTTTGATCATGAAAGAAAATAGCTGAGGGAAGTTTGTGCTTACTGGGGGTGTAACATGACATCATTGAGTATCTACAAAAATCTCTAAAAAGATGAACAAATTTTATCTTTTTTTAGCTATATCTACAAAATTACAATGATTTACACCTAACAAAATACAAGAAAAAGTGAAATTCTTGTTCGATTTTATAACCTCAACCCAACACTCTTGTATTGGTTGAGCTAACAAAAAAAAGAATGCAGTCTTGATTTAATTCATTTCTTCACAAACTTTGCTCTTAATATACAAAGATGTCTCCATAACAGAACAAGATTCACCATTTTTTTCCTTTTATTATCCACTTTTATATAAGATAAGCATGCTTGACTACTGAACTAATCCTTTAACTGTCAGTTACAGTAATTTACTCACCAACAACTCTAGCTCTTCCTCTGCCAACACTTTCCGAATACCCACAATGCAATCTTCAATGGAACTCTTCTTGCCAGACACGATGCCATTCTCCAAACACAGATTCTTAAAATGTTGCATGGCTTGCTCATAGGCCAGTTTGGTTTCATGAACTAACTGCAGGCTGGGGTTGCATTGCTTAAACATGGAATCTATTTGTGGTACTTCAGTGCTTTCCAAAGGCACATACTCATCTAGACGAGGTTTCTTCAATTTTAATATCCTCTGTTTTGGTCTCCTGATGGCAATCGTGTCCATCTTTTGTTCAGCTTGATCCTTCAATTTACGTTCGATGAGATGACGAACTAATGCTTGAATTGCTGCATGGACACCTCCATCAGATTCCTTTGCGGACACAGCAACGCTAGATAGAAAACAATGTCATAAGTATTCGGTCAATTGAATGACATATTGAATTAAGAGACCTCCATGGCAGTGTTGTAAAGTTTCAACTTCCCAATCTAGCATCCCGGGTTTGCTCCCCGGTGGGTTTCCAACCAGTGCTCCACAACTAGTTAATCAAATGGCCATAAGCGTCTTCATGTACTCCAATGGAGGTCTGTGGTGATTATAAACTTTGGTAAACATAAAGCTATAGAAAAATTACTTTGGCAAAGTTCTGTGTGCACTCATTTCATTGTACCTTAAAAGAAAACTAAATACTACTTAGATCAGTCTTTTAAATTGGAAAAAAAAAAGATACAAACTTTTGCACATCACTTTAAATTTGAGGCAGTGAAATTAACGAAAATCTCCTTTCTATATCGATGTAAATCAAGGGCACGTATGATCCAAAACCAAAAAAGAGCATAGCAGTGGTCAATTAGACTTTACTGACCCCTTGACCGCTAAGCAAATTATAAAAAAAAAAAAAAATGGCAACAATGATTACACAAATGGTTTTGTTTGTTTGTTTGTTTGTTTGATGAGGGCTTAACAACACCACGACAACATGGGTCAAATTATGCCTGAGAGGTCAGATCATTCTAGAGGTAGTAAGGAAAGGAAACAGGAGGAGAATGAGAGAAATTCAAGAACAAAAAGTCAGAAAGCTGTGATCGAGAGAGGAGGTGCATGGGTGAAACAAAAACAAGTGGAGAGGGGGTGGAAGAGGAGAATTAAATATGGTTGTAGAGGGAAGCATGATGAAGGAAGGAGATCATTTTATCCGGATGATTTTTCTGAAAGAACTCAGCAATTGAGTTGTGGGGAGCAAGGGAAGCTCTATAGGAAGCTTATACAGGGAGCAAGCAAGGAGAACGTGATGGGTTGTGAGGGTGCAGTGGCAATTGCTGCAGAGGGGTTGGGGGGAGCCAATAAGGAGGTGGGTGTGAGAGAGTTGGGTGTGACCAATTCTAAGATGAACGTTGTGAATACGAGAGAGGTTGTTGATGGTGGATTTGATCAGAATTGTGGGCTGGATAACATGGGAGTTTGTTATCAATTTGGGAGTTTCATGAGGTTTGCCAGCGGTCACGAACAAGGGAAGCAATAAGAAATTTGATGTCAGAGAGGGTTTTGGGAAAAGGGGTAGGGAGGAGGTTGAGGGCAAGCTTAGCGGCTGCATCAGCCCTGCCATTGCCAGGGATGCCAACATGGCTGGGTATCCAGAAGAAAAGAACACTTTTTCTGCAGAGGGTGGGAGAAAAGAGTTTCCAGAGGAGGAGGTGGCATGTGAGGTTATCCCATTTAAGATTGAGTAAAGAAGTAAGAACAGCCTTTAAGTCGGAGAAAATGGCAAAGTGGCTGAGTGGAGAGTACTCAATAAAGTTGAGGGCGAGGAGAATGGCCTTAGCCTCAGCTGAAAAGATGGATGAGTTAGTCGGGAAGTCTGTTACTGAGGGTGATGTCTTGGATGACGGCAGCAGCAGCTGTCTTGTTGCCTTCCTTGGAGCCATCAGTATAGATAGAAGTGTAATTTGAGAGTTGGTCTTTGATTTGGTTGTGAAGATTGATCAAGAGGTTAGGGTGGGTTTGAGTTTTGTGATGAGTGGAGAGGTCTAGGTGGACAGAGGGGAGGGGGGTGGCCCAAGGAGGAAAAGTGGGCCAGGAGTAGGTGCCGAGAGTGGCGAGGTTGATGCCGAGATGGAAGAGGTCTGATTTAATGCGTAAGCTGAAGGGAGGGGATAGGGTTTTAGTCCTATCAAAGAGGGTGAAGAAATTAGGGTACCTAATGGCTAAGCTTTCTACATCTAAGTAGAAAGGGGGGTTCGTTGGCCTCAACATTTAGGCTGGTGATTAGGGAGGTCCTGTAGGCACCTAGACAAAGCCTGAGGGCTTCATTTTGGATGGTGTTGATGTGGTTGAGGTATGAGTTGTGAGCGACACAGTAGACAATATTGCCATAGTCAAGCTTGGCACGAATGGTGAACCTGAAAATTTTGAGGAGAACATAGCGGTTTGCTCCCCAAGTGGTGTTGGAGATGGGTCGGTGAAGGTTTAGGAAGCTGTTGCATTTTAGTTTCAGGTAGGTGATGTGTTGCTTGTAGGTGAGCTTGGGGTCTAGAGTTAGACCCAGGAACTTTGTGTGTTCAACTTTAGGAATGCGATTACCATTGAGCACAAAGTTCGGGTTGGGGTGGAGGTTGTTGAAATGACAAAAGTGCATGCAGACTGTCTTGTCTTTGGAGAATTTATAACCGTTATTGTTGCTCCAGACTTGCAGCTGGTTGAGGCTGATTTGGAGCCTATTTTCAACAATAGGAAAGCTAGGGGAGGAGTAGAAGATGGTGAAGTCATTCACGTAGAGGGTACGTTTGATGTTGGGGACAAGGTTATTCGCAATGTCATTAATGTTTAAATTGAAGAGAGTGGGAGAGAGGATGCTGCCTTAGGGGACGCCCTCTTCTTGGGAGTACGGATTGGAGAGGGTGTGGCCAATAAAACTTGGAACTGCCTGGGTGAGAGGAAGTGTTGAATAAAGATGGGGAGATGGCCTCTGAGGACGATTGTGTGAAGTTTGTGGGTAATGCCGTATTTCCAAGTAGTGTCAAAAGCTTTCTTGAGGTCAAAAAATATGGCAATGAGGTGTTCCTTTTTTGCAAAGGATTCCCGGATAGCAGTGTCGAGCGTAATTAACTGGTCTAGGGTATTGCGACGTTTTCGGAAGCCGCTTTGGTGAGGGGAGAGGATTCTCTTTGTCTCAAGGAACCAGTTTAGTCTCTGGTTAATGATCCTTTCCATAATTTTACAGAGACAGCAGGTGAGGGCGATGGGTTGGTAACTGGAGGGGTCCGTACCGTCCTTCCCCAGTTTAAGGACCCGGGTGACAATAGCTGTCCTCCAGATAGGGGGAAAGGAGTGTGAGGACCAAATGTGGTTGAAGATGGTGTTGTCAATAAAAAATCAGGAATATTGGAGTTCCCATGGCTACTTAAAATGTTTCTCCAGTCTAAAAATCCACAGACACCTTTGTTAAATAAAGAAAAGCAGTTTATGGTAACAACAATTACTTTGGGTCTGACTCTTTTTAGTCACATAAGAAGGATGTTCCCATCTGAAACAACATAGAAAGAGTTTGACATCAATATTTTTTACCATCCTACAAAGCCATGCTGATTAGAACATTCCTCCAGCCTCACTACTTCCTCCGGTTTCTCTTCTTCTGCCTGTTCCTGTCCTTCGCTATGATTCTGGTTCCCTTTCATCTGCTCTACAACTTGATCCTTGCCCTCTTCAATACTTTCCTGAGCATTCTCTTCATCCTCCATACTTGCTTTACCTTCCAAATCCGTTTTTTCTTCCTCTTTGCTACTTTGAGTGAGTTGTACATCTGGGTGTACTTCCTCTTCTGTTCCTGCTCCCTGGTGATCTGGAGAAGTACTACCCTCTTCTTTGCTCCTTGAAGTATCTTCATCACTCTCTTTGTTGAGATTCTCATCTCTCATAGCCAATTTATCTTCAATCTAACAATGAAATTATGAAAGAAATTTTCCTGCAAATTTTCATTTCATTTATATGGTGGAGAACTATTAAACAAACAAATTGGAAGAAAAGCCATATTGATATCATATTCCGTTTATCACATTTCAAAGATTTAACCACGATGTTGAAAAGAAACCTTGGGGTGTGCAATGTGATGTCATAATTGCATATCCAAGATAATTTTTATTTTTAAACCAATGTGATGTCATAAGCATATTCTGATTTCAGTTATTTCCAATGGCTAGACCTAGCAAAATTCATGTGTGCCCGAATATGATTTTCAGTTGTCCCAGGCAACCCAGCAAGTGATATGTTAATCCTAGAGTGGGAAATTTCAAACTACTTTAAAATAAGGAATTTCCTAAACACTACAGCATATCTTACAATATCAAATTTATTTCCCAGTAAAAGCACTGGTATCTGAGCTGAGTCCACCCTGGTACAATCTGTGATGACTTCTTGACCTTTTCTTGTTTGCTTTTCTTTGCTTGTGGTGAAGACTGCATGATTTAGGATGTCCTGTCTCCACGTTCCTGCTAATTCCACACTCTCTGGGTCTGATATATTCACCACAACTACAAAGACAAAATTTGAAACAAGAGAATTCAAAGAACATTAACTGTACAAAAACGATAAAGTTTGTTAAGGTCTATGAAAGGGTAGCGACAACATTAGCTAACTTGCCTTTAATGGAGGAGATGGGTCACATAGTGTGGGACATTCAAGTTCTCTTTACAATGCCCCATAAGTTGAAAGAATAAGATTAAATCATTGTTTTAAAATAAATATATAAACATAAATAAACATACTGTATATCTCAATTTGGCATTATAACATTTATTTCCACTATATACAATAACTTAATTTGGTTTATTGAAGACATTTAATAAACCGTAATATTTTTAATTTATCCTAAAATTTACCTTCTGTACATCAAGTTCCCTTGGAATGCCTATACAGGGTGAATCCAGTAGCGGATTATAATGAACAAAAGAAGGCAATCTCTCCCAGCCCTAAATGTTAACCGCCCCTAAAAAAAATTAAATTTGAATTGTGTTATCATGTTTTTTCTTCAGCTGTTTGGTAAACAGGTACAAATATTGTGGCTCATTCTTTGTTTGTTTGTTTGTTTGTTTAATAAGGGCTTAACGGCACCACAACAGCAAGGGTCAAATTGTGCCTGAGAGGTTAGATTATTCCAGAGGTAGGAAGGAGAGTAAACAGGGGGAGATTGAGAGAAACACGAGAACTAAAGACCAGAAAGCTGGGATCGAGAGAGGAGGTGTATAGGTGGACAAAATAATGTAGAGAGAGAGAGGGGGTGGGGAAGGAGGACTATTGGTTGTAGAGGAAAGCATGATGAAGAAAGGAGATCATTATATCCTGAGGTTTTTTTGGAAGAGCTCGGCCACTGAGTTGTGGGCAGTGAGGGAAGCTCTGGGAAGGTTGTACAGGGGACAAGCAAGGAGAATGTGATGGACTGTGAGGGTGCAATGGCAATTGTTGCAGAGGGTGAGGGGAGCCAGTAAGGAGGTGGGAGTGAGTGAGGTGGGTGTGACCTATTCTAAGGCGGGTAATGTGGATGTTGTCGGCACGGGATACATTGTGAGTAGTGGATTTGATCGGAATGGTGGGCTGTTGACGTGGAATTTGTTATCAATTTGGGAGTCCCATGAGGTTTGCCAGCGGCCACGAACAAGGGAAGTAATAAGCGGTTTGATGTCAGAAAGGGTTTCAGGAAAAGGGGTAGGGAAAAGGGTAAGGGCAAGCTTAGCAGCTGCATAAGCCCTGTCATTGCCAGGGATGCCAACATGGCTGGGTATCCAGGAAAAAAGAATATGTTTCCTATGGAAAGAGGGCAAAAGGAGTTTACTGAGGATGAGGTGAGATGTGGAGTTATCCCATTTAACATTGAGTAATGAAGTAAGGACAGCCTTGGAGTCAGAGAAAATGGCGCAGTGGCAGTACTTAATAAAATTGAGGGTGAGGAGAATGGCCTTGGCCTCGGCTGTGAAGATGGATGAGTAGTCGGGAAGCCTGCTACTGAAGGTGATGTCTTGGATGACGGCAGCAGCAGCTGTCTTGTCGCCTTTCTTGGAGCCATCAGTATAGATGGAGGTACAGTTTAAGAGTTGATCTTTGATTTGGTTGTGGAGGTTGATGAAGAGGTTAGGGTGGGTTTGGGTTTTGTAATGAGTGGAGAGGTCCAGGTAGATAGTACGGAGGGGGTGGCCCAGGGAGGAAAAGTGGGCCAGGTGAAAGTGCTGAGAGTGGTGGGATTGATGCCGAGATGGAGAAGGTCTGATTTGATGCATAAGCTGAAGGGAGGGGATAGGATTTTAGTTCTATCAAAGAGGGTGGAGAAGTTGGGGTATCTAATGAGGTTGTAAACAGGGTTCTAGGTGTTGGTGAAGGCTCTAAAAGTATAGGAGAGGCTAAGCTTCTACACCTTAGTAGGAAGGGGGATTTGTTGGCTTCAACATGAAGGCTCGTGATTAGTGGGGGGGGAGGGGGGGGGTCCTGTAGGCACCCAGACAAAGCCTGAGGGCTTCATTATGGATGGTGTTGATGTGATTGAGGTAAGAATTGTGAGCGACACAGTTGGACAATATTGCCGTAGTCAAGCTTGGCACGAATGGTGAGCCTGAAGATTTCGAGGAGAGCATGCTGGTTCGCAACCCAAGTGGTATTGGAGAGGAGGCGGAGAATGTTGAGGGAGCTGTTGCAACTCTGTTTCAGGTTGGTGATGTGTTGTTTGTAGGAGAGCTTGTGGTCTAGAGTTAAACCCAGAAACTTAGTGTGGTCAACTTTAGGGATGCGATTGCCATTAAGCACGAGGTTCGGGTTGGGGTGGAGGTTGTTGAAATGACAGAAGTGCATGCAAACTGTCTTGTCTTTAAAGAATTTAAAACCGTTGTTGTTGCACCAGGCTTGCAGCCAGTTGAGGTTCAGTTAAAGCCTATTTTCGACAAGAGGAAAGCTTGGGGAGGAGTAGAAGATAGTGAAGTCATCCACGTAGAGGGCATGTTTGATGTTGGGGCCAAGGTTGTCCACTATGTCGTTAATGCTCAGCTTGAAGTGAGTGGGAGAGAGGATGCTGCCTTGGGAGACGCCCTCTTCTTGGGGATAGGGATTGGAGATGGTGTGGCCAATACAAACTTAGAACTGCCTGGGTGAGAGGAAGTTTTGAATAAAGGTGGGGAGGTGGCCTCTGAGGCCGATGGTGTGAAGTTTGCAGATAATGCTGTATTTCCAAGTAGTGTCAAAAGCTTTTTTGCAAAGGATTCCTGGATAGCGGTGTCGAGTGTTATTATCTGGTCCAGGGTATTGCAACATTTCCGGAAACTGCTTTGGTGAGTGGAGAGGATTCTATTGGTCTCAAGGAACCAGTTTAGCCTCTGGTTAATGATCCTTTCCATAATTTTACAGAGACAGCAAGTGAGGACGATGGGGCGGTAGCTGGAGGGGTCGGTACTGTCCTTTCCCGGTTTGGCGACGGGGGTGACGATAGCTGGGCAGATAGGGGGAAAGGAGTGTGATGACCAGATGTGGTCGAGGATGGTGAGTAGGGTAGTGGTGGCCTTGTTGGGGAGGTGTTTCAGGAATTGGTAGGGAATGTTATCTGGGCCCTTGGAAGTGCAGCCAGCATCATGGATGGCTTGATTTAATTCAGAAAGGGTGAGAGGGGTGTTATGGCTCTCGGTGTTTTTGGAGGGAAAGGTGATACTCTGGGTTTCATCATGAGCTTTTTTGGCTTTGAAAGCATTGGGGTAGTTGGCCGAGGACAAGATGTTGCTGAAATAGGCAGCAAGGTGGTTAACGATGTCCTTTTTTGTGGTGAGAAGGTTACCATTTCAGGAGACATGGGAAATGGGAGACTTGCTCACCCTGCCATGGAAGCTGTTAACCATTCTCCGAATCTTCCTAGTGGGGTGTTGGTGGTGAGAGAAGAGATGAAGTTGTTCCAAGTGTTGGTTTTACTGTCCTTGATAGTGCGCCTGGCTTTGGCTTGGCTGATGCCAAAGAGGTTGAGGTTGTGGGTGGTTGGGTTAGTTTTGAAGTTCCTGAGGGTCATTTTCCTGCTCTTCATGGCGGTTTTGCAGTCATCAGTGAACCAGAAGTTGGGAGGTGATTAGGGGGTTTGGAGGTTTTGGGAATGGAGCAGGTGGCGATGTTGATAAGGATGTTTCTGAAAACTGACATGGGATCATCCTCCTCAAGGAGATGGGGGGAAAGGTGTGAGTCGCAAAGGGTTTCAAAAAGGGGCCAGTTGGCCTGCTCGAGGTTCCAATTAGGGGTGTGGCTGGTGGGGGTTTTAAGGTTGGAGTGAATAAGAAGAGGGTAATAGTCACTACCACAGAGATCAGCAGTGACCTTTCAGGTAAAATCGAGGAGGAGGTTAGGGGAACAGATAGACAGGTCAATACAGGTAAGGGAGCCTGTGGCAGGATGAAGGTAGGTCGGGGAGTTAGTCTTGAGCAAGGACAGGTTGTGCTGTCAAAGAGTGTTTACGACGAGCTTGCCTTTGGGGGTGATGGTGTTGGAGCCCCACAGGGGGTTGTGGGTGTTGAAGTCACCAAGAAGGATAAAGGGGGTGGGAAGCTGAGAGATGAGGTTGTTAAGGCTGATTGGTTAAATGTTGGCTTTAGGGGGAGATAGATATTGCAAAGAGTGATGGTTTTGTGGAGGGAGATAGATATACAGATGGCTTGAAGGTCGGTGTTCACATGAACTGGGCTGTGTGCGATATCGTGTCTAACGAGAATGGAGACGCCCCTACAGGCCCTGTCAGCATCCACTTGAAGTTTATGGTAGCAAGTAAAGTTGTTGAGGGAGTAATGGTCAGTGGTTTTTAAGAAGGTTTCTTGTAGGCAGAAGATGACTGGGTTGAAGGTGGTGGCCAGTAGGTCGACTTCTTCCGAATTGGCCTTAAGGCTTCTGATGTTCTATTGTATAAAGTTGTGGGTGTTATTGTAATTGTTTGTGGTGCACGCCATAAGGAGGCAGGGGGTTATCTGGAGGAAGATCTGTTGGGTCTGAGTTGGCTTGTTTTTTCTTTGGATCTGTTTCTTTGGGAGTGATTGTTTTTGAAAGTTGGACGAGAAGTATGATCGGTGTGCTAAGTAATCGAACAATCAATATTCTCTTCAGTGTCATACATGTGGGTTTGGGTGGTGGGCTGTTTGTTGATTGGTTGTTTGTTGATTGGTTGTTTGTTGATTGGTTGTTTGTTGGTTTGTTGATTGTTAGCCTGGTTGGTTTTAGTTTGATGTATGATGGTATAAGAGGCGTTGGTGTAGGGGACAGCGGGGGCTTTAGAGAAGGAAGGGAGGTTGAGGAGAGAAGTGGTGGTGGAGCTGGTTTGGGTTTTGGGTGTGGTTGGGTTGTTGGCAATGGTGATGGGCTTAGGACTAGGTAAGAAGAGCCAGGTGAGGTCGGTTTGGGCATGTGAGTCAGTTTTAGTTGTGTTAGTTGTGTTAGGGGGGGCCGGTATTGGTGCTAGAAGAGACTGCGCTTGCGTAGGAAGGCTTGGTGTGGAGGGAAGCGAGGAATTGTTTCCTGGCCTCTGGGTATTACGTTATGTTGGGATTAAGGGTTTTAAATTAAGTTATTTGTTTTTACTGAAACCAGGTGGGGTTGTCTTTCAAGAAGGAGGGATGGTTGGCTGGGTGATTACCGTGGCAATTTGTTCAGAGTGGGTTGTGGCTCATAGCTTTAGTTGATATTACATCATGGTATTATTGATTAAGGACACAGATTTAGTGGCACAGATAACCAGACAACCGTGCATAGCACAGGAAGAGTCACTTTCTAGGGAGCAAGAACCCAACAAATTTCAAAAGAAAAAATGCACTGGTAAATCAAATTTCCATAAGACGTTACTGCAAATCAGGACTCCCTCAATTTTGGGGAAATCTCCTTCAACTTTGGGGAAATCTCCTTCAACTTTGGGGAAATTTTCTTCATTTTCTGGAAATGAATTTCTTCAATTTTTATTGGCAATATTGTCAAATTTCACTACAATTTCCAATAAATTAGCCAAATTTTCCTTCAATTTGACCCATTTTGTGTTTATTTCCTCATTTTTTACCTCCCAATAGGAAAGAAAACCGCCCTACCCCGTTACATCTATTTCAGGGACGCAAAGATAATTCATTCCAGAAAGCTTTGATCCACTCCAAATTGATATTGAGACCCTCAAAATTATTTTCTGCTCCTGAATCTAACAAGGCTTAATCTTGTGGGGATGTGCACATGTTTTGATGTAAACATATACATGTAAACATATACGAGTAAACATATACATGTAAACATATACATGTAAACATATACATGTAAACATATGATTAAACATTCTGGACATCTTACCGACGGCTGCATCAACATCTTTGTAGTAGCTCTTTCGTAGATCTACTTCTTCTCGACCTGGTAAATCCCAGATAGCAATGGACACAATTGTATTCTCTGGAACATTCAATTTCTTCACAACATTTTCTGTTAAAGAGGACACAAATTCTCATACTTTTTAAGTAAAGCCCCAGAATGAATCATTTTCACTTGTAAGGAAAATGTGTTATCATATGTAAGAAAGGAGATGGTGATGATGATGCCTTGATCACTTAATAATTAACAAATAATATTAATTAAGCAATACAAAATAATGGTACATAAATAAGATTTAAGAATAATTCCTAGCATTCACTAAATTACGATAGTGCTTACAAAAATCAATTGTCCAATGACCACACACACCTAAACAGAATCCAAGTCCTAGGAACTATCTATGTCAGAGCAGGCAATAAGTCACCAACAACAAGTCATTCTTAACCTGCTATGAGTGCAACGAGGAAACAGCAGATGCCATGGTGGTATGACCCGACCTAGGAAGGACCCGACCTAAAAAGGAACCTAGGCCTCTTGGCTAAATGGTGCAAACTCTACCACAAAGCCAACCTGTAAGGTTGCTTATCACATCGTACCATTCAATTTGTCATTCTCATGCTTGCCCTACGGGTCACATGATAACAAGGAATATTACAGTTGTTAGAAGGGAGCAAAAATGAAGACTACAGAGAGAAAGGAGACTAATGAAATAATTAGACTCAAGTCATAGAGCAGGCCGCTGAATCCATCCAGCTTGAGGACCATGAAAGTTAGAACTTCAAGAGGACATGGCATAGTCCTGCAAGGTATCATCAAGTTGAAGTGTATATCTATATACGCATGGAACCCTTATGAAACCTTTTTTACAGTCACTGTAGTGATGTTAAGATGGACTACCTCAATTTGTCACCACAAGTTCTGCCAATCAGTCCATCACTAACAGAACACAAGTATTTCTGCTTAAGTCACAATGAAAAGTTTAGTTCAGAATATTGTATCATGCCTTACCCATAAAATTCAAAAGAATACGTAAGGGAAATGATGATTGTTTTAATAGACATTGATATCAATTTAAATTGACATTTACTCACCAATGCTCACCGTTGTGGTAGGTCTGTAACTATAATCAAACTGGTTTTTGAAATACCTCAGAAATATACTTGTTTTTCCAACTTCCACATCCCCTTTCAAAAAAAGAAGAAATGCAGAAGATTATATTTGATTGTTCTATTCTTTCAAATACGATTAAAGCATCTTGCAGCTTTCTAGCAGTTATTATTCTTGGATGGGTGAATGTTAATTTTCTCAGAAAGAATATAACTTCCAAAAAAATAAAAAAATATTTTGATTAGATGTCCCATGAACTCCCATGTTTACTGTGTGGTATTCATCTCGAGTTTTTTTGATAATAATTGTTCCTTTAAAGAAATATTCCCATGTTTTTAGAGGAATATTCCCATGTTTTCACAGGAATATTCCTATATTTCTAAAGAAATATTCCCATATTTTTAAAGGAATATTCCCATGATTTTAAAGGAATATTCCCATGATTTTAAAGGAATAATCCCATGATTTTGAAGGAATATTCCATGATTTTGAAGAAATATTCCCATAATTTTAAATGAATATTCCCATAATTTTAAAGGAATATTCATGATTTTAAAGGAATATCCCGTGTTTTTCTTAACCTTTCATGAGCAAGATTATAGAGAAACAATTTTGTAGAAAAATCAAGTTGATATGTTATTCCTACCAGGAGATTTTTTAATTTTAAGGTTTA
The DNA here is from genome assembly GCA_020152595.1 of Chiridota heheva. Taxonomy (NCBI): domain Eukaryota; kingdom Metazoa; phylum Echinodermata; class Holothuroidea; order Apodida; family Chiridotidae; genus Chiridota; species Chiridota heheva. Next base: position 1,404,031 of record JAIGNY010002337.1, read on the forward strand.
CAAAAAATGCTAATAAGCGAATAGGAAAAGGCTCAGTATGACATCACAGCCATACCATTCTCCCACAAAGTTGATGTATTTCATTAAAATCTATCATCCTTTTTTATGAGTAAAACTTACTAGAAAAATAAATTGACGAAAGTTAGGTTTTTATATACATTGCCAAATATACCTTACTTCAATAACTTTTGGAAAATTGTTTCTAATCATACAGAAACAACAACTAATGTTCAAAGAATTACATCAACATTTGCAATAGAATTGTCTCTAGACATCATCAAACACGAATTCATCATACTGTACAAAAACTTTAAAATGCAATATGGAAATCTTTAAAAATCAAAATCTCCTAAACGGAATATGATATCAACCTAATTTTTGTACCAAATTGGCTCTAAAAGTATGATCTTTCAAATAACATTTTACAAAAAAAACTATAAGAATATTACAAAAATCTTGGGAATATTACAAAACCATAGGAATATTACAAAAACCATGGATTACAAAAGCCATGGGAATATCACAAAAACCATGAGAATATCACAAAACCATGAGAATATTACTAAAACCATAGGAATATTACAAAAACCATGGGAATATCACAAAAACTATGGGAATATTACAAAAACCATGGGAATATTCCTTTAAACCATGAGAATATTACAAAAACCATGAGAATATTACAAAAACTATGGGAATATTACAAAAACTATGAGAATATTCCTTTAAACCATGGGAATAATTATAAAAACCATGGGAATATTATAAAAACCATGAGAATATTCCTTTAAACCATAGGAATATTACAGAAAAAAGATGGGAATATTACAAAAACTATTGAATGTTACAAAAACCATGGGAATATTACAAAAACCATGGGAATATTATAAAAACCATGGAATATTCCTTTACACCACAGGAATATTACAAAAAAAATATGGGAATATTACAATAACCATTGATTATTATAAAAACCATGGGAATATTACAAAAACCCATGGGTATATTATAAAAAACATGGGAATATTCCTTTAAACCATGAGAATATTACAAAAAACCATGGGAATATTCCTTTAAACCCTTATCTACCCACTGTGGTGTAGCGGTTATCATACCTGTCTACAGACCACGAGGCCCTGGCTTCAAGCCTGGGTTGGGTAGACACGCCAGTGTACCACAACTGGTTATCAAAGGCCGTGGACATTGACTTGGTTGTCGATGTTATGTTTGTCCGTACGTCGTACCTGTCTTGTCGTCCGGGTCGTATTAAGCGTTTCGTGATAGCATTATTACTATCATAACCGAATACACAGGCGACGGCCTCGTCATTGTACTTGTGTGTTCACTCGTAAACCATGGGAATATTACAAAAAAAACATAGGAATATTACAAAAACCATGGGAATATTACAAAAAAACATGGGAATATTCCTTTAAACCATGGGAATATTACAAAAAGCCATAGGAATGATACAAAAATAAAACCATAGGAATATTACAAAAACCATGAAAATATTACAAAAACCATGGAAATATTCCTTTAAACCATGAGAACATTACAAAAAACCATGGGAATATTACAAAAAACCATGAGAATATTCCTTTAAACCATTGGAATATTACAAAAACCATGAGAATATTACAAAATCCAATAGAAATATTACAAAAATTATGGGAATATTACAAAAACCATGGGAATATTACAAAAACCATGAAAATATTACAAAAACCATGGGAATATTCCTTTAAACCATGGAAATATTACAAAAACTATGGGAATATTCCTTTAAACCATAGGAATATTACAAAAACAGGAATATTACAAAAACCATGGGAATATTATACAAACCATGGATTACAAAAACCATAAGAATATTCCTTTAAACCATGAGAATATTACAAAAAACCATGGGAATATTCCTTTAAACCATGGAAATATCACAAAAAGCCATAGGAATATTACAAAAAAACATTAACCATGTTAACCATTCTCCAAATCTTCTTAGTGGGGGTGGGGGTGTTGGTGATGAGAGAAGAGATGAAGTTGTTCCAGGTCAGCAGTGACTCTCCAGCTAAAATCAGGGAGGAGGTTGGGGTGGGGGAACAGATAGACAGGTCAATACAGGTAAGGGAGCCTGTGGCAGGGTGAAGGTAGGTCGGGGAGTTAGTGTTGAGCAAGGAGAGGCTCTGCTAACGAAGAGCATTTTTGATGAGCTTGCCTCTGGGGGTGGTGGAATTAGAGTCCCACAGAGGGTTGTGAGCGTTGAAGTCACCAAGATGGATGAAGGGGGAGGGGAGCTGAGAGATGAGGTTGTTAAGGCTGGTTGGCTGAATGTTGGTGTTGGGGGGAGATAGATATTGCAAAGAGTGAAAGTTTTGTGGAGGGAGATAGATATACAGATGGCTTGAAGGTCGGTGTGCACATGAACAGGGCTGTGTGGGATATCATGGACTAACAAGAATAAAGATGCCCCCACAGGCCCTGTTGGCGTCTACTTGATGTTTGTGATAGCAAGCAAAAATGTTGAGGGAGTAATGGTCGGTGGTTTTCAAAAAAGTTTCTTGTAGGCAGAAGACGACCGGCTTGAAGGTGGTAGCCAGAGGGTCAATTTCTTCAGAATTGGCCTTAAAGCTCCTTATGTTCCATTGTATGATGTTGTGGGTGTTATTGTTATTGCTTATGTTGCACACCATTAGGAGGCAGGGGGTTATCTTGAGGAGGATCTGTTGGGTCTGAGTTGGTTTACTTTTTTTTTGGATTTGTCCCTGTTTCTTTGGGAACGGTTGTTTTTTAAAGTTGGACGAGAAGTATGTTCGGTAATCGAACAATCCATGTTCTCTTCCGTGTCATTTGTGTGGGTTTGGATGGTGGACTGTTTGTTTATTGGCTGTTTCTTGGTTTGTTGCTTGGATGACTGTAAGCCAGGTTGGATTGAGTTTGATGTTTGTTGGCATTAGAGGTGTTGGCGTAGGTGATGGCGGGAGTCTTAGAGGAGGAAGGAAGGTTAGGGGGAGTAGTGGTGGTGGTGGAGGTCGTTTGGGTAATGGGTGTGGTTTGTTTGTTGTCAATGGTGATGGGCTTAGGACTGGGTAAGAAGAGCCAGGTGAGGTCTGTTTGGGTATGTGAGTCAGTTTTAGTTGTGCTAGGGGGGGCAATATTGGTGTTGGAGGAGACTACGCTTGAGTAGGAAGGCTTGGTGTGGAGGGTGAAGCGAGAAAGTGCTTCCTGGCCTCTGGGTATGTGATGTTGGGATTAAGCCAGGTGGGGCAGTCTTTAGAGAAGGAGGGATGGTTAGCTGGATGAGTACCGTTGCAATTTGTGCAGTGTGGGGTGCTGGTGCAGGAGGTGCTGTCGTGATCTAGGGCTCCACAGTTGCCACAGCGCGCTTAGCTGCGGCAGGAGTTTTTTTCATGGCCATAACTCTGGCACTTATGACAACGGAGGGGGTTTAGGATATAAGGGGTGACTGGGATTCTCAGGTAGCCTGCTGTGATGTGGGAGGGGAGAGTTGGTGTGGAAAATGTCAGGAATATGGTGTTTGTGGGTGTTTCAGCACCGTCTCTCTTGAGGACGAGACAACGAGCTTCTGTGACGTTTTGGCTTGTCAATTCATTTAAGAGGTCTTCATCATTCAGGTAGGCCAGGTCTCTGGATCTGACCACACCTTTGCTGGAGTCTATGGAACGGTGGGGGGTGACGATAACGTTAATACCGGTATTGGCTAGGGTTTTGGTGTTGAGGAGGGTGGTGGCTTGAGTGTCTCTGGTGCAGTGCACCAGGAGATCGCTGGATCTGAGGGTGGAGACTTTAGGGAGGGTACCAACAAGGCCTTGGAGTGCTTTGTGGATTAGGAAAAGGGAAACTTTTTTGAAACTATCTTCTTTATTTGTGGCCTGTATTATAAGAATTTTAGGAATTGGGGCTAAATAATGGTCAATAGTGGTAGTAGGTGGGTCACGGGGAGGGGAGGGAGGGTCAAGATCAAGGTAAAGCTATTCGTCACCGTTAAAAAAAAAAACCAAGGGCCGAGAGACCAAAGCAGCTAGAAAAAAAGTCGCAGAAGTACTATATGAGAACCGCTACACTAGTAACGAAAGGGGCGAAAGTCTGGTCAGAACGAAAGGGAAATAAAAAAGAAACGATCTCACCGAGAACAGAAGCCCATCCACAGAAAAAAATCCGAAAATGAAGATATAAAACAAAAATTGGTGCAAAGTGAAGTGAAAACGGAGCGAGATAGTATGAGAGAAAAGAATCAGATGTCACGTCGCTCCCGTTGCACTTATCATGAACTTATGAATAATAATATATATATATATATATACTGTATATACATACATACATACATACATACATCTATACATACATACATACATACATACATACATACATACATACATACATACATACATACATACATACATACATACATACATACATACATACATACATACATACATTATAATATATATTATAATATTTATATATTTTATATATATATATATATATACATACATACATACATACATACTACATATATATTTACATATAATATATACACACACATACATACTGTACATTTGAAAAATGTTAGCCCAATTTTGTAGCTTTTTATTTTTATTTTTATATGCATTTCTGACAAATTTCCTTTCATCACAAGTTTAGTTTAAGTGGAAACTAAGATATTGATCATTTGAGTAATGAAAGCCAAATTAGAAAAAATTGGACAAAATTATGCAAATTAAGCAATTTTTGGCTTAATTTGGTAAACAAATAGGTCAATCTTTGCACAAGTATAAATTCTTGTAAATATTGAAAACAGAGATTTGTGTAACATATTTAGAATCTTTATCAACAAATTCCTTTCCAACAATGCTAGTCTACGATTTTTAGCAAGAAGGGACAGATGAAAAAGCACTAAAAATAATTTTAGTCAAATGACCCCTAAAAACCGCAGCAGAAAAATGATAGTGCAATATTCTCAGCGGGACTCAAACCTGGTGCGCTCGCATGATAGTTGTTGCGTTCACATCCACTGCACTACCTGGTCATTGAAAATGCTGTGGTGAAATTTAATTATTATAGGGAAGGATTTAAATAGAGGGCCGGGTATGCCTTTATTTATTTATCAAATGAAAGAAAATTGCAAGCAATTTTGAATGGCGATTCAATGAAGCATGTTGAATGTATGGTTTTGTTAAAAACCTTGAAGAAAAAAAATAGGGTCAAAAATGGCAGAAATTTATGAAATTTGAAAAAATTCTTCATAAAAAGATTGCAGGTAGGGATTATATAAATTAGACCAGAAAACAATAATATCATATCTTAGGACTTGCGTTTTTGATTATGAAGCAAAGTGTGATCTTGAAGTTATTGTAAGATTTAAAAGAAAAAACAATTTTTTGTCAATTTTTAAGTTTTACCTATTTTCAAGCTACTTTTCTCAAAATTATGTTATATGACTCCCATAAAAAGTTACATTTTGTGGAAGACATATTTGAGTACTTTAAAATGATACTAAGATTACTCCTATAGGACTTTGGTAAGGTCTCCATTTTATTATTAGAAAATGTGGTTTAAAAGCAGCGATAATATTGCCACAAGATAGAGTAAGGTTTAACTTAAGAATTCTGTATCATTTGTGCAGATAAGACTGAAATTAGACTACATGTAGCCGTGACATCACACCCTCAGATTCCTTAAAAGTCTTTTGAACATATTTTGTCTTGCCATTTTGTGTCTTAAAGTCATTGTATATGTCAGGATTTCAAGTATAGTACAACAGAATCTAGTAAGGGTAATTACAATTTACCACCTGAAGAAAGTTCAAGGGAAAATAATTCAAATTGTTAAAGAGTTAAATCTGTTTTCTACTACACCAGTCATTTACACAGATCAGACAAAACTTAAAACTTAACATAACATAACAAGATGACAGGCTAAGAAGGGTGAATCACCCCATAAAAAGCCCAAACTAATACCACCACATAATAATAATAATTAAACCAACTCAAATGCAAGAAATAACAGGAAGTCAAAGCATCACTACCAGATAGGAATTTAAAAACCTGAATCATATCGCCACATACTCTTCTCAACTCAAGTGTGGTCAAACCAAGAATTTGCAACCTAGAATCATAAGAGAGATTCCTTACTCCAGAAATAAGTCTAATGGCTCTTCGCTGAACCTGCTCCAAAATGACTTATCGTTCTCATAAAAGGGACTCCAAGCCTGAATAGCATACTCAAGTGAGGCCTTACTAACTGCTTATACAAATTAAGAACAACCTCTTTACCAAGAAAACAAAAATTTCTTCTAATCAACCAAGCATTCTATTTGCCCTTACAGCTGCTAAAGCACACTGTTTAGAAGGTCATAGATTACTAGTAATGACAACACCTAAATCCCTTTCTTGATCAACACAACCAAGATTTGAACCATTCATGTAGTAATCAAAAGCCAAATTGCTCTGACCAAAATGAATAACTTTGCATTTATCAACATTGAATAACATCTGTCAAATTTGGGACCAAGAAACTAACTTATCCAGATCAGTTTGCAACAGTGAAGAATCCCTAGCTTGAATACCTCTTTCACAAAATAAGATATTGAAGTAGTGTATGCAGTGCTTGACTGATATAGAAAGTCTTTTGTACAAGCCCTGATCATGGCATACCTTCACTTTCTCAAGAAACATTTGAAATAAATTTTATGAAAAATTAATTTTCTTGCTTTCCTCTCACTGTCCTCTTTGAAATGAGATGGATATATTTGACCATTGAACTTATGCTTCTTCAAGTTTAAATTACTTACCCACTAAGACAATTTTGAATCTTGGGATATCCGACGAACTACCAGCAATGATATCTGAAAAGATAAATGAAACTTAAGAAACAGCTTCAGATCATTTCTTTAGAGTATAATTTTTGAGTTGATTGAAAGCTTCAGCACATGTCTTCAGTATCTAAAGTGGTTTCATGTGCTGAAGAAAAAGTCAAAAGAGTGTAACTTAGGTGGCCTTTTCTCTACTTGCATCATGTATATAGACTACACATTTTTAACTCGCACCGAGAAGGCATTTACAGTAGTTCTTCGCAGTACGTTTATACTCCAATTGGAGGACTTTTAACGGAAGAAGAATAAGAAGAATTGACAATAGTTCTTTGTTAATACCGACTTGTCATTTCTAAACAGTTTTCATAGCAATGGACAGTTAAGACAACCATTCAACAGATTTCACGTAACACTCAAACGACAGCTTTTTTCAAACCCATACCATTTGTTAATGACAACAGACATACATGTACAAAACTTGCTCCGAAAAAGCTGGGAATTTCAGCACAGGAGGTGGGTAGTGATTTTGTAAGCAAAAATCGGGTGTCAAAGGAATTTATCTTGTGATTATCGAGAGTCATAAGTACAGGTACATGTAGGCCAGGGTATTTTTGTTGGAAAAGAAAAAAGTTCCTGTGGAAATGGTGGTATCGCATAGGGAGGAGCCTAACGTTAATGACCCCTGTGTTGGTGTTTCGAGTGTAGCATATACCCACCTCCTGAATCTTGTTATTTCCCAAGTTTTTGGAGCACTTTATGACCTCTGTTGTCGTTTTGATCTCTTCACAAATGGTGCAAATTTGAAAAAAACCTGTAGATGTTACGCAAAATCCGTTGAACGGTCGTTTTAATTGTCGATTGACCTAAAAATGGTGTATAATTTACAATCAGTCATTTGTTTATATTGATTTGTCATTTCTACATGGTTTTCGTAGCAATCGACAGTGGCACAACTCCACAGTGGCACAACTGCAGAATTCCCCGCATTTTTTAATGTTACTCTGTAGCAGGGCTACGCACTGATGACCTCGTAGCCTGTAGCCTGTGCCCAAAACATTTCTCAAGCTTTTCGACTTTAATTAAAACCTCCATCACGTAGCCCGTAGCCCTATTCAAAAGGAAAAAGGACACCTATGATTGTGTCGATCTTAGATTAAGTTAGAGAGTAAAAGTACCTCGTAGAGTGTGCTCAAAACATTCCCAAGTCTTCCGACTTTAATCAAAACCTGCACCACGTAACTTGTAGCCCTATCCAAAAAGACACCCAATTATGTAGCTCGTAGCCCATTCCAAAGAACACCTGGACAAACGAATGGGCTTTCATATAGCCCGAAGCACACAACTTACCCTGTATTCAAACCTCCAAAATACATACTTAAAATAAATCAACTTAAAAGACAAAGAAAAATATCAAAATTGTTGGTATATTCATGACAGACTGTGTAACCTCTTCATTATCTGAGTATACTTTCGGAACATCATGGTATCCTGCAGTTACTCCTTAACAGTTAAAATGACAGTTCAACGGATTTTGTGTAACACTCAAATGACAGGTTTTTTCAAGCCTGCACCATTTGCAAAATGATCGTTAATGACAACAGAGGTGAAAAAGTGCTCTAAAACTGAGAAAATATAACAACATTCAGAAGGTGGATAGTGATTTTTTTAATTAAAAATCTGATGTGGAAGGAATCTATCTAAGATTTTCAGAAGTCATAAGTAAGGATAGACCAGGGAATTTTTGTAGGAATGAATTTCCCGTCAAAATGACAGTATCGCTACCGTATAGGGAGCCTACCAATAAAGACCCCTTTGGTTGCCATTTCCAGTGTGGCCTATATCAAATATATCCCATTAGGATATCAACCTGAATATTTCAATGAATTATTCAAATGGATTTGTGCACAAATAGAGGAATTTCTGCATCGATTCATTTAAGCCCCAGCCTAGGTAGTTTTATTTCATTTCACAAGGGATTAGAATAATCCATCAAAGCATAGGAAAACTGGTGAAAGAAAGTGGAAGGTCGGGAATTGAAAACGTGAATATTGATACTATCAATGAAAAATACAAAATAATAATCAATCTGAAATATTCAGGTTGATATCCTATCAATTCCAGGAGAATCCTAAAGTCAGAAGAGGATCTGTGAGTATCTGTGATTGATACTAGGCCTAACATTAACTGTATAGTTGTACAGAAGTGTTTCAATCCTTGTCTCAATTTGTGGATATTTTCATCTGGATTTGGGATTTTATTAAGGCTGAGTTTTACCATTTTGTTATTTTTTTGCATTTTTCTGCCTATTTCTACTAGGCTTTGGTATTTATTGTTGTGTTAGGATTTGTTATTTGTTGAATTTATTAGTGTATTGGCTTATGTGTTCAGTGTGGGCTAGTATATTGTGTGTTAAAGCTAAGGTATTTCTTTAGGTATTGTTGGGCTTATTGTTCCTCTTTTAGGTTGCTGCTTTTGGTTTTCTGCTTCTGTTAATTGTATTGTTTGGTCATGGAGACTTCGATTTGCTGTGATAGCTGTAATATGTGGATTGGTTTCCAGGAGTCCTGTGTGACATGTACGATGTAGTTTTTAGGAAGCTTCGGTTGATAGTTTTGTATTTGTCTGTTCAAAGTGTACAAGGTTGAAGGCTTTGGAGTTGAGACTTTCTGGTTGTAGTTGTATCGTTGAAGAGGTTGATGCTAGTGTGCAGACTGATTTTTGTGGCTTCGATGTGGGTAGTCAGACATGTGATCGAATAGTTTTTTAGGTGAGGAATTTGATAGGGTTCTGTTCAGGTAGATAGTCTTGGATCAGACAGAATCTGTTGACAGGCCTGATGTAGGGCTGTCTGTAGTTGATAATTGTACTGATACCATTGGTTGTGAGGTTGTTGATTCTTCTGGTAATCTGCCTGCGGATTAGATTTTAGTTTATATTTAGTTTTGTGGAGTAGATCGTAATAGAAGGATTAGGGTGTGTCTTGCAGGGGCTAGGCTTGATGATGTTAGTTCTCGTGTTGAGACTTTATGTAAGGGTGAAGATACCGTCGTAGTTTCAGTTGGTACAAATGATATTTCAAGGAGAAATGTTGATTCTGTTAGGCATAGTTTCATGAATTTGTTATTCAAGTTGAAGGACACAGGTTGTAGGGTTCCAGTTGTTGGTCTGTTGCCGTGTAGGGGTAGTTCCTTCATGATAGATAAGATGTTGTTGATCAAAAGTTGGCTAGAGAGTATTTGTCGTCTGTTTGAGTTTGGTTTTGTCAGTTACTGGCATAAGTTTGAATCTCGGGTTGATTGGTTCATGAGAGATGGTTTGCATTTAACTAGGGAAGGTGCTCGTGTTCTTGCTAGGGGTGTCAATAGGGCAATTAAGGATCTGAGTCCTTTAAACTAGTTACGGGGGGTGAGAGTTTAAAGCCACCTGTCAGGCATGTGTCTGGGGATAGATATTGTTTACGTGGTAGATTTAAGGTTATGTTTTCAAATGTTCCTAGCATTTTGAATAAGCGTGATGAAGTTCTGGCTGAAGTTTCAATTAGTAGACCTGATATAATTGGTATTACTGAGAGTTGGATTTATAATGAAATGAGTGATTCAGAGATACATATTCTAGGTTACTCACTTTTCAGGCAAGACAGATTATATACTCTTAATGGTAGAGGAGGTGGTATTTTATTGTTTGTGAAAGACAAATTTAATTGTATAGATAGGATTGCTCAGTTTTCTTTTGGTTTTTAAATTGCCTATGGTGTGAGCTTACTCTTGATGGCGATGTTGGTACTTCAGTGGTTGTTGGTGTTGTGTATGGATCACCAAATCTTAGTCCTGAGAACAATCAGAAATTGCTTGACTGCTTCAGGAAAGTTGCTTCTAGGAGGGTTATTGTTTTTGGAAACTTCAATTTTCCAGACATTGATTGGGATCTTTGTACTAGTGGTCCACATGGTAAAGATTTTCTGGAAGCTGAATCTGACTGCTTTTTCACCCAGCATGTGTTGTTTCCCACACGTGGTAGTAATTGTCTTGATCTGATTTCCAGTAGTGAAGGAAGTATGGTTAGAAATAAGCCAAGGTAAGGTGTAGTGATCATGATCTCATTAGTTTTGATCTGTATTGTTTCACAAAGGTTTCTCCAGCTAATAAACTGGTTTTAGATTTTAAGAATGCTGACTTTGCTGCACTTCAGGAAACTTTGTCATTCGATTGGACTTCTTTACATTGTGACTTAGATCCTTCTAAAGCATGGGATGTTTTTAAGTAGTTTTGGAGGGTGTTTAGTAAATAGGTTTGTCCCATTAAAGAAAGTCTGTAGGCGTAATCGGCTAGTGTGGATGTATCGGGAGTTGTGGCGTTGTTATAAACACAGTGGGTGTCCTGCGGAGCTTGCTAAGTAAAAGGATAATGAAAAGTCCACAAAGAGTTTGATAAGGGACACTAAAGTGCTTTTAAAAAAACGTTTGTCCAAAGAGGTTAAGATTAATACGAAGTCGTTTCAATCTTATGTTCGCTCAAAGCAAAAAACCAAGGAGGTTGTTGGTCCCGTTCAGGGTAATGATGGTGTTACTATTAATAGTGGTAAGGATACGGCTGAGGTTTTGAATGACTACTTCGTGTCTATTTTAAGTAAGGAGTCCCCTGCTGATGATGTTGTGGATTATCTTAGTGTGCACTCTCCAGTATCCATTAAGAATGTTGCTTTTTCAGTTGATGTTGTGTCTAAGAAGTTGAAGGGTTTGAACTCAATAAAGCACCCGGTCCAGATGGTATACATCCTGCTGTCTTACGTGAGTATTCTGCTGTTCTTTCTGTTCCCCTGAGTATTATCTTTTCAAAGTGCTTTGATGTTGGCATTGTTCCTAGTGAATTGGAGAATTGCTAATGTCACTCCTATTTTGAAAAAGGGTGACCACAGTTTGCCTTGTAACTATAGGCCAGTGAGTCTTACTAGTGTTGTGTGCAAGGTCATAGAGTCCATTGTTAAGGATGTTGTACTAGATCATTTACTGGTCAATGATTTGTTGAATTTGTCCCAGCATAGCTTCTTACCTAAGAGGTCTTGTTTTTCTAATTTATTTGAGTTTCTTGATGATGTTACTGAACTAGTTGATTCTGGTCATAATGTGGATGTTATCTATTTGGATTTCCAAAAAGCATTTGATAAGGTTCCATTGGGCAGGCTTATGATGAAAACAAGAGCACTTGGTGTGAAGGGAAAGTGTGCCAGTTGGATATATTCTTGGTTAGTTGACAGGTCACAAAGAGTTGTTGTTAATGGTGAAGTATCTCCATGGAAGAAGATTACAAGCGGTGTTCTTCAGGGTTCTGTATTGGGCCTGCTTCTTTTCTTAATTTTCATTAATGATATTGGTATTTCCCTTGGCTCCAAGATTTGTAAATTTGCTGATGACACTAAGCTGTACAGGATTATTGATGATGCTAGGAATTCTTCACTTTTGCAAACTGATCTGGATAAGTTGGTTTTTTGGTCCCAAACATGGCAGTTGTCACTAAATGTTGATAAATGCAAAGTTATTCATTTTGGTCAGAGCAATTTGGCTTTTGATTACTGCATGAATGGTTCAAATCTTGGTTGTGTTGATCAAGAAAGGGATCTAGGTGTTGTTATTACTAGCAATCTCAAGCCTTCTACACAGTGTGCTTTAGCAACTGCAAGGGAAAATAGAATGCTTGGTTGATTAGAAGATTTTTTGCTTTTCTTGGTAGAGAAGTTGTTCTTAATTTGTATAAGCATTTAGTCAGGCCTCACCTTGAATATGCTATTCAGGCTTGGAGTCCCTTTTATGAGAAGGATAAGTTCATTTTGGAGCAGGTCCAGCGAAGAGCCACTAGACTAATTCCCGGAGTAAGGAATCTCTCTTATGATTCTAGGTTGCAAATTCTTGGTTTGACCACACTTGAGTTGAGAAAAGTATGTGGCGATATGACTCAGGTTTTTAGGTTCCTAGTGGTAGTGACACTTTTGACTTCCTGTAATTTCTTGCATGTTTCAGCTAATCCTCATGTGACACGTAGTAACAGTTTGAAGTTGATGAAAGAGTTTTCATGGATAGATATTCAGCGCTTGAGCTTTTTGCAAAGAGGCGTTAATGACTGGAATGGCTTGCCTGAGCGGGTAGTCAACTCCAATTCTGTTCACAATTTCAAAGTCAACATTGACAAATTCTTTACTAATTTACTAGCTCTGGGCGTTTTTTTTTTTTTTTGTGTGTGGTGGTGGTGTTAGTTTGGGATTTTTATGTGGTGACTAACCCTTCTTAGCCTGTAATCAAGTTGTTATGTTAGGCCTATGTCTGATGTTAATGCTATGTTAAACAAACGTAACACTACGTTAGCAGAATCATTGAAATTTGACATATGATTCGTAAATTATAAAAAGAGAAAGCACAACTTGAAGCCTGCATTGATAATAAAAGTTTTGATATCTTGTTTTGGATATCACATCCCAATGGAGATATTTTAAACGATATCCCGTTTGGCACATATCCCGCACTGGCAGGTATAAAAGAAATCAACAAAAAGTCGCGAAACTAGTTAGCGCTTAACTCAATGCAGTTTGAAGAAGACGGAAAGATTTTGCTCTTCAAGATCAATGTAAAATAGTGCAAAACATACTATTAGAAAGATTATTCAAATATAGAAGTATGAAAGTACATAAACAAATCATATCAAATCAAGAAAAATCGAACCTGAAGCTTTTCCACTACAGCCAGCACCCATATTCCTGATGCGGATGAATATAACCCTAGGCCTAACGCTACACCAACATTTTGTTTGTCTATATTTTGCAGAAAAAATCATGCCATATCACACAAAGGAAACTTTTTTATTATGATTTAATGATAACTTGATTTTTTTTTTTTTTTTTTTTTTTCATTATCAATTTTAATAATGTTAGAAATTTTATTTGGATTACATTAATTCGCGCTAGATGAAAATGTAAACACTACGTTTTGTTACTTGGGAACTGAGAAAGTTTATACTCTGACGTCATCCAGTCTTAGGCTTTTAATCAGATAGCGTGACGTCTTTCGCCCAATAATACGTATTAGAGGGCGAAAGACATCACGCTCTCTTTTGACACTGTAAGATTGCAATCACGACCCTGTAGGAAAAATGTCGCGAAGGGAATACGTACCCAGCCCAGCCACCAATGAATATGGGTTGTTATATGGGGCCAAAGCCGTCAATATGGGATATTCTGAGCACCCCGGGGCACTTCTGCACAGCACATCCCCAAGGACAACTTGTGAGCTTTTTCATTTAGTAAAAAACTAAAACCTATGTGGGTTCAAGATAGGTCCTAAATGAATCAACACAATCAAAGCATTGGATTTATATGGGACACATATGGGGCATGCGGATCCAGATGGTGCATATGGAATCCAGATGGGGTGTATATGGGATCCAGATGGGGTGTATATGGGATCCAGATGGGGCGTATATAGGATACATATGGGGTGTATCATGGATCCAGATGGGGTGTATATGGAATCCAGATGGGGTGTATATGAGATACGAGATGGGATCACGGTGAATATCCATTGTGGTTAGTTATCCAATATGTATGGAACAACTGAACTCAATGGATCGAACTTAAAAGAATAACTTTTTAGAGGCACATACATAAGCACAATTCATTAACTGCTTTAGAGGCACATACATAAGCACAATTCATTAACTGCATCTTTATGTACGTCAGAGAAGTGGCTTAGTCAAAGTCATACCAGATATTCGTTTCAGTTTGTATACGTACATGACTTGGTTTATTTTAATCCCCAAATGAAACATGTTCAATTCATTTGTTTATCAAAACAACAAACCTTTTGAGTTATAACACCAAGGACCTCGATATCACTGTTCTAATCACCATAACTAAATTGAAAGGAAACTTAACGGGAACAAACTGAGTGCAAATAAATCAAATAAGACTAGTTTTTTTTTCAAAAATAAAACACCAAAACTCCATCTACTTAAAACAGCTTAAGAATTTTTTCCTCCCATCTAGAAAATTTCCCGCATTGGGCTCATATGGGAAATCATGAGTGACGTTGTAATTGGTTGTTCACAAGGGAAAGGGTAAGAAAGCGCTTAGCGGAAAATTGTCCCAAGCTCGGAAAATTTGTTTAGATTATAATTCGCAAAATAGAAATTCTGTATGTTTTTTGGTAATCTTTATGAAAGCAATCAGTTTATGTAGAGTTCAGTCGTACCAGCCATGGAAAAAGGTTTACAATGTTTGCGACGGAAAACCGAATTTCTAAATTAGCATAGAGCTGTACAGTTGCCAAATCTCCGACTTTTCTCGGTAATGATCGAGCGACCTCTGAATACAAAAATGTACGCTCTGTGCCGGAACTTAAACCAAGGAGGTGCCACTTTAATCTAAAGTAGTACCTCCTTGCTTAAACTGGAGAAAAAAAAACGTTTAGCTCCGCCACTGCGTGTAATTCATTTTCGACATCGCTGTCAATCTGGTCTCCGAACGCATCATCGTCACTATTCCTGATTGATGCCTTTTTTAACCTCTCAAATGTGGATGAAAAGCTACATACAGTACTGCGCACGACCGACTAATAACGTTGATTAACGAAGAAGTGCGTTAGTCAACGCAATCACGTTGAAACTTGTATAATTCTCTCTACAAGCTTACGTGCAGTAACGGGTTAGCTTCTTGTAATCCTCTGTAATCTTTTACGTTGAGTACAGTTGAATCCTCGCGTAAGCTTCTTAAACCACAAAATCTGACCGCAAAAATCAAAGTAGGCCGAGTGAAATTCGGCGTCATCAGTTAAAGATGGTTACGTTAGAATCCAAACGGAGTTTCGCGAACGCCGCAAATGTTGTTCACAGAATACCGTTTAGAAAAGTAACGTAGCCTAGGCCTAGCCTACATCTGGTGTTTAGTCCGTTTCTAAAGAAAACACGTCATTTAGTCACTGTTTCTACATAATAAAGTCTATGAAATATGTTCATAATATATTTTCAACTCGTTTCATGACCTCTTTGATTGGGTATTGAATGTGTAACCTCGCAAATGTGCAGCTAAATTTCCCCATTACGGTAATGTTAGAACAACTTAGCTCATGCTAGTTCCACGAATCTTAGTATTCGACGGCAATCGCAAACCATGATCCATTGATGCAAAGTGAGGATAAGCAACATGAGCGGCCGTGATGAAATTGTGACCTCAAGTTTGCTTTGGGAAATTTTCCAAAACGTGTGAGAGTGTTTGTTCATATAACCTGTTGTCGGCAGTAGCATAGCCAGCAGTTAAAAAAGTGAAGTTTCCGAGACAGAGTAGTTTAACCCACCTCTTTTAAGTGCAGTTTTTTTTTTTTAACAAGTTAAAACTATACCTTTCTTGCTTTGATATCCACACAAACAATATATCACATTCATTAATATTCCTATATGCCGGGAGAGCGATAAGCTTGCGATCTGTAGTCACCCCCTCACCCTTTCCCCTACCGTTCACGCCCTTTGATCTGTTTAAGTGTTTTATTTCATAGGTGAAATCATATGCTAGTACAAAATACCAACTTTTTCTCCACAGAGGAGAAGTGTGAAGACATCGAAATGGAAAATCTGGTATCTCCCCTAGCTCCTCTACAACAATCACCACCCCTACAACACCGTCCCCAGTGGCGTAGCCAACATTAAAAAAGTGACAGGTCCGATAAGGTCCTTCCTTCTCACATGACGAAGTGTTTAATTTTAGCCCACTTCTGATTTTGAAAATATCCTCGAAAATGTGGGGTCCGGACCCCCATGGTCAGATGGTTACATGGAAGGCCGGTGGACAGGTAGGAAGGCCGGTGGACAGGTAGGAAGGCCGGTGGTCAGGTAGGAAGGCCGGTGGTCAGGTAGGAAGGCCGGTGGTCAGGTAGGAAGGCCGGTGGTCAGGTAGGAAGGCCGGTGGTCAGGTAGGAAGGCCGGTGGTCAGGTAGGAAGGCCGGTGGTCAGGTAGGAAGGCCGGTGGTCAGGTAGGAAGGCCGGTGGTCAGGTAGGAAGGCCGGTGGTCAGGTAGGAAGGCCGGTGGTCAGGTAGGAAGGCCGGTGGTCAGGTAGGAAGGCCGGTGGTCAGGTAGGAAGGCCGGTGGTCAGGTAGGAAGGCCGGTGGTCAGGTAGGGAAGGCCGGTGGTCAGGTAGGAAGGCCGGTGGTCAGGTAGGAAGGCCGGTGGTCAGGTAGGAAGGCCGGTGGTCAGGTAGGAAGGCCGGTGGTCAGGTAGGAAGGCCGGTGGTCAGGTAGGAAGGCCGGTGGTCAGGTAGGAAGGCCGGTGGTCAGGTAGGAAGGCCGGTGGTCAGGTAGGAAGGCCGGTGGTCAGGTAGGAAGGCCGGTGGTCAGGTAGGAAGGCAGGTGGTCAGGTAGGAAGGCCGGTGGTCAGGTAGGAAGGCCGGTGGTCAGGTAGGAAGGCCGGTGGTCAGGTAGGAAGGCCGGTGGTCAGGTAGGAAGGCCGGTGGTCAGGTAGGAAGGCCGGTGGTCAGGTAGGAAGGCCGGTGGTCAGGTAGGGAAGGCCGGTGGTCAGGTAGGAAGGCCGGTGGTCAGGTAGGAAGGCCGGTGGTCAGGTAGGAAGGCCGGTGGTCAGGTAGGAAGGCCGGTGGTCAGGTAGGAAGGCCGGTGGTCAGGTCAGGAAGGCCGGTGGTCAGGTAGGAAGGCCGGTGGTCAGGTAGGAAGGCCGGTGGTCAGGTAGGGAAGGCCGGTGGTCAGGTAGGAAGGCCGGTGGTCAGGTAGGAAGGCCGGTGGTCAGGTAGGAAGGCCGGTGGTCAGGTAAGAAGGCCGGTGGTCAGGTAGGAAGGCCGGTGGTCAGGTATAGGCAGGCAGGGTCGTCGGAAGCTGGAGCAGGGGAACAAACTGTACCTGAGGGGAATTCATCTCACCTTTCGCTTGGGAGGTATAATTGGGAAATAATTAAAATAAATTGGTAAAAGTATTAGAGCAAGGGAAAATTTGGTAAAATCATTGAAATTTTTGGAAAAAAATTCACAACTGATAAAAAACTTTCCGAAAATTGAAGAAAATATAATAGCGAAGATCATACGTGTTTTCTTTTATTATCAGTTTTTCAAAGAAATGCAAATGAAAAAATTATCAAACATAATAGGAATAGAAAATATGCCCCTTTGTACCAGAAACCATCTATTTTGCAGAATGGTTTGCTTTTTATTTGATATGAGTGAACAAAGTAACCTCATAGAACTGAAGAAAGAAAGAATGGTTTGGTCCATTAGTTATTCTAAGAATATATTAATTCTTTGTATGCTACATTAATGTGTGTGCATATGGTGCCCTCATGGGGAACCATGTGTAAACCATGCATTGCCTTATGGGGAACTACCGGAAGGTCTACCCCTAGACGTAATATTAATCGACATTAACTGAAAAACAATAACAATTATATGAATCATTATCAATTTCTGCGTAAACTAAAACTACAAACACAGAATATTTGTAGCAATCATTGTAATAAAAATTAATCATTTTCTTTGTATGCTACATTAATGTGTGTGCACATGGTGCCCTCGTGGGGAACCATGTGTAAACCATGCATTGCCTTATGGGGAACTACCGGAAGGTCTACCCCTAGACATAATATTAATCAACATTAAATGAAAAACCAAAAACAATAACAATTATATGAATCATTATCAATTTCTGAGTAAACTAAAACTACAAACACAGAATATTCGTAGCAATCATTGTAATAAAAATTAATTAACTATTTTGTATGTATGTTACATATCTGTGTGTGCATATGATGCCCTTCTGCGGAACCATGTGCAAATTGGGGATTGCCTTATGGAGAACAACCAATGTCTGCCGCTAGACGTAATATTAATCGAGATTAAGTGAAAAACCAAAAACATAAGAATTATATTGGCTTTATTTTGAGAATAATATCTTGGTCTTACTTCATATGAATGGAAATCATCTCCAAAATAAAAGTTGATGCTATTCTCCTTCGTTTTGCTTTACAGTGTAATTTTCACTAAGTATGTTAATATAGGAATTTTTTTTCTTTTCATTTCCAGCCATTCAATCAAATGAAAAAGAAATTAATTTTCTTTTCTTTGCATTAAATGCCTTTATATTATGTAACATAATTAAAACGTAAAAACACAGAATATTTGTAGCAATCATTCCAATAAAAAGTAAATTAATTTATTATTTGAATGTTATATATCTGTGTGTACATATGATGCCCTTATGGCTGTTATGGGGAATCATGTGTAATCCAGAGATTTCCTTGTGGGAAACTACCGGGAGGTCTACCCCTAAAGATGAAATGTAATGAAGAAAAACGTAACTCTTCTCTTATCTAGTATATCATAATGGAAGCTTAATCGAGAGCTTACCTGCTCCAAGCTCTCTTATCTAGTATATCATAATGGAAAGCTTAATCGAGAGCTTACCTGCTCCAAGCTCTCTTATCTAGTATATCATAATGGAAAGCTTAATCGAGAGCTTCCCTGCTCCAAGCTCTCTTATCTAGTATATCATAATGAAAAGCTTAATCGAGAGCTTACCTGCTCCAAGCTCTCTTATCTAGTATATCATAATGAAAAGCTTAATCGAGAGCTTCCCTGCTCCAAGCTCTCTTATCTAGTATATCATAATGGAAAGCTTAATCGAGAGCTTACCTGCTCCAAGCTCTCTTATCTAGTATATCATAATGGAAAGCTTAATCGAGAGCTTACCTGCTCCAAGCTCTCTTATCTAGTATATCATAGAGGAAAGCTTAATCGAGAGCTTACCTGCTCCAAGCTCTCTTATCTAGTATATCATAATGGAAAGCTTAATCGAGAGCTTACCTGCTCCAAGCTCTCTTATCTAGTATATCATAATGGAAAGCTTAATCGAGAGCTTCCCTGCTCCAAGCTCTCTTATCTAGTATATCATAATGGAAAGCTTAATCGAGAGCTTACCTGCTCCAAGCTCTCTTATCTAGTATATCATAAAGGAAAGCTTAATCGAGAGCTTACCTGCTCCAAGCTCTCTTATCTAGTATATCATAATGGAAAGCTCTCTTATCTTAATCGAGAGCTTACCTGCTCCAAGCTCTCTTATCTAGTATATCATAAGGAAAGTTTAATCGAGAGACCTGCTCCAAGCTCTCTTATCTAGTATATACCTGCTCCAAGCTCTCTTATCTAGTATATCATAATGGAAAGCTAGTATATCATTAATTAATCGAGAGCTTACCTGCTCCAAGCTCTCTTATCTATCATCTAATAGAAAGCTTAATCAGAGCTTACCTCCTCTTATCTAGTATATCATAATGGAAAGCTTAATCGAGCTTACCTGCTCCAAGCTCTCTTATCTAGTATATCATAATGGAAAGCTTAATCGAGAGCTTCCCTGGTCCAAGCTCTCTTATCTAGTATATCATAATGGAAGCTCTCTTATTTAATCGAGAGCTTACCTGCTCCAAGCTCTCTTATCTAGTATATCATAATAGAAAGCTTAATCGAGAGCTTCCCTGTTCCAAGCTCTCTTATCTAGTATATCATAATGGGAAGTTTAATCGAGAGCTTACCTGCTCCAAGCTCTCTTATCTAGTATATCATAATGGAAAGCTTAATCGAGAGCTTACCTGCTCCAAGCTCTCTTATCTAGTATATCATAATGGAAAGCTTAATCGAGAGCTTACCTGCTCCAAGCTCTCTTATCTAGTATATCATAAAGGAAAGCTTAATCGAGAGCTTACCTGCTCCAAGCTCTCTTATCTAGTATATCATAATGGAAAGCTTAATCGAGAGCTTACCTGCTCCAAGCTCTCTTATCTAGTATATCATAGAGGAAAGCTTATGCTCCAAGCTCTCTTATCTAGTATATCATAATGGAAAGCTTAATTGAGAGCTTACCTGCTCCAAGCTCTCTTATCTAGTATATCATAGAGGAAAGCTTAATCGAGAGCTCACCTGCTCCAAGCTTGATCATCATTTTAGGAGCGAGTAATAATGTGGAAACTAGAATAAGACTAGAAATATGAAGTAGGTAATTCTTGCCTGGCATGTATTTTCAATTTTCTTAATTTACAATTAGTAACAATTATGTATGTTTTAGAAGTAATAGAGATTAGAGAAAAAAGTGTTAAGACTTTTTGGTTATAGTTGGCAATTGTAAGTAAAAAAAAGAAGAAAGTTAATTAATATGCAAACACAACCCCTAACCATACATATTCATAATCGGACCTCAGGCTAAACCTGTTTCACAACACTCTATTGTTATGCCAATTACAAAATTATTATAAACACAACATTTTACTTCATTTATCTTAGTAATCTCACCGAATCTTTTACTTCGTTGTTAATTGTTTAAGAGATATATAAACAAGTATTTTAATTGTTTTGAAAATATAAACACATGCAGAACTCCCAATCTGCCAAAGCTCATCAATGCATTCAATACATTGTGGCAGTTAGATTTGTAAATGTACATGCATAGCATTCCTTATAATTTGTGGCGTTTTTGTATGAAAACAGTTGTTGCTGCAGTATCATTGCTCCAGGCCAGGACTTTTCACAAGGGGGCACAAGCACTTCAACAGGGGCTCTTGAGAAGGGGGCACACTGACTTTGCAAGGGGCACATACCTTTGAAAGGGGAATGGCTCCCCGGACCCCATGCTCGCTCCCCATGCTGGCTACGTGTATGGGACCTCGTTATGATCAAAGAAGCAGCTTTGTTGGATACCATAAAGTTGTAATGAAAATTAAAAAAATCTTTAAGTACTAGGTACAGCTGAGACATTACTAGCTAACAGTTATACATCTATTTAAAATGATCAAGATAGTAAAGGAATTGCCATCAAAATCAGAGAGATGTGATCGTTGTGTAGCTTTTTAATTGTCATTATAATCTCCATTTTCTAAAGCTGACTCAGACCAACAAGTGTTTAAAGAGTGGTCATACCCAAGGGTAGGATTTGCATTTTTAAATTTAATTCCCCATATAGAAGTCACCTGAGGCTGAACTTGAAGAAAAAATTGTAAAAAAGGTCAAGGGGGAATACTTGTACCTTATTCTAACACTGGTAAAAATGGCCTGTTATTATTTGTTGGCTTTGAAAAGGCGTTTGATAGACTAGAGTGGGGTTTTATTATGAAATGTTTAGATTTTTTCAGTTTCTGATTGACATGTTTTAAACTGGTGGATAAAAAAAATTATTCTAGTTATTGTATTGTTGGCTTTTAATTATAGACTGGTTTTACCTGTGCTGAAATGTTTTAATTTTTCAGTTTTGGTGACATGTTTTAAAGGTGGATAGGCTGCCCAATTGATGAGCTGTACTGGTAGGGTTAATTATAATAGTTTTACCCTGATTTTTATCATTTGAGTCCGTACCTGTTTATCATTTGTGCCAAAATTTTACCTCTGAATGTTATCGATAATCCACATAATCATGGTATTTCTATTTCTGGTATTGATGCTAAAATTTTACAGTACGCCGACGACACCAGCATTTTTATGGATGGTAGTTTTGAGTCCCTTAAGGAGGTTATGCATATTTTTGATATATTTGAAGCGGGTGCGGGTTTAAATGTTAATAGAGATAAGACTTTGATTTTTCCTTTGGGTAATTTAAAGAGCAGCTTTCCGTGTTTTCAGAATATTTTTGGTCTAAATTGGAATCAGGGCCCCATTACCATGTTAGGTGTTACCTTTGATCACAATAGTGATAATTTATTCAATCTCAACCTATCCTCCGAAGCTTTCTAGGTTGAAACATATGCTCAATCTTTGGTCTCAAAGAAACCTCACCCTAATTGGTAGGATTACAATTGTTAAGACTTTTGTTTATCCCAACTTGTGTTTCTTTTTCAAATACTACCCAACCCCCTACCAGTTTTATTAAAAGTCTAGAATCCATTCTTTTCTGTTTTATCTTGGGTTGTAAACATGGAAACATACAACTCTTATCATTACCTTCTGGTGGTTTGAATGCAACACACATTCAAAGCTTTATTCAGTTTAAATTCTACATGGGGTAAAAGGTATGTCTCAGTTGATAGCGCACCTTGGAATATTTTCTTCGATTTATATTTAAAGAAGTATGGACGTCTTTTATTTTTCTCTTGTAATTTTAAGTGTATTGATATTGTGGTTGGTAATGCTTTTGTAAATGATGTGTGCTCTGCGTGGTCAAAGTTTACTTACCGTGTTCCTACTCATAATTTTGGTAACAAGATCATTTGGAATAATTCCATAATTAAGATTAATCATAACATTGTTCATTACAATTTTCTTCACTCTTAAGGGGGTGTTCTTCGGATTATTGATTTGTTTGACAATCACAAACACTCTCTTCAATATCACTTTCATTCTTAGAATGGTATTGATATTTGTCTTTTCACCCTTTATATTATTATGGTCTTTTAGATGTCATCCCACAGGATTGGAAACATCACTTAAGCAGTGATGACTAATAATCACCCTTTATATTATTATGGTCTCTTAGATGTCTAATTGGAAACATCATGATACCTCTAATGCTTTAACTCACATTGTGCAAATTCCTAAAACTTCTCGTTATCTCTACCATTGTTTAATTAAGGTCTATTGTTACCTCTTGTGTGATGCGTTGGAATGATGAGTTTAATTTAAACACTAATCTCAGTGGTCAAATATTTTTCTTGCTCCTTTTTGTAGTATATGAGACAGTAAAATTCAGTTCTCAATATCGTTGTATTCATTGTCTTATTATTATTATTATATATTCCAGTACAAATTTAAAACATTTGTAAAAGGAAAAAGTACATGTATATACATATTAAAACACATAGCAGAAAATAAAAGAATATGAATAAATAAATAAGGAGAAAAATTAAAGATAAAAGGTTTAAAACAGTAATTGTAACTCTCCTGTCTGTAAGTAAATTGCCGCACAGTAAATGAATGAATTTTTGTGGACGTTTGTTCTGTATTTTGGCAATATGTTAGGCACTAATTACCTATTAAGTCGTATGAATATCAGTTCTACCTCGTTTTGTACTTTTTGTAAGAAGCATGAGGAAACAAAATGTCACCTTTTCTGGGAATTCCCTTTCATTTGCAACTTTTTACTAGACATTGAACAAGCCGTTTTACGTGGTCAATTTGTTTTTTCTCTTTTTTTTCCAGCTATAATATGACTAAATGCCATCCTTACAACTTGTTGATTTTCCATCTGAGGTATTATATTTTCAATAAACGTAGTAATAATAATCTCCAAAGTTGCAATGACTTCTTGTTTAAATTAAAATTCTTACTTGAGTTGAGAAGCATATTAGCGATGATTTCCCGACTAAAAGAAAGTGTATCAGTTATACTTCTTTAGAGAATGCCTTTTGTCCCATGCTGTTTGATAATACTTCGTGTATGATTGTATCCCTTCCAATTATGGTGGGGAGGAGGTCGGTATCTTTTTCATTTATTTTTTAAATAAATTTAATCCGTTAGAAGTTATAGTTACCATATATGTTTTTAATTGTTTATTAATCTTTTTTTCTATACATAGATTACATATCAATCACATGGTGTTTTTGGTTTGCATGCAAAGCATTTATGCGAACCTATGTAATGGCGATTACTTCCGTACGACCGTCCGGCCGTTCACAGATTTGTCCTGAGATTTCCTCAGAAAGGTTAAAGTTTTTTGAGAATTTCTCAAAAAATGTTAACGTTTCTTTAGATATTTTTATGGAAAGTTAGAATTTCCTTATACTGTTTTAAAATATTTAAGTTTTTCAGAGATACTTAATATAGGATAAAAGACTACTTCCTTAAAAAGTCTACAATACATTTGATATTTTCTTAGAAGATAACTGTAAAATGATATAATTTTGTAATATTCTTTAGAGATCTTCAAGTCTCTCTTGTAGTACTTGAGATTTAAAATCCTTAAAATTCTTCAAAATATTTGGGCACCAACAGTTTTATCAGGCATGATTTTTTAACTCCACATTTATTATTGTGCTCATTTGCATAAAGTTGCTACAATATTATGACCTGACCAGACTTTTTATTTAATATGCTTAGTCAGGAGTGTGACAGGATGTGATTGCATATAAACATAGGGAGGGATGCCATGTGGGACATGGATGGGGGCCATGAAGTACATATGATTTAATATTTACCATGTTGTATACACCAAGGATTATATCAGGCATAATTATTTGACTCCACCATTTTTTCTTATTTAACAACTCATTTGCATATAAGTTATTATATGAACTGACACTTTAATACATAGTATGCTCAATCAGGGACTGTGATAGCTAGGATGAGACTTCTTATGGAGCTTATAAGATATCATGTGAGACATAGGGGGATGGGATGCCATGGGGTGGGATGCCATGTGGGACATGGGGTGGGATGCCATGTGGGACAGGACAGGGTGGAACAGGGTGGATCATGGGTGGGATGCCCATGCCACATAGGATATGTGGTGGAATGCCATGCAGGACATAGGGTGGATTGCCATGGAATGTCATGGGACATGGGATGATATGGGATGTCATGTGGGACATGGCGTCCCACCCCATTTCAACAAGTCATTTGCATATAAGTTATTATATGAATTGACACTTTCATACATAGTATGCTCGATCAGGGACTGTGATAGCTAGGATGAGACTTTTAATGGAGCCTATGGGATTTCATGTGGGACATGGGGTGGGATGCCATGTGGGACATGGAATGGGATGCCATGTGGGACATGGGGTGGGATGCCATGTGGAACAGGGTAGAATGCCATGTGGGACATGGTGGGATACCACGAGTAACACAGAGTGTGACATAGGTTGGGATCCCATGTGTGACATAAGGTAGGATGCCATGTGTGACATAAGGTAGGATGCCATGTGTGACATAAGGTAGGATGCCATGTGTGACATAGGGTAGGAGGCTATGTGGAACATAGGGTAGGAGGCCATGGGGACATGGGATGTGGGACATGGGATGTGATGCCATGTGGGACATAAAGTAGGATGTCATTGGGACATTAGGAGGGATACCATGTGGAACATATGGTGGGATGCTATGTGGAACATCAGGTGGAAGCCACTGATGACGGGACACATGGAGGGATGCCATGTGGGACATAGGGAGGGATGGCATGTGGTACATATGGTTAGATTAATGGGACATGGGACATGGGACATGGGATGCCATGGGTCATAGGATGGGATCCATGTGGGACATAGTGGTGGGATGCCATGTGGGACATATGGTGGAATGCCATGTGGGACATATGGTGGAATGCCATGTGAGACACTGTATGGTGGTTTGCCATGTGGGAGATATGGTGGAATGCCATGTGGGACAAGGCATGGGATGTCATGTGGGACATGAGGTGGGATGTCATTTGGTACATCATATAATAAGGGTGTCAATTTGCATGGGCATGCGAACCATGACGGTATTTACCGTTCTAGTTAATTAAATGATTATACAAGTTCAGATTAATTTCACTATTGAGTTCATACTTTTTGAGGTTTAATTTTTTCTTTGCTGAGAATATAAGGTTATTGTCATTTTTACATTTGCAAATTTGATGAGATTATGCAAAGTGTTACCTTCGTATATGTATACAAATATGATGGGCGTTGTCATATTGTTTCAACTTTATGTTTGCATAAATGATGTCATTATTTAAATGTAAAGTGAGTTTATATTGCAAAACTTTCTTGTAATGTTATATTCGGAAAAGATTGTTAATTTTTTTCTGTAAATGTATGATTTATTTTGTATGTTTAAATAGATATGAACGTGAATAAACTGTGGAGGGTAAAAAAGAACAAAAAAGATTCAATTCTTAATTTGTTTAAATCCAAGGAGAAACTGTAGGGAGGGAGTACATGATACACTGACTTGTTATTGCCGAATCACTTGTATTATTTATGGATAATTGGGACAGGGACACAATTCTATCAGTATATAATTTCGTTTGACAAGGGCGTGATCCCACAAAACATTTTGGGTCAATTGTCCCCACCCCCAGTTAGTGGTGCCTGGCGCCGCCAATGACTAACTCAAAATGAAATCGATACATTTAAGTTTACGTTATAAGGACTGTTCAGCACAGAATTTTCTGGCCCTTCGCATAGAAAATAATATAATGTATGCACTGGCTGATTGAGGGGGAGGCGGGGGGGGGGAGGGGGGGGGGGTTAGCGTATCAGTTCGGTAGATGGGGAGGGGTATGCAGTTACTCTGCATACATACACAACACCATTTGATTATAACCCATGCAGAGAAATCACCACCCTTTGTTTATGTTTGAACATTTTATCATGTATAAATACTATTCGTTCTCTCCATTGTTCAATCAGGGAAATACTATTCAGATAACAGGTCCCTGGTTTAATGTTGGTTATTCAAATCTTCATTTGTCCTCCATGAACAAACTCTATACTATATGTGTGGGTCCATTGGGGAAGGCAGCTCATTGGCAAAGCATACAAGTTGAGGAAGCGCGAGGAGGATAAATATTGCATTTCAATGAATGTGTACTTTGTGGATGGACCCTTAAAACAATCATAAAAATCTTTCATTTTCTAGGTATCATAGAGGTATGAGCAAGGGGGTCAGAAATTTCCGGTGACAAATGGGAAAACTTGCACTGGTAAATCAAGTTTCTATCAAAATCCCCTTCAATATTCTGGAATTATTTTCTTCTGGAAAATTTTCTTAATTTTTGAGAAATTTTGGTTAGTTAGTGAAATTTTGGCCAATATTTTGTGAAATTAAAACATCTATAATTATGTCACCTTTGAAATGTAATAATTAGGAAGTGAATGCCGCTGTGCTAGCAATGTCACTTCCGTTTTTTCAATTTTCCTTGCTAGCCGTGAGAAATCTGTCATAATAAAAAAAATACACCCCTGCCCTATTTGAAAATAAAGTCCTGTTTATTCTTTCTTTGCTTTCAGCTACATGTGCCCATAACCATGTGCCTAGGAAATCAAATCTATTTCGGAGCGAGGGAGGGGGGGGGGGCAAAGGGAAATTTCCCGAAAATCTCGAAAGGCCCGGCGCAAAATTGGCAAAAGTAAGTGTCGATAAAATACCCCCTTTGCATTACAAAAGTGTATTGTTTGGTATTTTTCCCCAAATTTCTTTAATACCTTTTCCCCAAAATAGTATATTTATAACCCCCGGAATAATACACCCGGAATAATCAATTACCCCTGGGAATAATTAAATACCCCTGGGAATAATTAAATACCCCAGGGGTAAATTAAATACCCCCAGGAATAATTAAATACCCCCAGGGGTAATTAAATACCCCAAGGGATAATTAAATACCCTAAGAATAATTAAATCCCCGGGGGTAATCATAACCCTGGGAAAATTAAATACCCTGGGGATAATTAAATACCCCCAGGGATAATAAAATACCCCCAGGGATAATTAAATACCCCAAGGGATAACTAAATACCCTATGGATAATTGAATAACCCGGGGATTATTACAACCCTGGAATAATTAAATACCCCGGGGATAATTAAATACCCCGGGGATAATTAAATACCTCTGAGATAACTAAATACCCTAAGGATAATTGAATACCTGGAGATAATCATAACCCTGGGATAATTAAATACCCCGGGGATAATAAAATACCCATGGGACGGCGAAAAATTATTCACCCTCAGTGATTTTCACATTCATTTATTTTATTTTATTTGTTCATCCACAACTTGATATTACATAACTTTAATAGCAGGAAAATCACAAAATATCTAATAATACAGAATTTACATATACGTATATACATACATATATACATACATACATATATATATATATCATATATATATATATATATATATATATATATATATATATATATATATATATATATATATATATATATATATATATAATAAATTATATCAAAAGTTTTCAAGAAAAATATTCATAATGAAGATGCTAATCAATTACAATTAATAAATAAATGGCTGATATATACAAGTTGGGATAGTAAGTGATTGAAAAAAAAAAAAAAACTCTAGTGAGCTTAACTCGCCTGGCTATAAAGGAAGCAAACCACATACATAAAGTGGTTACTAAAGTTGCTTAATACAGTTACTTAAACACATCTACTTATTTAATCATTAATGCATACAAATTTAATTAACATAGGAGGCCCCAAGTCCCACTCCACACAATCACCCCAACCCCACCCCAACCCCACTCCAACTATTAAAGGGAAAAGAATAATAGAATAATGTGCTTATGAAGTACTTCTTAAGGTAATTCTTTAAATTGGATATAGAACAACAAGTTTTATCATGGAATTCCAGACATTTACTGATCGATTTCTTAAGCTCTTTTGGGTATTGTTACTATTGCAGGAAAAACGTGAAAGTCATTTCGTTGTCAGGTATTGTAGCTGTGAATCTGGCTATTTTGGGTATAAAAAGTGTTTAATTTGTGGGGTATACTACTGTTAATACATCTAAACACAAATGAAGCAATACTTAAGATCTGGTAATATGAGTATGTTGAGAGAAGAAGATATTGGACTAGTGATCATACGGATCTCAGCCAGCTATGTGACAGATGGCTTTCTCTTGCAACAACATTATTATTATTATTATTATTATTACAATTTATATAGCGCCAAAATCTATGTAAATAATCATTGGCGCTGTACAAATAAAATATTACATGAATACATAAAAAAAATACAAATTAAGAAAACTAGCCCTAAAATACTAAATGTAATTAAAACACACAGCAAAAAAAAAATATATATCAAGTAATAAGATTTAATATAAGTAAATATTGGGAAAAATTGAAAGGATTTAAGAACAATACATCTACACCAATAAAACATTAAAAGGTAAAACTATGATTTAAAAAGAACATATGGTTGACTGATAGACTTAGCGATAAAATATTAAAGATAATTATATCTAAAAAAAAAAAGAAAAAAAGGTAATACAAAAATGTATGGACATTAGTCCATGGTGAACGAGTTGAATTGTTTGATAAGTACTGGTAGATATGCTTTAAATTGTGCAATTAAAAGAATGCCTTTTGACAATTTTTTGCAATATGGGTATCCATGGAGAATTCCTTGTCGAACCACACACCAATATTCCTTACACTTCTCACAGGTTCAATTTCTGACAGCCCAACATGTAAGTTATTAGTTGTGACCCTTGACAGTTGGTGCTTTGATCCAAGAATGAGAAATTCCTCGACATCAATTTGTTGAGGTTAGATTTATGACCAAACAACCAAACAATATCAGAGATGTGGTAATATCAAACTAAAGTAAATAATACAACACAAAATATTTTTAGGTGAGAAATGTTTAAGCTTACATAGGATTCCCACACTTTTTGCAAACTTTTAAATAAGCCCAGGATATTTAAATACCCCAGGATAATAAAATACCCCGGGGATAAATAAATATCCCACGACAATTGATTACCCTCGAGGATAATTAAATACCCGACGGATAATTAAATATCCCTGCGGATAATTAAATACCCGAGATAATTAAATGAATAAAATACATTTCCCGAATAAATACATAACCTGGATAAATACATAACCTGGATAAATACATACTTTGGATAAATAGACATCCCAAATAAATACATACCCCAGATAAATACTTACCCCCAGATAAATACATACCCCCATACATAACCCAGATAAATACATATCATGGAAAAATACATATTCGGGAAAAATACATAACCCGCATAAATACATACCCTGCATGAATACATACCCCAAATAATTAAATACCTCCAGAGATATTTAAATACCCACAGAAATAATTGAGTACCCGGGGATAGTTAAGTACCCTGGGGATAGTTGGGTACCCCAAGATAATCAAATACTCCTGGGATAATTATTCACCCACAGGGATAGTTATTCACCCCTAAGGATGATTAGTCACCATCGGAGATAATTAAATACCCCAAGATAATCAAATACCTTGGGATACTAAAATACCAGGGAATAATTGAATACCCTTGAATACATACATACCCCGGATACATACATACCCCTAAGGATAATTAAATACCCCAGGATAATTAAATACCCAGGGATAATGAAATATCCCCAAGAACATACATACCCTAGATACATACATACCTCGTATACATACATATCCCAGATATACACATACCCCCGGGGATAACTTAATAACCCGGAGATAATTAAACACCCCGGCGATAATTAAATACCCCAGATATTGAAATACCCCAGATAATTGAATACCCCAGATAATTAAATACCCCAGATATTTAAATACCCTGGGACAATTAAAGACCCCCAGAGATATATAAATATCCCCAGGGAAAATTGAATACCCTGGGAAAATTTAATGACCCAGCAAAAATTAAATACCCTGGGGAAAATAAATACCAGGAAAAAATTAAAATACCAAGGGAAATTAAATACCCAGGGATAATTATGGAGATAATTATCCCAGGGATAATAAAATACCTTGGGATAATAAAATACCGCCAGGAATAATCAAATACCCCCAGGAGGGATAATTAAAAACCTGGATAATTAAATACCATGGATAATAAATACCCCAGATAATTAATACATACATAAACAACCCAGATACATACATACCCCAGGTAAATACATACCTCGGATAATAAATACACCGGATAATTAAATACCTGGATAATTAAATACCTGGGATAAATACATACCCTAAATAAATACATTCCCGGAAAAATACATAATCCGGATAAATACATACCTCGGATAAATACATACCCCGGATAAATACTTCCCCCTGGATAAATACATACCCTGGATAAATATATACCCCTGGATAAATATATACCCCTGGATAAATACATACCCTGGATAAATACTGAACTCCCCAAAAATACATACATGTACCCCATACATAACCCAGGTAAATACATATCATGGAAAAACACATATTCGGAAAAAACATCATCCGGAAAAATACATACCCCGGATAAATACATACCCCAGATAATACATACCCGAGATAATACATTTCCCAGATAATGCATACCCTGGATAATACATACCCCGAATAATGAATACCCTGAATATTAAATATTCCGGATAATAAATACCAATATTAATAAATAGCTCGGATAATAAGAATAAGAATACAAATACTAAGACTAAGACTAAAACTAAGAATACTAACTAAGACTACTAACAATGACTAAGAATTCTACTACTACTGCTAATAATGATATGAAAAAAGGAAAAAAGTAAGATCACATTATAATGGACATACAAACTTCTGTCTTAACGCAAGTAAGCATGTAACATCCACCCACCCCTTCTTTCACCTGATGCGGCCCACATGGCATCCCATGTCCCACATGGCATCCCACATGGCATCCCATCCCATGTCCCACATGGCATCCCATGTCCCACATGGCATCCCATGTCCCACATGGCATCCCATGTCCCACATGGCATCCCATGTCCCACATGGCATCCCATGTCCCACATGGCATCCCATGTCCCACATGGCATCCCATGTCCCACATGGCATCCCATGCATCCCACATGGCATCCCATGTCCCACATGGCATCCCATGTCCCACATGGCATCCCATGTCCCACATGGCATCCCATGTCCCACATGGCATCCCATGTCCCACATGGCATCCCATGTCCCACATGGCATATCCCATGTCCCACATGGCATATCCCATGTCCCACATGGCATCCCATGTCCCACATGGCATATCCCATGTCCCACATGGCATATCCCATGTCCCACATGGCATATCCCATGTCCCACATGGCATATCCCATGTCCCACATGGCATATCCCATGTCCCACATGGCATATCCCATGTCCCACATGGCATATCCCATGTCCCACATGGCATATCCCATGTCCCACATGGCATATCCCATGTCCCTGAATAATAAATATTCCGGATAATAAATACCAATATTAATAAATAGCTGGGATAATAAGAATAAGAATACAAATACTAAGACTAAGACTAAGAATACTAACTAAGACTACTAACAATGACTAAGAATTCTACTACTACTGCTAATAATGATATAGAAAAAGGAAAAAAGTAAGATCACGTTATAATGGACATACAAACTTCTGTCTTAACGCAAGTAAGCATGTAACATCCACCCACCCCTTCTTTCACCTGATGCGGCCCACATGGCATTCCATGTCCCACATGGCATCCCATGTCCCGCATGGCATCCCATGTCCCACATGGCGTCCCATGTCCCGCATGGCGTCCCATGTCCCACATGGCGTCCCATGTCCCGCATGGCGTCCCATGTCCCGCATGGCGTCCCATGTCCCGCATGGCATCCCATGTCCCACATGGCGTCCCATGTCCCGCATGGCGTCCCATGTCCCGCATGGCGTCCCATGTCCCGCATGGCATCCCATGTCCCACATGGCATATCCCATGTCCCACATGGCATATCCCATGTCCCACATGGCATATCCCATGTCCCACATGGCATCCCATGTCCCCATGGCATGGCATCCCATGTCCCACATGGCATCCCATGTCCCACATGGCATCCCATGTCCCACATGGCATCCATGTCCCGCATGGCATCCCATCCCCATGGCATCCCATGTCCCACATGGCATCCCATGTCCCCATGGCATCCCATGTCCCACATGGCATCCCATGTCCCACATGGTCCCATCCCATGTCCCACATGGCATCCCATGTCCCACATGGCATCCCATGTCCCACATGGCATATCCCATGTCCCGCATGGCATCCCATGTCCCACATGGCATCCCATGTCCCACATGGCATCCCATGTCCCCATGGCATCCCATGTCCCATGGCATCCCATGTCCCACATGGCATCCCATGTCCCACATGGCATCCCATGTCCCACATGGCATCCCATGTCCCACATGGCATCCCATGTCCCACATGGCATCCCATGTCCCACATGGCATCCCATGTCCCACATGGCATCCCATGTCCCACATGGCATATCATGTCCCACATGGCATCCCATGTCCCACATGGCATCCCATGTCCCACATGGCATCCCATGTCCCACATGGCATATCCCATGTCCACATGGCATCCCATGTCCCACATGGCATCCCATGTCCCACATGGCATATCCATGTCCCACATGGCATATCCATGTCCCACATAGCATCCTATGTCCCACATGGCATTCCATGTCCCACATGACATCCCATGTCCCACATGACATCCCATGTCCCACATGGCATCCCATGTCCCACATGGCATCCCATGTCCCACATGGCATATCCATGTCCCACATGGCATCCCATGTCCCACAGCATCCCATGTCCCTGAATAATAAATATTCGGATAATAAATACCAATATTAATAAATAGCTGGATAATAAAAATAAGAATACAAATCCTAAGACTAAGAATACTAACTAAGACTACTAACAATGACTAAGAATTCTACTACTACTGCTAATAATGATATGAAAAAGGAAAAAAGTAAGATCACATTATAATGGACATACAAACTTCTGTCTTAACGCAAGTAAGCATGTAACATCCACCCACCCCTTCTTTCCATGGCATCCCATGGCATCCCATGTCCCCATGGCATCCATGTCCACATGGCATCCCATGGCATGGCATCCCATGTCCCATGGCATGGCATCCCCATGGCATCCCATGTCCCACATGGCATCCCATGTCCCACATGGCATCCCATGTCCCACATGGCATCCATCCCATGCATCCCATGTCCACATGGCATATCCCATGTCCCACATGGCATCCCATGTCCCACATGGCATCCCATGTCCCACATGGCATCCCATGTCCCACATGGCATCCATGTCCCACATGGCATCCCATGTCCCCATGGCATCCCATGTCCCCATGGCATCCCATGTCCCACATGGCATCCCATGTCCCACATGGCATCCATATCCCCATGGCATCCATGGCATATCCCATGGCATGGCATCCCATCCCCATGGCATCCCATGTCCCACATGGCATCCCATGTCCCACATGGCATCCCATGTCCCACATGGCATCCCATGTCCCACATGGCATCCCATGTCCCACATGGCATCCCATGTCCCACATGGCATCCCATGTCCCACATGGCATCCCATGTCCCACATGGCATCCCATGTCCCACATGGCATCCCATGTCCCACATGGCATCCCATGTCCCACATGGCATCCCATGTCCCACATGGCATCCCATGTCCCACATGGCATCCCATGTCCCACATGGCATCCCATGTCCCATGTCCCACATGGCATCCCATGTCCCACATGGCATCCCATGTCCCACATGGCATCCATGTCCCACATGGCATCCCATGTCCCACATGACATCCCATGACCCATCCCATGTCCCCATGCATCCCATCCCATGTCCCATGTCCCATGGCATCCATGTCCACATGGCATCCCATGTCCCATGACATGGCATCCTATGTCCCACATGGCATCCCATGTCCCACATGGCATCCCATGTCCCACATGACATCCCATGACCCACATGACATCCCATGACCCACATGACATCCCATGACCCACATGACATCCCATCCCATCCTTGTAAATGGCATTCCATCCTATGTCCCACAGAGCATCCCATCCTATGACCCACATGGCATTCCACCTATGTCCCACATGGATCAGGTTAGCATAATCAATACACTGATAAATGGCAAACGCTTCCATTGACATAGCAACATCAATACACTGATAAATGGCATACACTTCCATTGACATAGCAACATCAATACACTGATAAATGGCATACACTTCCATTGACATAGAGTATATTTCCTTAGCCAGCTTCACATTTATTAATCAAGTTCAAAGTTTAATAACAAATATGATGAAAGGTATTTCTTGCCCCCACGAAATATAGGGCACTTCCTTCCCCCACCTCCATGTGGAGGTGAAATCACCACCGGTACAGGCAACATACAGGAATGCTTTGTTGTAAGCCCCAGAAATGTTTTGTAATTATTAACATGCATACAACCTCCAATCGTTCTCAATTTATAAGAGGTGTTAATTTGTACTCCTGGATCCATGTCATTCCTGAACAGCATACAGCACAGGCGGATGATGCTGATAAGAGGTGTTAATTTGTACTCCTGGATCCATGTCATTCCTTCACAGGTGGATGATGCATTTGTACTCCTGGATCCATGTCATTCCTGAACAGCATACAGCACAGGTGGATGATGCTGATAAGAGGTGTTAATTTGTACTCCTGGATCCATGTCATTCCTGAACAGCATACAGCACAGGTGGATGATGCTGATTGGTCCTCACTATCCTCTTCCTTGCAGGTGATACAAAATAACTCATCTTGTATATATCTTAGGTCAGAGGTGATTTCTGGTGCTGCAGGAATTAATGCAATTGATGATTTTATTCTGGTGTGAAGTGTTTGCTGTAAGAACAATGAATTCAATGTTTGAATATATTATGAAACATCCCTCGGTTTCTGTTGTCCACTTTGAAAATGCAATATGCAGATACTACCATTAGGCATACAGACTCAATAAATTATTCCCTAACCTACCTGATTTGCAATATAAATAAACAGCTTGGGTAGGAATTATTCATCAAAGAAATATTCCCGTCAATTTTCTGCTTCATTTATATAACAGAGGACTAATAACAAACCAAATTGGTGAAATACCCATGTTGATATCTTCCATATTGTGTTTCAGAGTTATTGCATTTCAAAGATTTCACCAGTGTGTTAAAAAATAACCTTGCAGTTTAAAATTGCAATGTGATAATTACAGATCCAATGTAATAATTCTTTACGTATTTCAATGAAATGAAAATAAATGTTGTTTTCATTTAGGTGTGTAAGGTACTTGAGCAGATGGGCTAAGAATGGTCTTTGAATGACCATGTTCATCTCAATAATTAAACGAAACAATTTTCATACATCAAGGAAAAATCAATTAATTTTCAAAAAAATGCATAAGGATTATTTACAATTATGACATACACTGTACACTGCAAGGTCACATTTCAACATTAGTAAATTTTTGAAATGCAACTCATAAACGGAATAAGATATCAACATGGTTTTCCACAAATTGTGTTTTTAATAGTCCTCTATCATATGTAGGAAAATGGAAATTCACAGGAATATTCCTTTTAAGTTTCCTCAAATACTACACCTTTTTGATTTAGTCTCTATTATTCTTCCCAAGTGACATATATCACATACAGCAGGAGGCATTTGTCATACAACTTTGTCAGCTTATGAACCTGATCTGCATATAATGCAGGTCGGGTTTGCCATGTAATCATTTACAGAGACTGTACACAAAATGTAAATGAAAGGTATGCATCTCTAATGTATTATTATGTCATTCAGAATGAGGAAGACAAAACAAACCATTTGATTCTTGCTCCTCAGGTCCTTTTACCCCCACCCCCCTTTCCCCCTCCTCCATTGGAGAGTTTATTCCACCTAGCCCCCTTTCCATGCTCAGGCTCATAGTCAGGACTTTTCAGATTGGGGGAACAAGCACTGCAAGAGGGGGCACTTGAACAGATTCTCCATACTCTTTTGAGTTATATATTTGTTTGATTTTATGTAAGGGAGATGCACCGATCATGATCCATGCTGGCTATGGACCTCCCCGTCCCCCACAAACATTTTCAGCACTTGCAACTGATAACATGCTTTCCAGAGAGCTATATTTTAAGGATATGATGAAGGATTCTGAATTGTTTTCAAATAAATGGATTCGTTATTACGATACCTGGAACACTTTTGGCAATAATCACAAGCTAATATGGTCATAATTGCTTTTGAATAAACTATTATATCGGTCCCAGAATGCAAATCTGCATTGCGGTTTTGATGATACAACTGTCTTTTAAAGGTAAAGTTCAGTAGTCAAATAGCTCTTTCTGTTAAGGAGATATTCCAGTTCATATAATTAGTAAAGAAATTACTGAAATCAGACACCTAAGTCACATCACACCCTCAAAAATAGTTTATTTTATTGTAATATTTTGTAACAATCTTTGGATATGTCGGGAGAGAAACTAGGAGTCTTGTATATATAAACAGTAATTTACTATCTGAAGACATTTTTTTTAAATAATTTACTTGGTAGAAAGATTTTATCAATATTTAATGTAATACATTGACCATTGTTAACAAAGTGCCATCACTTTTCTCACTTGTTATTCATACAAATTTGTGACAACTGACCAATCAGCATCAGGCTTGAGAAGACATTTTCATCATATTCACATCATGAAATTTACAGATGTAATTCAGGGCATGCAGTACATATTTGGTCATGTTTGACATTGAGAGCAACACCTCTTCACAATCCCCATATGTTCACAGACACATAGACCAAACATATGTGTTGTGTTTTTCCTAAAAGATTCACTTATTTGACCAAGTTTCATTACATTTTGGTCCTACATTTGGCAATTAACCAGACAATTATTCTGATGAACTTTTTGGGCCCCATTTCCCTGCATGTTTTGCCTGCATATATCCATCAAATTTGTTCCTTCCTATGCTTATAGATGTTGTCCAAGATTAAGACTTACCAAAGATCATTCTGTAGTGCTTCGACAGCCTCCACAACTTTTATTTGACAAACCATCTGCAAAAAAGAAAAATAGACTGTAACCTCACATGTTTAGGCACACATGTTTATATATAAGTCAAAGTGCCAGAAAGTTTATTGTGATCATGGTAGGTAAAACTTTTTAGTGTTGTTCAATATAAATGGCTCTCCATTGGAAAACAAACTTTTTTTCTAGAATCAGTAAAGGTACAAAGAAATCAATTAAGGTTAAGCAACGTGAAAGCATTAACACCCATAGCACCCTATAAAGACAAATTTTAGGTAAATGTGATTACTTCAGTGCTTTAATTAATCAACTGTTGGGGGAATTTTTTCCATTCACTCAGTTGCAGGAGAAAAAGATGTATGCAACAATGCACATGTGTATAACCTTCATGTAGAACGCATGTATGATAAGCTTTGAAAGCATTTGTTTTATATGTTTGTCCCAATAACATGCATGAATTGTGCAGGAAAAAAATGTCCTAATATTTGATTGGTCAATAAGATTCCATTATAAACTTATGAATCAGCTATGTGACACTATTTGAATAAGTTTTCCGGAAATTGCTGGTTCAGAATTGAAAAAGTAAATACTATCCTCCATTATTATACTCCAACCAAGAGGATACATCTACAATCTTCCACAAAATTTGTTGAAGCACTTTGTTAAAATTTGCACTCCTTGTATGAACATACTTTTGTATTCCTAATTATTCAACATCCATATATGATAAATAATGGCACTTTTTTTAATTGATTCTTCAACCCGTATTCTATCATTTGTATTTCTTTCCATAATTCCCTGACATCCCCAGTGTCCCCTACCCTACAGGTACCTTAACCCTTACTCTACCACGCGGCGATATTATCGCCGTTTTAGGTGCCCCGTATTTGGCCCCGCCTCCCGAGCGCATTTTCAAAAAAATGCTGGTAGAGTAAGGGTTAATCAACCCACGACATATGCGCCAATCCGAAAACATAGGCAGCATGATCCCGGTGGGCGGCCCAGCGGGTCACGAAAGCGGAAGGGGCCCGACTTTTCTGCCTGGAAGACAGAGGACCCTTCAATAATCAAGCCTTGATTAACCCTTACTCTACCACGCGGCGATATTATCGCCGTTTTGGGTGCCCCGTCTTTGGCCCCGCCTCCCGAGCGCATTTTCAAAAAAATGCTGGTAGAGTAAGGGTTAATCAACCCGCGACATATGCGCCAACCCGAAAACATAGGCAGCATGATCCCGGTGGGCGGCCCAGCGGGTCACGAAAGCGGAAGGGGCCTGACTTTTCTGCCTGGAAGACAGAGGACCCTTCAATAATCACGAGTTGATTAACCCTTACTCTACCACGCGGCGATATTATCGCCGTTTTGGGTGCCCCGTCTTTGGCCCCGCCTCCCGAGCGCATTTTCAAAAAAATGCTGGTAGAGTAAGGGTTAATATATCAACCCTCCCAATGATGACCATTGTAAATGTGTTTTACTTTATTTAAAATTAGGCAAACACAAAGGGGGAGGGGGAGGGGAGAGCCATAAACCAAGGAAAAAAATAACTTAGAATCACAACACTAAATATTTAGCTCTTTGCAATGCCGGAGATTGTAGCCTCACTAGCATGCATAACACTGAATTACCAAAGTCTAACAAACATTAATTTACTCACAAGCAAGTGATCTCCAAGTTGAAGGCAAAATGTTGCAGCTATAAAAGCAGCTTGTTTCATCTCAACACAAACCTGCAAAACTAGAAATGATCTGAACAGGTTGATGTGCATTCTTATAGTTCATGGCTTTATTATAATGCTACATACATGAATACTTTTCATTTAAAATTACATATCAAAAAAAAAATTTCAATTATGAATAATGCAGTCTTCCAAGTTAGAAAATAACATGTTCAATGTTAAAGTTGCGGCTCATCAAACTCACTCAAATTTTAGAATATGCAAAATTTATTCCCTACGAGTGGGAAAATAGCTCAAAATCATAAATGCAATTCTTTAAACAAACTGAATTCATTGAAAACTATGAGAATATCTTTGAAACCTAATTGTTGATTACTAGATTACTATGGTATAATCGGCCACTCACCTCCAATCTAATATTTACCCACTAATACTTTACAAATTTGCATTTTAAATCAAAAAGATAAATTTTGTTAATCTTTAGCAGATTTTAAGAGGATTTTATATTTTTTTTAATTCACTTGCATTGTAAACTGAGTATTAAACAAGATAGCTACTGTTGCCTCAACCTGTTCACATACCTGATAAATTCATTAAATTCATACTCATGTAGAGTTATTACTACTGACAGTTTTGAAATCATCATACACTATGAAATAGTTGCATGTGACCTGTCTGTAAATTTAAATGAAGACTGATGCAT
The DNA here is from genome assembly GCA_020152595.1 of Chiridota heheva. Classification (NCBI taxonomy): domain Eukaryota; kingdom Metazoa; phylum Echinodermata; class Holothuroidea; order Apodida; family Chiridotidae; genus Chiridota; species Chiridota heheva. The sequence goes on from JAIGNY010002337.1 coordinate 1,444,846, forward strand.
TACAATCTCACTCCCTTAAAGGACTATGGACTTGTAGAATTTATACAATGTTTACATAAGTATTAAATTCTGAGCAGATCAGTGTTTCATTTTGGAAAATAACAGTTTTACTTTTTGAATTACAACTCAAAGTTTAATCTATTTTTAAATCATGAAAACTTTGTAATGTATAACTGGACAGACAGCCAATTTTTTTATGTAATTCTATCAATTTCTCTCCTAAATTTCTGTCACTGACGATGGGAAAATCTATTACTACTAGAGATTGCTTGGGGTACGGTAAAGACTAAAACATTTAGATCTGGGATGGACGGTCTCAGGTCAAGTTTGTATGGGTGGAACTGGAGGAAAAATCAAAGCCTATGTCAACTGTACTACAGTTGAACCACTCAACAACCCACTAAGTCTCACATCTGATAGTCACATCTACACAAAGGAGATCCTCATTTGAAAGATTAGATGATAAGAGAAAAGCCAAGTCTCTTCATCAAAATCATGTCAGAAGGTGCCCACACCAATATACTTGGAAACCTGGAAGTTCCCTATCCCATTCAGAAAAGAAAATCAATGACAACTCAACAATCGCTATCAAGCACACAGTTGCATGAACAGTCTGCTGAAGGACTCATCGCATAGTTTCTATTTGGCGTTTCCAAATTCTTCAGAAACGCCAAGCATGCAGTAAATGGATTGAAAACCTAGTCAGTGTCCTGGGAAGCAAAGAAATTTCTGACCCTTCATTGGTGTATATTTGTAATAGCAGTGTCAAATTCACCTTTTCCCCCCACAAAGTTGGTGCCCTGGTCACATCAAAGCCTTGCCATGGGTTCTCGTATGGCCATAAACCTCAGCAATTCCATAATGAAAGATGAAGTGTCCAAGGAATTGATTACTTTGGCATGGACGCAGCTCTGCTACAGAGGCAAGTACAGATTGCTGCCCACCTCTTTGAGTCTGCTGAGCCTCATCTGGTTTTTCTTGTTACAATGGTCAAACATCAGTATCAACATTGGTGAAGGGGTGGGGGCGTAGTCTCGAATCTGTCCCATGGGGGCTCTGCCATCTGTTGGATAAGTAGTTTTCCCCTGAATCTCCTGCAAGTGGTGCACTTGTTGGTGATGTTTCTAACGAGACCATGGAATCCCATGATCCAAATTCCTCTAGATCTTATGGCCGCCATTGACATTGCTGGATTGTGTATGAATCTGTGGAAGAAAGAAAAAATGGGGAATCCGTGGCCCAATGACGATGACACTGCTGGATGAGGACAAATCGTTGAAAGAAAGGAAAGATGCTAAATCTGAGGCCTAATGACTGTGAAGCTGTTGGATGAGGACAAATCTGTGGAAGAAAAAAAGATGGTGAAACCGCAGCCTGATGACGATGACGCTGCTGGATGAGAACGAATTTGTGGAAGAAAAAAAAGATCGTGAACCGCGACCTGATGAGGATGACACTGCTGTATGAGGACAAATCTGTGGAAGAAAGAAAACATGGTGAATCTGCAGCCCGATGACGTTGACGCTGTTGGATGAGGACAAATCTGTGGAAGAAAGAAAAGATGATGAATCTGAGGCCCAATGACAATGACACTGCTGGATGAGGACAAATCTGTGGAAGAAAGAAAAGATAGTGAAACCGCAGCCTGATGATGATGACGCTGTTGGATGAGAACGAATCTGTGGAAGAAAAAAAGATGATGAATCTGCAGCCCAATGACGTTGACGCTGTTGGATGAGGACGAATTTGTGAAAGAAGAAAATGGTGAAACCGCAGCCTGGTGACCGATGACGCTGCTGGATGAGAACGAATCTGTGGAAGAAAAAAAAGATGGTAAATCTGCGACCTGATGATGATGACGCTGCTGGATAAGGATGAATCTGTGAAAGAAAAAAAGATGGTAAAACCGCAGCCTGATGACAATGACGCTGTTGGATGAGAACGAATCTGTGGAAGAAAAAAGATGGTTAATCCGTGACCTGATGACAATGATGCTGCTGGATGAGGACAAATCTGTAAAAGAAAGAAAAGATGATAAAACCGCAGCCTGATGACCGATGATGCTGTTGGATGAGAACGAATCTGTGGAAGAAAAATAGATGGTGAAACCGCAGCCTGATGACCGATGATGCTGTTGGATGAGGACGAATCTGTGGAAGAAAAATAGATGGTGAAACCGCAGCCTGATGACCAATGACGCTGTTGGATGAGGACAAATCTGTGGAAGAAAAAAAGATGGTGAAACCGCAGCCTGATGACGATGACGCTGTTGGATGAGAACGAATCTGTGGAAGAAAAATAGATGGTGAAACCGCAGCCTGATGACTGTTGATGCTGTTGGATGAGGACAAATCTGTGGAAGAAAAATAGATGGTGAAACCGCAGCCTGATGACCAATGATGCTGTTGGAGGAGAACGAATCTGTGGAAGAAAAATAGATGCTGAAACCGCAGCCTGATGACCAATGACGCTGTTGGATGAGTACAAATCTGTGGAAGAAAAAAAAAATGGTAAAACTGCAGCCTGATGATGATGACGCTGTTGGATGAGAACGAATCTGTGGAAGAAAAATAGATGGTGAAACCGCAGCCTGCTGACTGATGACGCTGTTGGATGAGAACGAATCTGTGGAGGAAAAATAGATGGTAAAATCGCAGCCTGATGACCGATGATGCTGTTGGATGAGGACGTATCTGTGGAGGAAAGAAAAAATGGTGAAACCGCAGCATGAAGACCGATGACGCTGTTGGATGAGGACAAATCTGTGGAAGAAAAATAGATGGTGAAACCGCAGCCTGATGACCAATGATGCTGTTGGAGGACGAATCTGTGGAAGAAAAAAAGATGGTAAATCCGTTACCTGATGACGATGACGCTGCTGGATAAAGACAAATCTGTGAAGAAAGAAAAGATGATGAATTTGAGGCCCGATGACGCTGGTGGATGAGGACAAATCTGTGGAAGAAAAAAAGATGGTAAAACCGCAGCCTGATGACCGATGATGCTGTTGGATGAAGACGAATCTGTGGAAGAAAAATAGATGGTGAGACCGCAGCCTGATGACCAAAAATGCGGTTGGATGAGGACGAATCTGTGGAAGAAAAATAGATGGTGAGACCGCAGCCTGATGACCGATGATGCTGTTGGATGAGTACAAATCTGTGGAAGAAAAATAGATGGTGAAACCGCAGCCTGATGACCGATGATGCTGTTGGATGAGTACAAATCTGTGGAAGAAAAATAGATGGTGAAACCGCAGCCTGATGACCAATGACGCTGTTGGATGAGAACGAATCTGTGGAAGAAAAATAGATGGTGAAACTGCAGCCTGATAACCGATGATGCTGTTGGATGAGGACAAATCTGTGGAAGAAAGAAAAAATGGTGAAACCGCAGCCTGATGACCGATGACGCTGTTGGATGAGAACGAATCTGTGGAAGAAAAATAGATGGTGAAACCGCAGCCTGATGACCAATGATGCTGTTGGAGGACGAATCTGTGGAAGAAAAATAGATGGTGAAACCGCAGCCTGATGACCAAAAATGCGGTTGGATGAGGACGAATCTGTGGAAGAAAAATATATGGTGAAACCGCAGCCTAATGACCGATGACGCTGTTGGATGAGGACAAATCTGTGGAAGAAAAATAGATGGTGAAACCGCAGCCTGATGACCGATGACGCTGTTGGATGAGGACAAATTTGTGGAAGAAAAAAAAGATGGTGAAACCGCAGCCTGATGACCGATGATGCTGTTGGATGAGGACGAATCTGTGGAAGAAAGAAAAAATGGTGAAACCGCAGCCTGATGACCGATGACGCTGTTGGATGAGGACAAATCTGTGGAAGAAAAAAAGATGGTGAAACCGCAGCCTGATGACGATGACGCTGTTGGATAAGAACGAATCTGTGGAAGAAAAATAGATGGTGAAACCGCAACCTGATGACTGATGATGCTGTTGGATGAGGACGAATCTGTGGAAGAAAAATAGATGGTAAAACCGCAGCCTGATGACTGATGACGCTGTTGGATGAGAATGAATCTGTGGAGAAAAAAAATAGAGGGTGAAACCGCAGCCTGATTAACGATGATGCTGTTGGATGAGGACGAATCTGTGGAAGAAAAATAGATGGTGAAACCGCAGCCTGCTGACTGATGACGCTTTTGGATGAGAATGAATCTGTGGAAGAAAAAAAGATGGTGAAACCGCAGCCTGATGACCAATGACGCTGTTGGATGAGAATGAATCTGTGGAAGAAAAAAAGATGGTGAAACCGCAGCCTGCTGACCATGACGCTGTTGGATGAGAACGAATCTGTGGAAGAAAAATAGATGGTGAAACCGCAGCCTGATGACCAATGATGCTGTTGGAGGAGGACGAATCGTCTCTCACACCGCCTGGACAGTCTCTTACACCGCCAGGACGGTATCTCACCCCGCCAGCAGAATGGTCTCTCACAACACTAGCAAGACAGTCTCTAACACTGCCAGCAGGACGGTCTCTCACACCGCCAGGACAGTCTCTTACAACGCCAGCAGGACGCTCTCTCACACCGACAGCAGTACGATCTCTCACACTGCCAGGACGGTCTCTCACACCGCCAGCCAGGACGGTCTCTCACACTGCCAGGATGGTCTCTCACACCGCCAGGACGGTCTCTCACACTGCCCAGGACAGGCCATGGTCTCCACACCGCCCAGGTCTCTCTCACCCCGCCAGCAGGATGGTCTCACACCGCCAGGACGGTCTCTAACACCGCCAGGACAGTCCACACCGCCAGCAGGATGGTCTTACACACCGCCAGGACAGTCCACACCGCCAGCAGGATGGTCTTATACACCGCCACGACGGTCTCTCACACCGCCAGGACAGTCTCTCACACCGCCAGGACGGTCTCTCACCCCGCCAGCAGGATGGTCTCTCACACCGCCAGCAGATTGGTCTCTCACACCGCCAGCCAGGATGGTCTCCGCCAGTCTCCACACAGCCAGGATGGTCTCTCACACCGCCAGCAGGACAGTCTCTCACACCGCCAGCAGGATGGTCTCTCACACAGCCAGGACGGTCTCTCACACCGCCAGGACGGTCTCTCACACCGCCAGGACGGTCTCTCACACCGCCAGGACAGTCTCTCACCCGCCAGCAGGATGGTCTCCCACACCGCCAGCAGGGTCTCTCACACCGCCAGGACGGTCTCTCACACCGCCAGCAGGACGGTCTCTCACACCGCCCAGGACTCTCACCGCCCAGGATGGTCTCTCACACTCCAGCACACCGCCAGGACGGTCTCTCACCCCGCCAGCAGGATGGTCTCGCCACATGTCTCCCGCCAGCAGGACGGTCTCTCAAACCGCCAGCAGGATGGTTTCTCACACCGCCAGGATGGTCTCTCACACCGCCCAGGACGGTCTCTCACACAGCCAGGATGGTCTTTCACACCGCCAGCAGGATGGTCTCACACCACCGCCAGGATGGTCTCTCACACCGCCAGCAGGATGGTCTCTCACACACCAGCCAGGACGGTCTCTCACACCGCCCAGGACGGTCTCTCACACCGCCAGCAGGATGGTCTCTCACACCGCCAGCAGGATGGTCTCTCACACCGCCAGCAGGACGGTCTCTCACACACCAGCCAGGACGGTCTCTCACACCGCCAGGACGGTCTCTCACACCGCCAGGATGGTCTCTCACACCGCCAGGACGGTCTCTCACACCGCCAGGACAGTCTCTCACACCGCCAGCAGGATGGTCTCTCACACCGCCAGCAGGATGGTCTCCCACACCGCCAGGACGGTCTCTCACACCGCCAGGACGGTCTCTCACACCGCCAGCAGAATGGTCTCTCACACCGCCAGCAGGACGGTCTCTCACACCGCCAGCAGGAGATGGTCTCACACCGCCAGGACGGTCTCTCACACACCGCCAGGATGGTCTCTCACACCGCCAGGATGGTCTCACACCGCCAGGACGATGGTCTCTCACCGCCAGCAGGATGGTCTCTCACACCGCCAGCAGGATGGTCTCTCACACCGCCAGGACGGTCTCTCACACCGCCAGCCAGGATGGGTCTCTCACACCAGCCAGGATGGTCTCTCACACACCAGCCAGGATGGTCTCTCACACCGCCAGCAGACATGGTCTCTCACACTGCCAGCAGGACGGTCTCTCACACCGCCAGCAGGACGGTCTCCACACCGCCAGGATGGTCTCCCACACCGCCAGGAGGGTCTCTCACACCGCCAGGACAGTCTCTCACCCCGCCAGCAGGATGGTCTCCCACACTGCCAGGAGGGTCTCTCACACCGCCAGGACGGTCTCTCACACCGCCAGCAGGACGGTCTCTCACACCGCCAGCAGGATGGTCTCCCACACGCCAGGACGGTCTCTCACACCGCCAGGATGGTCTCTCACACCGCCAGGACGGTCTCTCACACCGCCAGGATGGTCTCTCACACCGCCAGCAGGACAGTCTCTCACACCGCCAGCAGGACGGTCTCTCAAACTGCCAGGATGGTCTCCCACCCCGCCAGCAGCAAGGTCTCCCACACAGCCAGGACGATGTCTCACACTGCCAGGACGGTCTCTCATCCTGCCAGCAGGACGGTCTCTCACACCGCCAGGACGGTCTCTTTCACCAGCAGGACGGTCTATCACACCTCTAGGACGGTCTCTCACACCGCCAGCCAGGATGGTCTCTCACACCGCCCAGGATGGTCTCTCACCGCCAGCAGGATCTCTCACACCGCCCAGGATGGTCTCTCACACCGCCAGGATGGTCTCTCACACCGCCAGGATGGTCTCTCACACCAGCAGGAGTCTCTCTCACATGGTGGTCTCACACCGCCCAGGATGGTCTCTCACCCACACCGCCAGGACGGTCTCTCACACCGCCCAGGATGGTCTCTCACACCGCCAGCAGGATGGTCTCTCTACACCAGGCCAGGACGGTCTCTCTCACACCAGCCAGGATGGGTCTCACACCGCCAGCAGGATGGTCTCACACACACCAGCCAGGATGGTCTCTCACACCGCCAGCAGGATGGTCTCTCACACCGCCAGGATGGTCTCTCACACCGCCCAGGATGGTCTCTCACACCGCCAGGATGGTCTCTCTCACACCGCCCAGGATGGTCTCTCACACCGCCAGGATGGTCTCACACCACACCGCCCAGGATGGTCTCTCACACCGCCAGGATGGTCTCTCACACCGCCAGCAGGATGGTCTCTCACACCGCCAGGACGGTCTCTCACACCGCCCAGGATGGTCTCTCACACCGCCAGCAGGATGGTCTCTCACACCGCCAGGGGTCTCACACGCCACACGGTCTCTCACAACACGCCAGGCTGGTCTCTCACACACCAGGTCGGTCTCTCACACCGCCAGGACGGTCTCTCACACCGCCAGCAGGACGGTCTCTCACCCGCCAGCAGGATGGTCTCCCACACCGCCCAGGATGGTCTCTCACACACGGCCAAGACGGTCTCTCACACCGCCAGGACAGTCTCTCACACCGCCAGCAGGATGGTCTCTGACACCGCCAGCAGGATGGTCTCACACCGCCAGATGGTCTCTCACACCGCCAGGACGGTCTCTCACACCGCCCAGGATGGTCTCTCTCTCACACCGCCAGCAGGATGGTCTCTCACCCAGCCAGGATGGTCTCTCACCCCGCCAGCAGGATGGTCTCCCACACCGCCAGGACGGTCTCTCACACCGCCAGCAGATTGGTCTCTCACACCGCCAGGGCGGTCTCACACCGCCAGGACGGTCTCTCTCACACCAGCCAGGATGGTCTCTCACACACGCCGCCAGGATGGTCTCTCACACCGCCCAGGACGGTCTCTCACACACCGCCCAGGATGGTCTCTCACACCGCCAGGATGGTCTCTCACACCGCCCAGGATGGTCTCACACCGCCAGGACTGGTCTCCGCCAGGGCGGTCTTTCACACCGCACACCACCAGGACGGTGTCTCACACCACCAGGATGGTCTCTCACACACCAGGATGGTCTCTCACACCAGCCAGGACGGTCTCTCACACCGCCAGGACGGTCTCTCACACCGCCAGCAGGACGGTCTCTCACACCGCCAGCAGGATGTCTTACACCGCCAGGCTGGTCTCTCACCCACCAGGTCGGTCTCTCACACCGCCAGGACGGTCTCTCACACCGCCAGCAGGATGGTCTCTCACACCGCCAGCAGGATGGTCTCTCACACCGCCAGCAGAACGGTCTCTCACACCGCCAGGACAGTCTCTCACACACCAGCCAGGATGGTCTCTCACCGCCAGGAGGATGGTCTCTCACACCGCCCAGGATGGTCTCTCACACCACCAGGACAGTCTCTCACACACCCCAGGATGGTCTCTCCCACACCGCCAGGACGGGTCTCTCACACCGCCAGCAGGATGGTCTCTCTCACCACCAGCAGGACGGTCTCTCACACCACCAGGACGGTCTCTCACACCGCCAGGACAATGTCTCACACCGCCAGGACAGTCTCTCACACTGAACACCACCAGGATGGTCTCTCACACCGCCAGCAGGATGGTCTCCCACACCGCCCAGGACGGTCTCTCACACCGCCAGGATGGTCTCTCACACCGCCAGGACGGTCTCTCACACCGCCAAGACGGTCTCTCACACCGCCAGCAGGATGGTCTCTCACACCGCCAGCAGGATGGTCTCTCACACCGCCAGGACGGTCTCTCACACCGCCAGGACGGTCTCTCACACCGCCAGCAGGATGGTCTCTCACACCGCCAGGACGGTCTCTCACACACCGCCAGGATGGTCTCTCACACCGCCAGGATGGTCTCACACCGCCAGGCAGGATGGTCTCTCACACCGCCAGGACGGTCTCTCACACCGCCAGACAGATGGTCTCTCTCACCCGCCAGGACAGGGTCTCTCACACCGCCAGGACGGTCTCTCACACCGCCAGGACGGTCTCTCACACCGCCAGCAGGTTGGTCTCTCACACCACCAGGGCGGTCTCTCACACCGCACACCAGCAGGACAGTCTCTCACACCGCCAGGACGGTCTCCACGCCAGCCAGGATGGTCTCTCCGCCAGCAGGACACCGCCAGCAGGATGGTCTCTCACACCGCCAGGATGGTCTCTCACACCGCCAGCCAGGATGGTCTCTCACACCAGCCAGGATGGTCTCTCACACCGCCAGCAGGATGGTCTCTCACACACAGTCTCTCACAGCCGCCAGGACAGTCTCTCACACCGCCCAGGATGGTCTCTCACACCAGCAGACAGTCCAGCCAGCCAGGGTCTCTCACACCGCCAGCAGGATGGTCTCTCACACCGCCAGGACGGTCTCTCACACCGCCAGGATGGTCTCTCACACCGCCCAGGATAGTCTCTCACACCGCCAGGACGGTCTCTCACACCGCCAGCAGGATGGTCTCTCTCACACCGCCAGCAGGATGGTCTCTCACACCGCCCAGGACGGTCTCTCTCACACCGCCAGGATGGTCTCTCACACCGCCAGCAGGATGGTCTCTCACACACCAGCCAGGACAGTCTCTCACACTGCCAGCAGGATGGTCTCTCACCCCGCCAGCAGGATGGTCCCCCACCCGCCAGCAGGATGGTCTCCCACACCGCCAAGGGGGTCTCTTACACCGCCAGGACAGTCTCTCACACCGCCAGGACGGTCTCTCACACCAGCCAGCATGGTCTCTCACACCGCCAGCAGGATGGTCTCTCACACCGCCAGCAGGATGGTCTCTCACACACCGCCAGGATGGTCTCTCACACCGCCAGGACGGTCTCTCACACCGCCAGCAGGATGGTCTCACACACCGCCAGGACGGTCTCTCACACCGCCAGGACGGTCTCTCACACCGCCAGGACGGTCTCTCACACCGCCAGCAGGATGGTCTCTCACACCGCCAGCAGGATGGTCTCCCACACCGCCACGGTCTCTCACCCCGCCCAGGATGGTCTCTCACACCGCCAGGACGGTCTCTCACACCGCCAGGACGGTCTCTCACACCGCCAGCAGGATGGTCTCCCACACCGCCAGGAGGGTCTCTCACACCGCCAGGACGGTCTCTCACACCGCCAGGACGGTCTCTCACACCGCCAGGACGGTCTCTCACACCGCCAGCAGGATGGTCTCTCACACCGCCAGCAGGATGGTCTCTCACACACCGCCAGGACGGGTCTCACACCGCCACGGTCTCACCGCCAGCAGGATGGTCTCTCACACCACCAGCAGAATGGTCTCTCACACCGCCCAGGACGGTCTCTCACACCGCCAGCAGGATGGTCTCTCACACCGCCAGCAGGATGGTCTCACACACCAGCAGGATGGTCTCTCTCACACCAGCCAGGATGGTCTCTCTCACACCAGCCAGGATGGTCTCTCACACCCACCAGGATGGTCTCTCACCCCGCTAGCAAAACGGTCTCTCACAACGCCAGCAAGACAGTCTCTCACCCCGCCAGGACGGGTCTCCCCACACAGTCCTCACACCGCCAGGACGGTCTCTCACACCGCCCAGGATGGTCTCTCACCGCCAGCAGGATGGTCTCTCACACCGCCAGGATGGTCTCTCACACCGCCAGGACGGTCTCTCACACACACCGCCAGGATGGTCTCACACACCGCCCATGGGTCTCACACCGCCAGGACAGTCTCTCACACCGCCAGCAGGATGGTCTTACACACCGCCAGGACGGTCTCTCACACCGCCAGGACGGTCTCTCACACCGCCAGGGCGGTCTCTCACACCGCCAGCAGGATGGTCTCCCACACTGCCAGGACGGTCTCTCACACCGCCAGGACGGTCTCTCACCCCGCCAGCAGTATGGTCTCCCACACCGCCAGGACGGTCTCTCACACCGCCAGGACGGTCTCTCACACCGCCAGGACGGTCTCTCACACCGCCAGCAGGATGGTCTCTCGCTACACACCAGCCAGGACGGTCTCTCACACCGCCAGCAGGATGGTCTCTCACACCGCCAGGATGGTCTCTCACACCGCCAGGACGGTCTCTCACACCGCCAGGACGGTCTCTCACACCGCCAGCAGGATGGTCTCCCACACCGCCAGGACGGTCTCTCACACCGCCAGGACGGTCTCTCACACCGCCAGCAGGATGGTCTCTCACACCGCCAGCAGGATGGTCTCTCACACCGCCCAGGAAGGTCTCTCACACCGCCAGCCAGGACGGTCTCACACCGCCAGGACGGTCTCTCACCCCGCCAGCAGGATGGTCTCCCACACCGCCAGGACGGTCTCTCACACCGCCAGGACGGTCTCTCACACCGCCAGGACGGTCTCTCACACCGCCAGCAGGATGGTCTTACACACCGCCAGCAGGATGGTCTCACACCGCCAGCCAGGATGGTCTCTCACACCGCCCAGGATGGTCTCTCACACCGCCAGGATGGTCTCTCTCACACCGCCAGGACAGGGGTCTCTCACACACCAGCCAGGGATGGTCTCTCACACCGCCAGGATGGTCTCACACACCAGGATGGTCTCTCACACCGCCAGGACGGTCTCTCACATCGCCAAGATGGTCTCTCACACCGCCAAGACGGTCTCTCACACCGCCAGGATGGTCTCTCACACCGCCAGCAGGATGGTCTCACACCGCCAGGATGGTCTCTCACACCGCCAGGACGGTCTCTCACACCGCCAGCAGGATGGTCTCTCACACCGCCAGCACATGGTCTCACACGCGCCAGATGGTGGTCTCTCACACCGCCAGCAGGACGGTCTCTCACACCGCCCAGGACGGTCTCTCACACCGCCAGCACGGTCTCACACCGCCAGGATGGTCTCTCACCGCCAGCCAGGACCGGTCAGGATGGTCTCACACCGCCAGGACGGTCTCTCACACCCGCCAGGACGGTCTCTCACACCGCCAGGACGGTCTCTCACACCGCCAGCAGGATGGTCTCTCACACCGCCAGCAGGATGGTCTCACACACCGCCAGGACGGTCTCTCACACCGCCAGGATGGTCTCTCACACACCGCCAGGACGGTCTCTCACACCGCCAGGACGGTCTCTCACACCGCCAGCAGGATGGTCTCTCACACCGCCAGCCAGGATGGTCTCTCACACCGCCAGGACGGTCTCTCACACCGCCAGGACAGTCTCTCACACCGCCAGGATGGTCTCTCACACCGCCAGGACGGTCTCTCACACCGCCAGCAGGATGGTCTCTCACACCGCCAGCAGGATGGTCTCTCACACCGCCAGACGGTCTCTCACACCGCCAGGACGGTATCTCACCGCCAGGACGGTCTCTCACACCAGCAGGATGGTCTCTCACACCGCCAGCAGGATGGTCTCTCACACCGCCCAGGAGGGTCTCTCACACCGCCAGGACGGTCTCTCACACCGCCAGGACGGTCTCTCACACCGCCAGCAGGATGGTCTCTCACACCACCAGGGCGGTCTCTCACACCGCACACCACCAGGATGGTCTCTCACACCGCCAGCAGGATGGTCTCTCACACCGCCCAGGATGGTCTCTCACACCCAGCCAGGATGGTCTCCCACACCGCCAAGATGGTCTCTCACCGCCAGCAGGATGGTCTCTCACACCGCCAGCAGGATGGTCTCACACCGCCAGCAGGATGGTCTCTCACACCGCCAGCAGGACGGTCTCTCACACCGCCAGGACGGTCTCTCACACCGCCAGGACGGTCTCTCACCCGCCAGCAGGATGGTCTCCCACACCGCCAGGACGGTCTCTCACACCGCCAGGACAGTCTCTCACACCGCCCAGGATGGTCTCTCACCCCGCCAGCAGGATGGTCTCCCACACCGCCAGGACGGTCTCTCACACCGCCAGGACGGTCTCTCACACCGCCAGCAGGATGGTCTCTCACACGCCACCAGGATGGTCTCTCACACCGCCAGGACGGTCTCTCACACCGCCAGCAGGACGGTCTCTCACACCGCCAGCAGGACGGTCTCTCACACCGCCAGCAGGATGGTCTCTCACACCGCCAGGATGGTCTCTCACACCGCCCAGGATGGTCTCTCACACCGCCCAGGATGGTCTCTCACACCGCCAGGACGGTCTCTCACACCGCCAGGACGGTCTCTCACCACCGTCTCTCACCAGGATGGTCTCTCACACCGCCAGCAGGATGGTCTCCCACACCAGCCAGGACGGTCTCTCACACCGCCAGGACGGTCTCTCACACCGCCAGGACGGTCTCTCACACCGCCAGGACGGTCTCTCACACCGCCAGCAGGATGGTCTCTCACACCGCCAGCAGGATGGTCTCTCACACCGCCAGCAGGATGGTCTCACACCGCCAGGACGGTCTCTCACACCGCCAGGACGGTCTCTCACACCGCCAGCAGATTGGTCTCTCACACCGCCAGCAGATGGTTTCTCACACCGCCAGGACGGTCTCTCACACCGCCAGCCAGGACGGTCTCTTACACCGCCAGCAGGATGGTCTCTCACACCGCCAGGATGGTCTCTCACACCGCCAGGACAGTCTCTCACACCCCCAGCAGGATGGTCTCCCACACCGCCAGGAGGGTCTCTCACACCGCCAGGATGGTCTCTCACACCGCCAGCAGGACGGTCTATCACACCGCCAGCAGGACGGTCTCTCACCACCAGCCAGGATGGTCTCTCACACACCAGCCAGGATGGTCTCTCACACCGCCAGCAGGATGGTCTCTCACACACCGCCAGGATGGTCTCTCACCGCCACGGTCTCTCACACCCCAGGATGGTCTCTCACACACCGCCAGGATGGTCTCCCACACCGCCAGCAGAACGGTCTCTCACACCGCCAGGAGGGTGGTCTCACACCGCCAGCCAGGATGGTCTCTCACACCGCCAGGACGTCTCTCACACCGCCAGGACGGTCTCTCACACCAGCCAGGACGGTCTCACCCGCCACAGGATGGTCCACCAGCAGGATGGTCTCTCACACCAGCCAGGACAGGTCTCACACGCCCAGGATGGTCTCTCACACCGCCAGGACAGTCTCTCACACCGCCAGGACGGTCTCTCACCCCGCCAGCAGGATGGTCTCCCACACCGCCAGGACGGTCTCTCACACCGCCAGCAGGATGGTCTCCCACACCGCCAGGACGGTCTCTCACACCGCCAGGACGGTCTCTCACACCGCCAGCAGGATGGTCTCTCACACCGCCAGCAGGATGGTCTCCCACACCGCCAGACAAGGGTCTCTCACACCGCCAGGACGGTCTCTCACACCGCCAGCAGGACGGTCTCTCACACCGCCAGCAGGACGGTCTCTCACACCGCCAGGACAGTCTCTCACACCGCCAGGACGGTCTCTCACACCAGCAGGATGGTCTCCACCAGCCAGGACGGTCTCTCACACCGCCAGGACGGTCTCTCACACCGCCAGGACGGTCTCTCACACCGCCAGCCAGGATGGTCTCTCACACCGCCAGCAGGATGGTCTCTCACACCGCCAGGACGGTCTCTCACACCGCCAGGACGGTCTCTCACACCGCCAGCAGGATGGTCTCTCACACCGCCAGCAGGATGGTCTCTCACACCGCCAGCAGGACGGTCTCTCACACCGCCAGCAGGACGGTCTCTCACACCGCCCAGGATGGTCTCTCACCCCCACCAGCCAGGACGGTCTCTCACACCGCCAGCAGGATGGTCTCTCACACCGCCCAGGATGGTCTCTCACACACCAGCCAGGATGGTCTCACACCGCCAGCAGGATGGTCTCTCACACCGCCAGCAGGACATGGTCTCTCACACGCCAGCCATGGACACCGCCAGGATGGTCTCACACCGCCCAGGACGGTCTCTCACACCGCCAGCAGGACGGTCTCTCACACCGCCAGCAGGATGGTCTCTCACACCAGCCAGGACGGTCTCTCACACCGCCAGGACGGTCTCTCACACCGCCAGGACGGTCTCTCACACCGCCAGGACGGTCTCTCACACCGCCAGGACGGTCTCTCACCCCGCCAGCAGGATGGTCTCCCACACCGCCAGCAGGACCCTCTCTCACACCGCCAGGACGGTCCAATCCGCCAGCAGGATGGTCTCCCACACCGCCAGGACGGTCTCTCACACCGCCAGGACGGTCTCTCACACCGCCAGGACGGTCTCTCACACCGCCAGGACGGTCTCTCACACCGCCAGGACGGTCTCTCACAACGCCAGCAGGACGCTCTCTTACAACGCCAGCAAGACGGTCTCTCACACCGCCAGGACGGTCTCTCACACTGCCAGGACGGTCTCTCACACCGCCA
>JAIGNY010002332.1:0-11033 GCA_020152595.1 Chiridota heheva
CTTCTGATGACAATTTGCATATGGAATAAGTTTTAACTTATTGTAACTCTTAAACGTCTTGATTTTTTGGTAAAGGTCAATGTTAATAGTGAGGTCCCAATAATGTACCTGTCCCACTCGCACAGGTCTGCTAATGCACTGAATACAAGATTTTTAGTCCCAACCAATGTATCTCTCCCACTTGGGGCCAAAAGACATGAACTGCCTAGTAGATGACAATTTGCATATGGAATTAGTTTTTAATTAATGTAAGTCTTAAGCTTCTTGATTTTTGAGTAACAGGTCAATGTTAATGGCAAGTCCCAATAATGTACCTGTCCACTCACATGAGTCCTGTTAATGCACTGAATACAAGATTTTAAAACTAACCTAGTTAATAATATGCCCCAATCACAACAATTAAAATACATATTTTACAAAATGATAACCATCAAACTTATTATTCAATAATGAAAGACATGATTTTTTGACTGCAAAGAGATTCTTCTGATGACAATTTGCATATGGAATAAGTTTTTAACTTATTGTAACTCTTAAACGTCTTGATTTTTTGAGTAGCAAGTCAATGTTAATGGCAAGTCCCAATAATGTACCTGTCCCACTCGCGCAAGTCCTGCTAATGCACTGAATACAAGATTTTCAGTCCCAATAATGTATCTCTCCCACTAGCACAGGGCCCAGTAGTGCCCCAATCACATGACTTTAAAACATACAAAATGATAACCATCAAATTGAAAACATTAATTATCAAAGACATGATTTTTTGACTGCAAAAAGATTTTTCTGATGACAATTTCCATATGGATCCATATGGAATTAGTTTTTACCTTCTTGATATTTTGAGTAACAGGTCAGTATTAATGGCAAGTCCCAATAATGTACCTGTCCCATTCACGCAGGTCCTGTTAATGCACTGAATAAAATATTTTAAAACTAACCTAGTAATAATATGCCCCAATTACAAGATTTAAAACACATTTTCTATAAATGATAATCATCAAACTGAAAACATTATTTAATATTGAAAGACATGATTTTTGACTGCAAAAGAGATTCTTCTGATGACAATTTGCATATGGAATAAGTTTTTAACCTAATGTAAGTCTTAAGCAACTTGATATTTTGAGTAGCAGGTCAATGTTAATGGCAAGTCCCAATAATGTACCTGTCCCACTCGCGCAGGTCCTGCTAATGCACTGAATACAAGATTTTCAGTCTCAATAATGTATCTCTCCCACTAGCACAGGGCCCAGTAGTGCCCCAATCACATGACTTTAAAACATACAAAATGATAACCATCACATTGAAAACATTAATTATCAAAGACATGATTTTTTGACTGCAAACAGATTTTTCTGATGACAATTTCCATATGGATCCAAATGGAATTAGTTTTTAACTTCTTGATATTTTAAGTAACAGGTCAGTATTAATGGCAAGTCCCCATAATGTACCTGTCCCACTCACGCAAGTCCTCTTAATGCACTGAATACAAGATTTTAAAACTAACCTAGTAATAATATGCCCCAATTACAAGATTTAAAACACATTTTCTATAAATGATAATCATCAAACTGAAAACATTATTTAATAATGAAAGACATGATTTTTTGACTGCAGATTCTTCTGATGACAATTTGCATATGGAATTAGTTTTTAACTTCTTGTAAGTCTTAAGCGTCTTGACATTTTGAGAAACAGGTCAATGTTAATGGCGAGTCCCAATAATGTACCTGTCCCACTCGCACAGGTCCTGCTAATGCACTGATTACAAGATTTTCAGTCCAATAATGTATCTCTCCCACTAGCACAGGGCCCAGTAGTGCCCCAATCACATGACTTTAAAACATACAAAATGATAACCATCAAATTGAAAACATTAATTATCAAAGACATGATTTTTGACTGCAAACAGATTCTTCTGATGACCATTTCCATATGGATCCATATGGAATTAGTTTTTACCTTCTTGATATTTTGAGTAACAGGTCAATATTAATGGCAAGTCCCAATAATGTACCTGTCCCACTCACGCAGGTCCTGTTAATGCACTGAATACAAGATTTAAAACTAACCTAGTAATAATTTGCCCGATTTACAAGAATTAAAACACATATTCTACAAAAAAGTAATCATCAAACTGAAAACATTATTCAATAATGAAAGACATGATTTTTTGACTGCAAAGAGACTCTTCTGATGACAATTTGCATATGGAATTAGTTTTTAACTTAATGTAAGTCTTAAGCAACTTGATTTTTTGAGTAACAGGTCAATGTTAATGGCAAGTCCCAATAATGTACCTGTCCCACTCACGCAGGTCCTGTTAATGCACTGAATACAAGATTTTAAAACTAACCTAGTTAAAATATGCCCCAATCACAACAATTAAAATACATATTTTACAAAATGATAACCATCAAACTGAAAACATTATTCAATAAAGAAAGACATGATTTTTTGACTGCAAAGAGATTCTTCTGATGACAATTTGCATATGGAATAAGTTTTTAACTTATTGTAACTCTTAAACGTCTTGATTTTTTGAGTAGCAAGTCAATGTTAATGGCAAGTCCCAATAATGTACCTGTCCCACTCGCGCAAGTCCTGCTAATGCACTGAATACAAGATTTTCAGTCCCAATAATGTATCTCTCCCACTAGCACAGGGCCCAGTAGTGCCCCAATCACATGACTTTAAAACATACAAAATGATAACCATCAAATTGAAAACATTAATTATCAAGGACATGATTTTTTGACTGCAAAAAGATTTTTCTGATGACAATTTCCATATGGATCCAAATGGAATTAGTTTTTAACTTCTTGATATTTTGAGTAACAGGTCAGTATTAATGGCAAGTCCCAATAATGTACCTGTCCCATTCACGCAAGTCCTGTTAATGCACTGAATAAAATATTTTAAAACTAACCTAGTAATAATATGCCCCAATTACAAGATTTAAAACACATTTTCTATAAATGATAATCATCAAACTGAAAACATTATTTAATATTGAAAGACATGATTTTTCGACTGCAAAGAGATTCTTCTGATGACAATTTGCATATGGAATAAGTTTTTAACCTAATGTAAGTCTTAAGCAACTTGATATTTTGAGTAGCAGGTCAATGTTAATGGCAAGTCCCAATAATGTACCTGTCCCACTCGCGCAGGTCCTGCTAATGCACTGAATACAAGATTTTCAGTCTCAATAATGTATCTCTCCCACTAGCACAGGGCCCAGTAGTGCCCCAATCACATGACTTTAAAACATACAAAATGATAACCATCACATTGAAAACATTAATTATCAAAGACATGATTTTTGACTGCAAACAGATTTTTCTGATGACAATTTCCATATGGATCCAAATGGAATTAGTTTTTAACTTCTTGATATTTTAAGTAACAGGTCAGTATTAATGGCAAGTCCCATAATGTACCTGTCCCACTCACGCAAGTCCTCTTAATGCACTGAATACAAGATTTTAAAACTAACCTAGTAATAATATGCCCCAATTACAAGATTTAAAACACATTTTCTATAAATGATAATCATCAAACTGAAAACATTATTTAATAATGAAAGACATGATTTTTGACTGCAGATTCTTCTGATGACAATTTGCATATGGAATTAGTTTTAACTTCTTGTAAGTCTTAAGCGTCTTGACATTTTGAGAAACAGGTCAATGTTAATGGCGAGTCCCAATAATGTACCTGTCCCACTCGCACAGGTCCTGCTAATGCACTGATTACAAGATTTTCAGTCCAATAATGTATCTCTCCCACTAGCACAGGGCCCAGTAGTGCCCCAATCACATGACTTTAAAACATACAAAATGATAACCATCAAATTGAAAACATTAATTATCAAAGACATGATTTTTGACTGCAAACAGATTCTTCTGATGACCATTTCCATATGGATCCATATGGAATTAGTTTTTACCTTCTTGATATTTTGAGTAACAGGTCAATATTAATGGCAAGTCCCAATAATGTACCTGTCCCACTCACGCAGGTCCTGTTAATGCACTGAATACAAGATTTAAAACTAACCTAGTAATAATTTGCCCGATTTACAAGAATTAAAACACATATTCTACAAAAAGTAATCATCAAACTGAAAACATTATTCAATAATGAAAGACATGATTTTTGACTGCAAAGAGACTCTTCTGATGACAATTTGCATATGGAATTAGTTTTTAACTTAATGTAAGTCTTTAAGCTTCTTGATATTTTGAGTAACAGGTCAATGTTAATGGCAAGTCCCAATAATGTACCTGTCCCACTCACGCAGGTCCTGTTAATGCACTGAATACAAGATTTTAAAACTAACCTAGTTAATAATATGCCCCAATTACAACAATTAAAACACATATTTTACAAAATGATAATCATCAAACTGAAAACATTATTTAATATTGAAAGACATGATTTTTGACTGCAAAGAGATTCTTCTGATGACAATTTGCATATGGAATAAGTTTTTAACTTAATGTAAGTCTTAAACGTCTTGATTTTTGAGTAGCAGGTCAATGTTAATGGCAAGTCCCAATAATGTACCTGTCCCACTGTCCCAAGTCCTGCTAATGCACTGAATACAAGATTTTCAGTCCCAATAATGTATCTCTCCCACTAGCACAGGGCCCAGTAGTGCCCCAATCACATGACTTTAAAACATACAAAATGATAACCATCAAATTGAAAACATTAATTATCAAAGACATGATTTTTGACTGCAAACAGATTTTTCTGATGACAATTTCCATATGGATCCATATGGAATTAGTTTTTAACCTTCTTGATATTTTGAGTAACAGGTCAGTATTAATGGCAAGTCCCAATAATGTACCTGTCCCACTCACGCAGTCCTGTTAATGCACTGAATACAAGATTTTAAAACTAACCTAGTAATAATATGCCCCAATTACAAGATTTAAAACACATTTTCTATAAATGATAATCATCAAACTGAAAACATTATTTAATATTGAAAGACATGATTTTTGACTGCAAAGAGATTCTTCTGATGACAATTTGCATATGGAATAAGTTTTTAACTTATTGTAAGTCTTAAGCGTCTTGATATTTTGAGTAGCAGGTCAATGTTAATGGCAAGTCCCAATAATGTACCTGTCCCACTCGCGCAGGTCCTGCTAATGCACTGAATACAAGATTTTCAGTCCCAATAATGTATCTCTCCCACTAGCACAGGGCCCAGTAGTGCCCCAATCACATGACTTTAAAAAACAAAATGATAACCATCAAATTGAAAACATTAATTATCAAAGACATGATTTTTGACTGCAAACAGATTTTTCTGATGACAATTTCCATATGGATCCATATGGAATTAGTTTTACCTTCTTGATATTTTGAGTAACAGGTCAATATTAATGGCAAGTCCCAATAATGTACCTGTTGAGGTCCTGTTAATGCACTGAAACAAGATTTTAAAACTAACCTAGTAATTTTCGATTTACAAGAATTAAAACACATATTCTACAAAAAAAGTAATCATCAAACTGAAAACATTATTTAATATGACATGATTTTTGACTGCAAAAGATTCTTCTGATGACAATTTGCATATGGAATTAGTTTTTAACTTAATGTAAGTCTTTTAACTTGATATTTTAAGTAAGGTCAGTATTAATGGCAAGTCCCAATAATGTACCTGTCCCACTCACGCAAGTCCTCTTAATGCACTGAATACAAGATTTTAAAACTAACCTAGTAATAATATGCCCCAATTACAAGATTTAAAACACATTTTCTATAAATGATAATCATCAAACTGAAAACATTATTTAATAATGAAAGACATGATTTTTGACTGCAGATTCTTCTGATGACAATTTGCATATGGAATTAGTTTTTAACTTATTGTAAGTCTTAAGCGTCTTGACATTTTGAGAAACAGGTCAATGTTAATGGCAAGTCCCAATAATGTACCTGTCCCACTCGCACAGGTCCTGCTAATGCACTGATTACAAGATTTTCAGTCCAATAATGTATCTCTCCCACTTGCACAGGGCCCAGTAGTGCCCCATATCACAAGACTTTAAAACATACAAAATGATAACCATCAAATTGAAAACATTAATTATCAAAGACATGATTTTTGACTGCAAACAGATTCTTCTGATGACCATTTCCATATGGATCCATATGGAATTAGTTTTTACCTTCTTGATATTTTGAGTAACAGGTCAATATTAATGGCAAGTCCCAATAATGTACCTGTCCCACTCACGCAGGTCCTGTTAATGCACTGAATACAAGATTTTAAAACTAACCTAGTAATAATTTGCCCGATTTACAAGAATTAAAACACATATTCTACAAAAAAGTAATCATCAAACTGAAAACATTATTCAATAATGAAAGACATGATTTTTTGACTGCAAAGAGATTCTTCTGATGACAATTTGCATATGGAATTAGTTTTTAACTTAATGTAAGTCTTAAGCAACTTGATATTTTGAGTAACAGGTCAATGTTAATGGCAAGTCCCAATAATGTTTCCCAAAAGTCCTGTTAATGCACTGAATACAAGATTTTAAAACTAACCTAGTAATAATATGCCCCAATTACAAGATTTAAAACACATTTTCTATAAATGATAATCATCAAACTGAAAACATTATTTAATAATGAAAGACATGATTTTTTGACTGCAGATTCTTCTGATGACAATTTGCATATGGAATAAGTTTTTAACTTATTGTAAGTCTTAAGCGTCTTGACATTTTGAGAAACAGGTCAATGTTAATGGCGAGTCCCAATAATGTACCTGTCCCACTCGCACAGGTCCTGCTAATGCACTGATTACAAGATTTTCAGTCCAATAATGTATCTCTCCCACTAGCACAGGGCCCAGTAGTGCCCCAATCACATGACTTTAAAACATACAAAATGATAACCATCAAATTGAAAACATTAATTATCAAAGACATGATTTTTGACTGCAAACAGATTCTTCTGATGACCATTTCCATATGGATCCATATGGAATTAGTTTTACCTTCTTGATATTTTGAGTAACAGGTCAATATTAATGGCAAGTCCCAATAATGTACCTGTCCCACTCACGCAGGTCCTGTTAATGCACTGAATACAAGATTTTAAAACTAACCTAGTAATAATTTGCCCGATTTACAAGAATTAAAACACATATTCTACAAAAAGTAATCATCAAACTGAAAACATTATTCAATAATGAAAGACATGATTTTTGACTGCAAAGAGATTCTTCTGATGACAATTTGCATATGGAATTAGTTTTAACTTAATGTAAGTCTTAAGCAACTTGATTTTTTGAGTAACAGGTCAATGTTAATGGCAAGTCCCAATAATGTACCTGTCCCACTCACGCAGGTCCTGTTAATGCACTGAATACAAGATTTTAAAACTAACCTAGTTATAATTTGCCCGATTTACAAGAATTAAAACACATATTCTACAAAATGTAATCATCAAACTGAAAACATTATTTAATATTGAAAGACATGATTTTTCGACTGCAAAGAGATTCTTCTGATGACAATTTGCATATGGAATAAGTTTTTAACCTAATGTAAGTCTTAAGCAACTTGATATTTTGAGTAGCAGGTCAATGTTAATGGCAAGTCCCAACAAATGTACCTGTCCCAATAATGTACCTGCAGGTCCTGCTAATGCACTGAATACAAGATTTTCAGTCTCAATAATGTATCTCTCCCACTAGCACAGGGCCCAGTAGTGCCCCAATCACATGACTTTAAAACATACAAAATGATAACCATCACATTAAAAACATTAATTATCAAAGACATGATTTTTTGACTGCAAACAGATTTTTCTGATGACAATTTCCATATGGATCCAAATGGAATTAGTTTTTAACTTCTTGATATTTTAAGTAACAGGTCAGTATTAATGGCAAGTCCCCATAATGTACCTGTCCCACTCACGCAAGTCCTCTTAATGCACTGAATACAAGATTTTAAAACTAACCTAGTAATAATATGCCCCAATTACAAGATTTAAAACACATTTTCTATAAATGATAATCATCAAACTGAAAACATTATTTAATAATGAAAGACATGATTTTTTGACTGCAAAGAGATTCTTCTGATGACAATTTGCATATGGAATAAGTTTTTAACTTATTGTAACTCTTAAACGTCTTGATTTTTTGAGTAGCAAGTCAATGTTAATGGCAAGTCCCAATAATGTACCTGTCCCACTCGCGCAAGTCCTGCTAATGCACTGAATACAAGATTTTCAGTCCCAATAATGTATCTCTCCCACTAGCACAGGGCCCAGTAGTGCCCCAATCACATGACTTTAAAACATACAAAATGATAACCATCAAATTGAAAACATTAATTATCAAGGACATGATTTTTTGACTGCAAAAAGATTTTTCTGATGACAATTTCCATATGGATCCATATGGAATTAGTTTTTACCTTCTTGATATTTTGAGTAACAGGTCAGTATTAATGGCAAGTCCCAATAATGTACCTGTCCCATTCACGCAGGTCCTGTTAATGCACTGAATAAAATATTTTAAAACTAACCTAGTAATAATATGCCCCAATTACAAGATTTAAAACACATTTTCTATAAATGATAATCATCAAACTGAAAACATTATTTAATATTGAAAGACATGATTTTTCGACTGCAAAGAGATTCTTCTGATGACAATTTGCATATGGAATAAGTTTTTAACCTAATGTAAGTCTTAAGCGTCTTGACATTTTGAGAAACAGGTCAATGTTAATGGCAAGTCCCAATAATGTACCTGTCCCACTCGCACAGGTCCTGCTAATGCACTGATTACAAGATTTTCAGTCCAATAATGTATCTCTCCCACTAGCACAGGGCCCAGTAGTGCCCCAATCACATGACTTTAAAACATACAAAATGATAACCATCAAATTGAAAACATTAATTATCAAAGACATGATTTTTGACTGCAAACAGATTCTTCTGATGACCATTTCCATATGGATCCATATGGAATTAGTTTTACCTTCTTGATATTTTGAGTAACAGGTCAATATTAATGGCAAGTCCCAATAATGTACCTGTCCCACTCACGCAGGTCCTGTTAATGCACTGAATACAAGATTTTAAAACTAACCTAGTAATAATTTGCCCGATTTACAAGAATTAAAACACATATTCTACAAAAAGTAATCATCAAACTGAAAACATTATTCAATAATGAAAGACATGATTTTTGACTGCAAAGAGATTCTTCTGATGACAATTTGCATATGGAATTAGTTTTTAACTTAATGTAAGTCTTAAGCAACTTGATATTTTGAGTAACAGGTCAATGTTAAAGGCAAGTCCCAATAATGTACCTGTCCCACTCACGCAAGTCCTCTTAATGCACTAAGTACAAGATTTTAAAACTAACCTAGTAATAATATGCCCCAATTACAAGATTTAAAACACATTTTCTATAAATGATAATCATCAAACTGAAAACATTATTTAATAATGAAAGACATGATTTTTTGACTGCAGATGCTTCTGATGACAATTTGCATATGGAATTAGTTTTTAACTTCTTGTAAGTCTTAAGCGTCTTGACATTTTGAGAAACAGGTCAATGTTAATGGCGAGTCCCAATAATGTACCTGTCCCACTCGCACAGGTCCTGCTAATGCACTGATTACAAGATTTTCAGTCCAATAATGTATCTCTCCCACTAGCACAGGGCCCAGTAGTGCCCCAATCACATGACTTTAAAACATACAAAATGATAACCATCAAATTGAAAACATTAATTATCAAAGACATGATTTTTGACTGCAAACAGATTCTTCTGATGACCATTTCCATATGGATCCATATGGAATTAGTTTTTACCTTCTTGATATTTTGAGTAACAGGTCAATATTAATGGCAAGTCCCAATAATGTACCTGTCCCACTCACGCAGGTCCTGTTAATGCACTGAATACAAGATTTAAAACTAACCTAGTAATAATTTGCCCGATTTACAAGAATTAAAACACATATTCTACAAAAAAGTAATCATCAAACTGAAAACATTATTCAATAATGAAAGACATGATTTTTTGACTGCAAAGAGACTCTTCTGATGACAATTTGCATATGGAATTAGTTTTTAAGTTAATGTAAGTTTAAGCAACTTGATTTTTTGAGTAACAGGTCAATGTTAATGGCAAGTCCCAATAATGTACCTGTCCCACTCACGCAGGTCCTGTTAATGCACTGAATACAAGATTTTAAAACTAACCTAGTTAAAATATGCCCCAATCACAACAATTAAAATACATATTTTACAAAATGATAACCATCAAACTGAAAACATTATTCAATAATAAAAGACATGATTTTTTGACTGCAAACAGATTCTTCTGATGACAATTTGCATATGGAATAAGTTTTTAATTTATTGTAACTCTTAAGCGTCTTGAATTTTTGAGTAGCAGGTCAATGTTAATGGCAAGTCCCAATAATGTACCTGTCCCACTCGCGCAGGTCCTGCTAATGCACTGAATACAAGATTTTCAGTCCCAATAATGTATCTCTCCCACTAGCACAGGGCCCAGTAGTGCCCCAATCACATGACTTTAAAACATACAAAATGATAACCATCACATTGAAAACATTAATTATCAAAGACATGATTTTTGACTGCAAAAGATTTTTCTGATGACAATTTCCATATGGATCCAAATGGAATTAGTTTTACCTTCTTGATATTTTGAGTAACAGGTCAGTATTAATGGCAAGTCCCAATAATGTACCTGTCCCACTCCCAAGTCCTGTTAATGCACTGAATAAAAGATTTTAAAACTAACCTAGTAATAATATGCCCCATTTTACAAGATTTAAAACACATTTTCTATAAATGATAATCATCAAACTGAAAACATTATTTAATAATGAAAGACATGATTTTTGACTGCAAAGAGAGTCTTAAGCAACTTGATATTTTGAGTAACAGGTCAGTATTAATGGCAAGTCCCAATAATGTACCTGTCC
>JAIGNY010002333.1:0-14323 GCA_020152595.1 Chiridota heheva
ATGGTTGTGTCTGTTAGTAATCTTCCCAGGCATTGTACACTGTAGAGACATTTTTAGGAGGTGTTAAATTTTGTTGAATGTTTAATCATGTGACAAGACATATTGATGAAGACAGTGACCGTCCATATGTTTGAATTTCTCTTTGTCTCGAGTATTTTGTAGTATGAATTAATTATTTAGTATAAAGATGATTTGGAATCGATTGCAAATTGATGAGATTAATAGAGTTGCTTTCACAATTGGTGTAAGGTTAGGTTTGGTTCATCAATGAACAAAGGCATAATTTTGTTAGCACCTTTAAGATTAGTGGGCATAACAAATCAAAATGGATAAAATAATAATAAGAAAAATTGTGATACTCAAAAATTATAAATAAAGAACAGCAAATATCAGAAATCGAAGGAAAAGAATTGAAATTAGGGGGTCAAAGCCTTTTCATGGTCTGATGCATTTTGGTGGGATGCTAATAGCATAAAGGAACCTGTGCAGTCATGCTGGGCGTGTGTATGCTTATGTGTATATATGCATGTTGTGTCTGTGACAGCAAGCTCTTACCACGATATCTCAAGAAAGATGCACCAGTTCATGTCATATATGTACACATAGCCCATAGTTAAAAGCATTGGAACCACAAAGCCTTTAGGTTCTGTATGTGTATGTATGCATGTGTGTGTCTGTGACCAGCAAACTCTTACCACGATATCTCAAGAAAGATTCACAGTTCATGTCATATATGTGCACATGGCCCATGGTTAAAAGCATTGGAACCACAAAGCCTTTAGGTTCTGGTTGAAAATCTAAAGCTTATTGAGGATCCAGATCTGACACTTTTTATGGAGGATTTGGCGCTTATCGAGGATCTGACACTGTGAGGGATTGGACAGATTTAGAGTCTGCTTCTTCCAGGATCTAACTATTTTGAAGATCTGATGCTTCCTGAGGATTTGTTGAATTTTTGAGGATCTGGTGAATTTGAGGATCTGATGATTTTTTTGAGGATCTGGTGATTTTGAGGATCTGTTGATTTTTGAGGATCTGGTGATTTTAAGGATCTGGTGATTTTTGAAGATCTGGTGGTTTTTGAGGATCTGGCTGATTTTTGAGGATGGGAAACTGCCAGGGCTCCTTCTCTGAAAGACATGGGTAGTGAATTGTGATTTTTATCAAAGACCATCCCATTACCCTGTCTCTCCACCTGAATGCGGTCCTTACATGACATCTGAAGATAGAAGCCCAGTCAACAAAAGATGATCAGAACAAAGCTTGATTTGAAAAGGGCAGCTGCTAGATTTGTTAAGGGGCACATAAAGCGCTGTGCCTTTTTGAGGCAGCACCTGGTGAAGCTCTAGGATTTTGGTGATAATCCTACCTACCTCTTAATGAAAGTGAAAAATTAAGGACCATTTCAGAGCCAAACAGGACAGTTTTTACTATGCTATCATCATTCTGTGTTGTATCCATGTAAGATATTTCACTTTAAAGTTGAGATTGTTGATTTTTGTAAGAAGTTAACTTCTAAAACATGTCATTCAAAAAAATTCACTTCATAAAATATATATTTTTATGAGGTTGAGGGTGGGGGGGGGTGATGGAGACCAAATTAAGGCAGGGCAGGCTACAATAGTAAAGCTAGGGCACTGAATTGATCAAAGCCATTTCTGCTTCTTACAGTTTTAAGTCGATCAAAATCCCTGAAATCTCAAGTTTCAATATCTTTGGCGAAATCTATCTTTGGCCTCAAGTGGTGCATTAGTCAAACAATCATGGACAACATGTGCCTTAAATATTTTTCAATCACCAGAATTCATGTCTTTATTTTATTTCATAATATGTTCAAATAATGTATTGAGATTCAGTTCCGCTGCCTTCACTAACAGTCAGGCTTACTAAATATTTCATGAAGTTTTATTTATTCATACACTTCGTTTTCCACTTTCCTCTTGAGCTAAGTCTTGAGGATTTGTTCTGTTGAATTTATTGCACAGATTTGTACTGTTAATTTAGCATTTTTTTATTATATTTGTAAAATTGAAAAATCATGCACATTGCAGAATACACAGAAAAAGATATTGAGGCGCTTAATATTATGGGAGACACATGTAAAAAACTAACAAACCGATGCAAACAAAGCTTTACTTTTTTGTATGCATTTAGTTCCCATAGAAGACGATTTGTTTGATACGCACTTTACTCAAGACAATAAAGATAGACTAGATTACCTGTAATTATGATAAGAAACTCAGCTAATTTGAAATGACATTAAATAGAAATTCCTAGCTGACTATCTTATAAAACTTCTGTTTTTCATATTTTTTTATTATTATCATTTTTTATTATTTATATATATATATATATATTTTTAAATTTATTTTAATTTAAATGATAAACTTCCAGTGATTATACTAATTGCCCATTTCATCACAATTGGTAGTTACACAAGCAGAATTATATGTGCAGTTTTTTGAGCCCAGATGCTTTCCATTTGTCACCTGATACTGATTGGGGCTCAAATACCTAAAGGCTTGTTGTGTAAAGAGCTCTTAGTCCAAAAAGTGAAAGGTCTTTTGCCCAGTCAGGAAATTTTGAATAACACGGGTCATTTTGATACTGGATCATTGACAAACTACTTGAATATTCACAAGAAATAATTATGATTAATTTGAATAAATAAACAAAGGTTTCGATGTACCTAAAAGTGTTTGAATTATTCTAGAGAGACTCGTGTCGCGAAAAAATGATATCACTTTGGTGCTGGTGAGATGTGAATGAGAAAATTAGGACTAACTGAAATTCTGTTTATAATCATATTTCCACAAACCATGTCAGTTTAAATCAAACTTGGTATGATGCTGTTGATAAAAGCAAAGGATGATACAGGATCCCATAGAATGTTGAGTTGTTGACTTCATCATTGTTCATCTCAGGTGGGGCCAAATACAATTTTTCATTGTAGTTATTGTGATTGTAGCTTTTAGTTTAGCCAAAAACCTTAATTCTTAAACAAGACGTGACAACTGCTCCTATTCTCTAAACTATTTTCGCTCCAATTTCTCTCCAATTTGCACCTTTTTGTTTTATAACTTCATTTTGGATTTTCTTTTTGGTGGATGGGCTTTTATCCTCGGTGAGATCGTTTCTTTTCTTTTTTTCTATTATATTTTCCCTCGTTCTGTCCCGACTTTTCCACGCCCTTCGTTACTAATACAGCGGTCCCCATATAGTGGTTCCGATTTTTTTCTAGCTGCCTCGGGTCTCTCGGCCCTTGGTTTTTCTTTCATAATGACAAAGCGCCTATGCAGTGACCTTGACCTTGACCCCCTCCCCTCCCGTGACCCACCTGCTACCATCATTGACCATTCTGCAACCCCAATCCCAAAAATCCTTATAATCCATGCCACCAACAAGCAGGAAAGCTTTAAAAAAGTTTCTCCTTTCCTCATCCATAAAGCCCTCTTTGGCCTTGTCGGTACCCTCCCCAAAGTCTCTACCCTTAGATCCGGTGATCTCCTGGTGCACTGCACCAGGGACACCTAAACCACCACCCTCCTTTCCACCAAAACCCTATCCAACTCTGGTATCGACATCACAGTCACCCCCATCGTTCCCTAAACTCCAGCAAAGGCGTCATACGCACCAGCGATCTTGCGTACATGACCGATGTGACCTCCAAGAAGAACTAGCTAACCAACATGTAACGAAGCCCGTCGTCTCGTTCTAAAGAGAGCGGGCGAAACTCCACCAACACCATATTTCTCACTTTCGCAACTCCAACTCTCCCCTCCCACATCATTGCGGCTACCTGAGAATCCAGGTCGCCCCTTATATTCCTAACCCTACGTTGCTACAATTGTCAGAGGTATGGCCACGGGAAAAACTCCTGCCACAGCCAAGCGCTGTGGTAACTGCGAGCCCGGACCATGACAACACCTCCTGCACCAACCCCCACTCTGCACAAATTGTGACGGTAAACACCCAGCAAACCATCCCTCCTTCTCGAAAGACTGTCCCACCTGGCTTCAGGAAAAACAAATAACAAAACTTAAAACCCTTAACCCCAACATAACCTACCCTGAGGCCAGGAAACAATTCCTCGCTTCCCTTAACTCCAAGCCTTCCTACTCAAGCGTAGTCTCCTCTAACTCTAATTCCGCCCCCAAACACAACTAACACAACAAAAACTAACTCCCATGCCCAAACCGACCTCACCTGGCTCTTCTTACCTAGTCCTAAGCCCATCACCATTTCCAACAACCCAATCACACCCAATACCCACACCACCTCCACCACCACTTCTCTCCTCAACCCCCTTCCTACTCTAAAGCCCCTACACGCCCCTACACCAACTCCACTAATACCTTCATACATCAAGCTAAAACCAGCCAAGCAAACAACCAACAAACCAACAAATCAACCAGCAAACAACCAGCAAAAAACAACCAATCAACAAACAACCTATCAACAAACAACCAATCAACAAACAACCCACCTCCCAAACCCACACTGAAAGAGTATGGATTGTTCGATTACGAACACACGATCATACTTCTCGTCCAATTTTCAAAAACAATCGCTCCCAAAGAAACAAATCCAAAAGAAAAAACAAGCGAACTCAGACCCAGCAGATCTTCCTCCAGATAACCCCCGCCTCCTTTATGGCATACACCACAATCAATTACAATAACACCCACAACATCATACAATGGAACATTAGGAGCCTTAAGGCCAATTCTGAAGAAATCGACCTTCTGGCCTCCACCTTCAACCAGTCGTCTTCTGCCTACAAGAAACTTTCTTGAAAACCACCGACCATTACTCCTTAACAACTTTGCTTGCTATCACAAACATCAAGTGGATGCTGACAGGGCCTGTGGTGGCGTCTCCATTCTCGTTAGACCACGATATCCCACACAGCCCTGTTAGGTGTGCACACCGACCTTCAGGCCATCTGTATTTCTATCTCCCTCCACAAAACTTTCACTCTCTGCAATATCTATCTCCTCCCAACACCAACATTCAACCAACCAGCCTTAACAACCTCATCTCTCAGCTTCCCACCCCCTTCATCCTTCTTGGTGACTTCAACGCTCACAACCCTCTGTGGGGCTCTAATACCACCACCCCTAGAGGCAAGTTCATCAGCGCTCTCCGTCAGCACAGCCTGTCCTTACTGAACACTAACTCCCGACCTACCTTCATCCTGCCACAGGCTCTCTCACCTGTATTGACCTGTCTATCTGTTCCCCTAACCTCCTCCTGACTTTGGTTGGAGAGTCACTGCTGACCTCTGTGGTAGTGATCATTACCCTCTTCTTATACACTCCAATCTTCAAATCCCCACTGAGCACACCCCCAACTGGAACCTCGACAAGGCTGACTGGTCCCTTTTTGAAACCCTCTGTGACTCACCTCTCCCCCATCTTCTAGGGATGAGGATCCATGTCTAACTTCAGTAATATCCTTATCAACATCGCCACCTGCTCAATTCCCAAAACCTCCAAACCCCCAAATCATCCCCCAACCCCTGGTTCTCAGATGACTGCAAAACCGCCATCAAGAACAGGAAAAGAGCCCTCAGGAACTTTAAAACTAACCCGACCACCCATAACCTTAACCTCTTTCGCATCAGCCGTGCAAGGCCAGGCAGCACTATCAAGGACAGTAAAACCAACACTTGGAACAACTTTATCTCTTCTCTCACCACCAACACCCCCACTAAGAAGATTTGGAGAATGGTTAACAGCTTCCACGGCAGAGTAGGCAAATCTTCCATCTCCCATCTCTCTTGGAATGGAGACCTTCTCACATAAAAAAAGACATCGTTGACCACCTCGCCGCCTCTTTCAGCAACATCTCGGCCTCGACCAACTACTCCAATGCTTTCAAAATCAAAAAAGCTTGCGATGAAGCCGGAGAATCACTTTTCCCTCTGACAACTCAAAGCTACAACACCCCTCTCACCCTTTCTGAATTAAACCAAGCCATCAGCGGCGCTGGCTGCACCTCCAAGGGCCCAGATAACATCCCCTATCAGTTTCTGAAACACCTCCCCATCAAAGCCACCACTACCCTACTCACCATCTTCAACCACATTTGGTCCTCACACTCCTTTCCCCTATCTGGAGGACAGCTATTGTCATCCCGTCCTTAAACCGGGAAGGATAGCACCGACCCCACCAGCTACCGACCCATCGCCCTTACTTGCTGTCTCTGTAAAATTATGGAAAAGATCATTAATCAGAGACTAAACTGGTTCCTCGAGACCAACAGAATCCTCTCTCCTCACCAAAGCGGCTTCCAGCGTCGCAATACCTAGACCAGTTAATTACGCTCGACACGCTATCCGGGAATCCTTTGCAAAAAGGAACACCTCATTGCCATATTTTTGACCTCGAAAGCTTTCGACACTACTTGGAAATCGGCATTACCGGAAACTTCACACCATTGGCCTCAGAGGCCACCTCCCCATCTTTATTCAAAACTTCCTCTCACCCAGGCAGTTCCAAGTTCGTATTGGCCACACCCTCTCCAAGCCGTACCCCCAAGAAGAGGCGTCCCCCAAGGCAGCATCCTCTCCCCACTCTCTTCAACCTGAGCATTAATGACATCGGGAATGACCTTGGCCCCAGCATCAAGCGTACCCTCTCGTGGATGACTTCACCATCTTCTACTCCTCCCCTAGCTTTCCTATTGTTGAAAATAGGCTTCAAACCAGCCTCAATCAGCTGCAAGTCTGGAGCAACAATAACGGTTTTAGATTCTCCAAAGACAAGACAGTCTGCATGCACTTTTGTCATTTCAACAACCTCCACCCCAACCCGAACTTTGTGCTCAATGGGAATCGCATCCCTAAAGTTGAAAACACAAAGTTCCTTGGTCTAACTCTAGACCCCAAGCTCACCTACAAGCCACACATCACCAACCTGAAACTAAAATGCAATAGCTCCCTCAACCTCCTCCGACTGCTCTCCAACACTACTTGGGAGCGAACCATATCTCTCCTCAAAATTTTCAGGCTCACCATTCGTGCCAAGCTTGACTATGGCAATATTGTTTACTGTGTCGCTCACAACTCATACCTCAACCACATTAACACCATCCAAAATGAAGCCCTCAGGCTTTGTCTAGAGCCTACAGGACCTCCCCAATCACTAGCCTTCATGTTGAAGCCAGAACCCCCTTTCTACTTAGATGTAAAAAGCTTAGCCTCTCCTATGCTTTTAGAGTCCTCACCAACACCCAGAACCCTGTTTACAACCTCATTAGGTACCCCAATTTCTCCTCCCTCTTTGATAGGACTAAAACCCTATCGCCCCCTTCAGCTTACGCATTAAATCAGACCTCTTTCAACTTGGCATCAACCCGCCACTCTCGGCACCTATTCCTGGCCCACTTTTCCGCCTTGGGCCACCCCCTTCCTTCTGTCCACCTAGACCTCTCCACTTATAACAAAACTCAAACTCACCTAATCTCTTCATCAATCTCACAACCAAATCAAAGACCAACTCTCAAATTACACCTCCATCTATACTGATGGCTCCAAGGAAGGCAACAAGACAGCTGCTGCTGCCATCATCAAGACATCACCCTCAGTAGCAGACTTCCTGACCACTCATCCATCTTTTCAGCCGAGGCTAAGGCCATTCTCCTCGCCCTCAACTTTATTGAGTACTCTCCTCTTAGTCACTTTGCCATTTTCTCTGACTCAAGGCTGTTCTTACTTCATTACTCAATCTTAAATGGGATAACCTCACCTGCCACCTCCTCCTCCGGAAACTCTTTTCTCCCACCCTCTGCAGGAAAAGTGTTCTTTTCTTCTGGATACCCAGCCATGTTGGCATCCCTGGCAATGACAGGGCTGATACAGCCGCTAAGCTTGCCCTTAACCTCCTCCCTTCCCCTTTTCCCAAAACCCTCTCTGACATCAAACCGCTTATCGCTTCTCTTGTTCGTGACCGCTGGCAAACCTTATGGAACTTCCAAATTGATAACAAACTCCATGTTATCAGCCCACAATCGATCAAATCCACCATCAACAACCTTTCTCGTATCGACAAGCGTTCATATTACCCGTCTTAGAATTGGTCACACCCACCTCACTCCTCCCACCTCCTTATTGGTTCCCCCAACCCCTCTGTAACAATTGCCACTGCATCCTTACAATCCAACACGTTCTCCTTGCTTGCCCCTGTACAACCTTCCCAGAGCTTCTCTCGCTCCCCACAACTCAATTGCTGAGTTCTTCCAAAAAAATCCTCCAGATAAAATAGTCTCCTTCCTTCAGCATGCATCCCTCTACAACCATATTTAATCCTCCTCTTCCACCCCCTCTCTACTCTGTTTTTAGTTTTACCCATGCACCTCCTCTCTCGATCACAGCTTTCTGGCTTTTGTTCTTGAATTTCTCTCATTCTTCCCCTGGTCTCTTTCCTTACTACCTCTAAAATGATCTGACCTCTCAGGCACAATTTGACCTTCGTTGTCGTGGTGCCGTTAAGACCTCATCAAACAAACAAACAAACTGCGCCGAGCGAAGTCTGATTATTTCAAACATTTTTAGCGAATTTTGGAATGCAAAATTCATTAAAACTACCCAACAACATGCACTGTTATTGCATCAACATATTGATCTATTTATGGCAAACATAAAGCACTTAGGTTATGATAAAAACGCTGCAAAAAACCGAACGTATCCGGGTGAGAATCTGGCTGTTAAGTAAGATATCGCATAACCTCAAATCCTTTAAAGGGATGTTGAGCTAAAATACTTTGAAGTGTCTTTGAAAATCACGATGATATGATAAACAGCAGGAGAGCCTTTTAAGTGTTGCAAACAGTGTGAGTAATTTAATAATCTTTAATAAGCAGTATTTGCATCTGTCATTGTTTCTAATGGTGTTGCTTTTGTTTTCTAGGTGTGTGCGAACATTAGTGATATAGTAATGTTGTCGGTGAAGCAACTGAAACTCTTCTCGTGAGTTTCACTTCTTTTCTTCTTTTTTCCATTTGAGATGGAGGTGTTTTTACTTTAGGATATATCATAGCATATAATTATTTGTGTCATAATTGATGAAGAAGCTGTATGAATCTTTTAAAGAAGAGATATCTTTTTTTAATCAAAGGTTTAATTGCCAGTATTAGTGAGGAAAACCATCAAATAAAACAAGTATCAAGCAACAAAGAAAACCAAGAGCTTTACAAAATGTCTAAGAAAGTATTGTTTAAGAATATTCCCATGTTTTTGTTGTTTGTTTGTGTAAAATTTTACTTAAAAAGAGCATACTTTTAGAGCCAATTTGGTACAAATATCAGGTTGATATCATATTCCATTCAGGAGATATAGATTTTAAAGATTTCCCCAATTGAATTTTAAAGTTTTTGTACAGTATGATGAATTGGTGTTTGTTTGATGATGTCACAGAGACAATTCTATTGCAAATGTTTATGCATTTCTCTAAACATTAATTGAGTTGTTTCTGTATGTTTAGAAACGAATTTTCCAAAAGTTATCGAGTAGCGTATATTTGGCAATGTATTTAAATACCAAACTTTCATCAATTGATTTTCTAGCAGCTTTTACTCATGAAAAAGGATAATAGTTTTTAAAGTAGATCAACTTTGTGAGAGAATGTGTTGCTGTGATGTCATACTAAGCCTTTTCCTATGCGTTTATTGGCATTTATTGTGAACCTTAAAATTTGATTCTCTCTAGGTAAGAATAACATCAACATGATTTTGTACTAAATTGTTTTCTATTATTTTCTCTTTTTAAGAAAGGTTACAAAAACACGGGAATATTTCTTTAAGAGTGTAATAAGCTGTATTCTAGAGAGAGTCCCAATTCCAAAATCGAACTTTTAGTGATTTTCTAAATCTCCGGTATCACAATCTGCATAATTTATTGCAAATTGTGTGATTTTTCTGTTTTTCTGTTGCAAATCCTTAGTTAAAAATCTTTTTTTTTTTAAGAATTGCTTTGATATTTTAAAATCCCCAGTCACGCATTACAACTTTTTAAATTAAAACTGCTCAAAGTTTTGACCAGACATGCTTTTTCTAAAAGACAAAAAAACAGATCTGCTTAAATCCAAGTTACTGAAGATGATATGAAAAGTTTGTTGCTACTAGAATTTTGTTTGAATATGGTAAAAGACTTCAAACCTTTTAGTTAGAATTTACTAACCACTTCAAAAGAATTATGATAGACAAAAAACCAAGCATTTACAACAGAAAAAATCACACAATTTGCAATAAAATATGGATTGATACCCGAGATTTAGAAAATCACTAAGAGTTCGATTTTAAATTAGGGACTAAGCTCTAGGAAGCCAGTTTATTACACTCTTTAAAATCTTCCATTCCGTGTTTATCAATCTTTCTTTAAAAAAAAAAATTTAAAGGGTTAGAAACAATTTAGTACAAAATCATGTTGATGTATTTCCTACCAGAGATACTCAAATTTTAAAAAGTGTACAAAAATGTCAATAAGCTTGAATAGATCTGACATCACAGCAACACATTCTCTCACAAAGTTGATGTATTTCATTAAAAATTTATCATCAACCAAATTAAACCATTATACTTTCATATCCATAGATTTTGTGGTATGCTTCTGAGAAATGTTTTTTTACAAGAAGTTTGTTTTATATTTAACCTTTCAGTGGTGTCTGTTTATGCTATCTATTCACATAGGTGAAGGCAAAAATTATTCATGTTTATATAAGTATGCTGTGTCCCTTTAGGATTGGTTTTTCTTTTCTCTCATATATGAAAGGTAGCGCATTTACGTAAGTAAGTAGATGATTTACCTTCAAATATTTATTACATTCTAAATAAAATGTGCATTTCTGCTTTTTGCCCTGGTGGGTGCATTTGCATAGATCAGAGTTACTGTCAAAAAGTATCACGAATAAATGAAAAATAAGTTATTAATTTTTATTTTTATTAAATATGACATTTTCACAGCGATACATTTTGATCAGATATGAACAAAGAAGATGGTAAAGCAAGTAAATTAAATGAAGATTTATGGGTTTGTAATTATTGGCTATCAAATCAGGTGGCATCCCACAATGCGGATTATCTTTTAGGTGTTGAATTACATGATTCATGGTTTGGGGTTAGAATACATACTTAAGATTAAGTAATTGGAAAGGGGAGTTTTCTTTTAGCATATCTGTTCTTAGGTTTTAAACTATTAATATTTTGATGTTGCTGATATTTATTTTAGGGATATCACAAAATTCATGTTTTGTGTTTACTTTTTCATTAACCATACTGTTTTAGGCCCTTGTACCACGTTTTACTGTATTTTAAACTTTTATTGTGTCTTTCATGTTTTGTCTTTTGTAGCGCCAAGAGCCTTTGGATTTAGCTGTAGAAGTTGTGAATAATAATAATAATAATAATAATAATAATCATAAAGGAACTATTTTTGTAAAAACTTTTATATACATAAAATGTTTCCACACCACATAAATATCTGTGCTTCTATTGTATATGTTGTAAATATTTCACTGAAAATAAATCAATTTATTTTCTTTTATAATGCTATTACAGTTACCAAGGTTTGAAGCCCTGTGTGAATGACGTTGGGGAGTTCGCAAGCATGTGCGGAGTGCTTCATGTCTGTAATGTGGGCGTTTCCAACTATGTCAGGCGAGCGATTATCACCCTTATTTGTGCAGCTTTATGTGATCAATCTCGCTGGGTAAGAGGGTTGTAATTTTGATTTTATTTGCAACAAAACTTATTGTGTGATTTATTATTATGATTTTATTACTATTATTTTTTTTAAATATATTTAGTATGTTTTTTTTTCTTTCTTTCTTCAATTCTTCAATTAAAGGTGTCTTTCAGCAGTATTAAGATAACAGTGATTTTATTTTTTCGGTCTATCTCAGAAGATTCACAGTCACAAAGGTTGCTGCTGTGTTCCTTTTCTGATGTTAAGTCATGGTTTGACTGTTTAATTGTTGTAACTAACTGGAAGAGAATAATTAACAGCTGATTAAGGTCATTGACATGTTGATGCAGCATTAGCAAAATTTGTGGGAATTCTGCAAGATTTTGAAATATCCTTTCTTTCATACATTGTAAATCGTGCACATTGATCAACCGTTACTCAGGAAAATAACTTTGTCTTGAATTTAAAGTCAATTCTCGATTAGAAGTAAAAGATCTGTCGGTGTTCTTTACCTTTAAAATGATAAAAGGTTAAACAAAGATGGTGTTCTTTACCTCTAGAATGATAAAAGGTTAAAAAAGATATATATGAAAAACGATTTAACACAACAGAACATTTCATGAAGGAGGGGAAACAAAAAATCTTCAATATTTACTTCATGTATTTGTAGAAATTCTTAAAATCAAAGTTATTTGCAAGATTTCAGTGCTTACTATGCATTTGAATGAAAAGGAAAGATGCATCCTGCAACCTATAGGAAATTTCAGTGTGGACTCTTTGGCCTCAAGTATGAATAAAGAGAAGAACATAGTGGAATATCCTTTAAAAGATTGATCATAAAACCACATTCAGTTTCCAGACACTTTTTTTCTCTTCCTGTGTAAAAATCTCATTGAATTTCTTTTTTTATAATTTTTTAATATATTTCCTCTAAAGGTTGTAAAAAAAAAAAAGGCTAATAATTCTCATCCATAGTGTGTTTGTTATCTTAATAAAAAATATATAAAAGAAACACCTGCTAAGCTTCCTAGTGCTTGGGGATGGATTTATAGAGGTTGAGGTCGTGTCCTAGCTCTTGAGAACCTTTGTTTAAGGTCAACAATGGAATGCTGTTTTGTGCATTGAATATTTTGATATTCTCACCCTGGGAATCTTAGTCAGCTGTCTGGCCACTCATAAAAATTTATTGTTTCCATTAACTTTTTTAAATGAATATTTGGAAAGCTCCTAGTCCTTTGTGGTTTGAAAGGAAAATTGCACACTATGTCTGGTGTTAGTACAGGAGCATTGCATTTTATTACACTGGTATGTATGAAAGCAAGAACACATGGGGGCAACACCCTGTTTTTTGTATCACATAAAATTTGTTGACTGAATTGATTTTTGTATGGGAAAACAGAGGACTGTTGTTTTGTGTGAAAGAGTAGTTATAGTTCTTTCATTTCCACTAGTTGATATAATTCTGCTGGTTGATTTAATTTCTGCTTTGGTTAATATAATTCTTTTTTTCACTGGTTGATATTATTCTGCTACTTGATATAAATCTTTAATTTCCAGTGGTTGATATAATTCTTGCTGGTTGGATATAATTCTTTCATTCCACTGGATTTGATATAATTTCTGCTGGTTGATAAAATTCTTTCATTTTTACTGGTTGATACAAGTCTGCTGGTTGATATAAATATTTCATTTTTCACTGGTTAATATAATTCTGCTGGTTGATATGATTCTTTTATTTCCACTGGTTGATATAACTCTGCCGGTTAATATAATTCTTTTATTTCTACTGGTTGATATAAATTCTGCTGGTTGATATAATTCTTTCATTTCCAGTGGTTGGTATAATTCTGCCAGTTGATATAATTCTTTCATTTCCACCAGTTGATATAATTCTGCTGGTTGATATAATTCTGCTGGTTGGATATAATTTTCTTACATTTTCACTGGTTGATATAAGTGCTGGTTGATATAAATATTTCATTTTCACTGGTTTAATATAATTCTGCTGGTTGATATGATTCTTTTATTTCCACTGGTTGATAACTCTGCCAGTTAATATAATTCTTTTATTTCTACTGGATTTGATATAATTTTTCATTTCCAGTGGTTGGTATAATTCTGCCAGTTGATATAATTCTTTCATTTCCCCAGTTGATATAATTCTGCTGGTTGATTTTATTCTGCTGGTTGATATAATTCTTTCATTTCACTGGTTGATATAATTCTGCTGGTTGATAATATCTTTAATTTCCAGTGGTTGATATAATTTTGCTGGTTAATATAATTATTTTAATTCCACTGGTTGATATAATTTTTCATTTTCACTGGTTGATATAAATATTTCATTTTCACTGGTCAATATAATTCTGCTGGTTGATATAATTCTGCTGGTAAAAATTCTTTCATTTTCACTGGTTGATACAATTCTGCTGGTTGATATAAATATTTCATTTTCACCAGAATATAA
Organism: Chiridota heheva; assembly: GCA_020152595.1. Lineage (NCBI taxonomy): Eukaryota > Metazoa > Echinodermata > Holothuroidea > Apodida > Chiridotidae > Chiridota > Chiridota heheva. The sequence goes on from JAIGNY010002333.1 coordinate 14,151, forward strand.
TTTGCTTTGGTTGATATGATTATTTTTATTTCACCGGTTGATATAACTCTGCTGGCTGGGATATAGTTCTTTTATTTCTACTGGTTGATATAATTCTGTACAATTTGATATAAGTCTTCATTTCAGTGAATGATATAATTCTGCTGGTTGATTCTTCTACAGTTGATATAATT
>JAIGNY010002334.1:2500-14768 GCA_020152595.1 Chiridota heheva
AAAAGACGATTTACGGGTAAGTATTGGAGACAATTGGTGAAATCTGAAATGTAAAGATGGTAAAATATACAAAATATTTCAAGTGGGTTTTTCAAAAATGGAATAGCCCCAGAATTCCCAAATTTCCTAGATTTTGAAAATGTTTCCTAAAGCCTTAAAGAATGTGAGGATAAAGACGCCAACTTTTCATAGTAGACTTACTACCCCAGTCATTTAGACAGGGCTCAGATATCTCCTTAACCGAATTAGATTTTTGGACGCTTCCTTCACCATATTGTTTGGTGACGACAAGTGAACACACAATTACAATGACGGGGTCGTCGTCTGCGTATTCGGTTATGATAGTAACAATGCTATCACGAAACGCTTAATACGACCCGGTCGAGAACACAGGTACGACGTACGGACAGACATAACATCGACAACCAAGTCAATGTCCACGGCCTTTGATAACCAGTTGTGGTACACTGGCGTGTCTACCCAACCCAGGCTTGAACCCGGGGCCTCGTGGTCTGTAGACAGGTATGATAACCGCTACAGTAGGTAGATAATTTGACGTCCTCTTTTATATAATATCGACATGCTTGACCACTGACAGACTGAATTAATCCAAGATGTTTGCAGACGACACCAAATTGTTCAATAGGATTATTGTATGTTATTGCAAATCGGTCTAGATAGGTTAACGAAAGGAGCAAGACTGGTTATTGAAAATTAATGCAAAGAAGTGTAAAAGAATGCATCTGTGTAGGGCGAATGGAAATTTCAACTATAAAATGGAGAAACGACTGAAGTCAGACTATTTTGATGTCAAAGCCTCACATTTCCCAGTCTCTACAGTATGTATTCTATCATATTTTGTTATGCAATTTATAGGATATGTCAAAAAAGTAGTAAAAGTACTTTCTTGACGAAGCTGTTGAAGATAAAGATTTGGGAGTATGGACATCTGTGTAGGGCAAATGGAAAGTTCAACTATAAAATGGATAAACGACTGAAGTCAGACTAGTTTTGATGTCATAGCCTCAGATTCCTCAGTCTTCATGTATTCTATCATATTTTGTTATGCAATTTATAGGATATGTCAAAAAAGTAGTAAAAGTACTTTCTTGACGAAGCTGTTGAAGTAAAAGATTTGGGAGCATGGATTAAAAACGATCCGAAATCTGATAAACAGGTTGCTTCAGAAGTAAAAAAAGCAATGTCGGTTCTGAGATCGATGCGTAAATCATTTATATGCGGATAAGGAAGGTTTCCATTTAACGTACAGAACTGATGTGAGACCTCACTTGGAGTACATTGCCTACAAGCTTGGGCACCTTATTAAAAATTGACATTCGCGCTTTAGAAAATGTACAGAGAAGGGCAACTAAACTCGTGAATGGCATGAAAAGCCTCAGTTGTTGTAATAGGCAAAAAATCAAGCTCTTGAGGAGCGTAGATTAAGAGGTGATCTCATTGAAACTCAGGGCATATAAGTTATTAGCTGGGAAAGGTATCGCCTGAGCAGTTTTTTGTCACAGGAAATTTGGCCTCCAGAGGGCATGGATTAAAAAAATGCATAATAGATCAATTAAGAATGCTCCATTAAGAATTTTTAGTCAACGTGTTATAGAAATATGGAATGCTGTTCCCATGTTATTGTGGAAGCAAGGTCAGTGAACTGTTTTAAGAACCGTTAAGACAAAAACTGGAAGTGAATGATGGGCAACTGAGAGGCTGGTTACAAGTCTTCGCAACGCTCATCTAAACTGAACTAAAGTGAATCAGTATAAGTTTGAACAAAAAAATATAATTTCATAAAAATTGCTTTAAAAATGTTTCCGCAACCATGACGGGCACCCTGATAATTATTTCCTAAGTAACTAGAACATCAATGATGTAGTAGCTCAACATATATTTTGGGGGTGGGTATAAGACTGTTTTTTGGGGTGAGTAGTTAAATGTTGGGGCGCTTCTTGGACAGTAATTGAGGGGCACTTTACATATCAAGGTAGGGGCAATTTACATATTAAAGTAGGGGCACTTTACATATTAAGGTAGGGGCACTTTGCATATTCAAGTATGGGCACTTTACATATTTAGGAAGGGGCACTTTACATATTAAGGTAGGGGCACTTTACATATTAAGGTAGGGGCACTTTACATATTAAGGTAGGGGCACTTTACATATTAAGGTAGGGGAACTTTACATATTAATGTAGGGGAACTTTTGTCAGTTTTTGAAAAAAAAGTGGAAAAAACTTTCTCCTTGGCCCATGGTTTCTACTCGTGCTCATTTGGTTTGAGCATAGGCGGGAAGTTGAGGAAATTGAGTGGAGCAAGGGGGAATTTTCCCCACCCTTACTTTTTGTCCAAATACTTTTGTATGGTGATGTGTTGTATTTTAGCGTAATTTGTTCCCCCCTCCCTCCCACCTCCCACACACTTTTGACATTGCCCCACTTTCGGTAGGCAAATTCCACCTATAGGTTTGAGATTAAGGAGCCAGGACATCGGTCCTTGGTGATTGGTTGACAATTATCCATGGCGAATAGGTAAAGGCTTCTGCTTCTAAAATTATTGAGGGCATGCCCTCTCCCACTACGGCACTCGGTGCTACCACCCCTGTTAAAGTGACATGCTTTATTTGTTTCAAATAATACTAAATGTATGTTACAACTTCTATAACCCAGAACAACTTCATATAAGTTTCAAAAGGGCGCACCAGACCGGTCTGCCAAAGGGCACCTCCTACCCGGTTCGCCCTAAACTTTCAAATGAGCACCCTTTCCCTTTCTCTAGGGAAAGGGGGTAGTTCTTCCACCCCCTTGCCGCCTTGGTTCCAACATTGCTACAGAATGCCAAAATCCCACGGGAAAACGGGTCACAACTGTAGTTGTCCCACTGCGTAATGAAGCTTTAAATATCGTTTGAATATGTGAGAACTGTTTTTGAAGTAAACCTACAAATATTAAGCCTCAACAGCAATATGATTCAAATTTGTATTAACAATAAAATGTTTCTTTTTGAGGAAAATTTAAATCATAAAGAGACATACTAACAGTAAAATACTGTATGTATTAAATCAAAATGGATTTTACATCATTGCAACAAGACTCATGCTTTTAATTATAGCATATGATCCTCATATTGCTACATATTAGCTATTTTTAAGCAAATGATTAATTATCGCAATTAATTGATTACAATTAATCAATAATAGCATCACACAAATATATATCTTAGTGGCAATCATTATATAAAATATAACTGAAAATATTCTATAAGTTTCTTTTGAAGTTCTCTTTCATAAAAGATGAACTTTCTTGACCCTGAAGTTATCTAAACCCATCACAGATGGTGATATTTTTACGCATGAGTTACTCTCTTTACTGTTCCCATTGCGGCAAGAAGAGAACTTATTGTGAAGTGGCAGATAGTGTGTGTGTGTATATATATATATATATATATATATATATATATATATATATATATATATATATATATATATATATATATATATATATATATATATATATATATATATATATATATATATATATATATATATATATATATACATATATATATATATATATATATATATGTTATGCTAATTTGTTTATGGCCGACCTTGAGGGTAAGATATTACAAGAGTCCACACTCTCTCCTTCCTTTTATGTCCGTTATATCGACGACATCTTTATGATTTGGCAGCATGGCGAGGTTTCGTTGCGGGAATTTATTGGTTTCGCGAATACGTATCACCCGTCCATTAAATTTACTTATGATTTTTCCGGGATGAATTACCTTTTTGGATGTTCTGGTCAAAATCCGTGAGGGTTCATTGGTTACCTCCTTATACACCAAGCCCACTGATAGTCATGCTTACCTAGTTTATAATAGCAATCATCCCCAACACACTAAGGAATCTATCATTTATAGCCAGTTTCTTCGTCTTAAGAGAATTTGTTCTGACCCTCTTGATCTCAAGATCCAACTTAACGTTATGTCGGGGCACTTTCTTAAAAGGGCTATCCTTGAAACTGTTAAGGAAATTCATGGACAAGGTTATTCCTGTCAATCGCAGTGAGCTTTTAGAGTATCGGATCAAGACTAAGACCGCACGCATTCCCCTCGTAGTTTCGCACAGTACACAGATACAGCCTCTCTTGAAGTGTATTAAATCGTCATGGGGATATTGAAACACGCCCCAGAGGTCGGAGGAATTTTCTCTGCACCACCGGTTGTGGCACTAAAGCAGCCGCCGAGTCTTAGGAATTTGTTGGTACGTTCCAACATATCGCGCAGGATGCCTGGGCGAGGCAATAAACCCTGTAGGAAGCCGCGTTGTCAAATCTGCATGCACATAGTCACGGATGAGACGGTATCTCTCCCGAGGAATAACGTGATCAAACCGGGAACTTTTTCCTGTGATTCTTCTAACGTGGTTTACTGCGTGATGTGTTCGAAATGTCCGGAAATTTCTTACATTGGTGAGACTGGAACCTCTTTCCGATTGAGGTTCAATAACCACAAGCAGTCTATTCGCGATTTCGATGATGACAGTGAGGGTTATCCCGTGGCAGGGCATTTTAATTTACCTAGACATAAGTTGGAACATTTGAAGGTGGTTCTCATCAGGGGGAACTTTAGAAGCACGGAAGACAGAAAGTTGTTTGAATTGAAATTTATGATTAAAACTAAGAGCCACATCCATGGACTTAATAAAGACCTGTCTTATCTTTCTCCTTTTTCTGTTTTTAGGGAAAATGTTTCCACTTTCACTTCGTCTCATTAGTCCTTCTCTTGTTTTTGTGCCTCAGCGCATTTTGGCGCCGGTTTTTTTGTTTTTTTTTGGTTTTGTGTCTTTTTTCTGCGCGCTTTTCCCCTTTTGCGCCTACTATTTTACGCGTACGATTTTTGGCGCTCTTTGAAATGTGCTAACGTGCAAGCTATCGTCGCTGTTATCTTCTAGCGTCATTTAACTTCATACCACTGAAGAAGGAAACAGGAGTTTTCGAAATATTTGGTTTATAAAATAATCTGTTGGCTAGAGACATTGTCATTTTTTACTATTTTGTTTTATATATATATATATATATATATATATATATATATATATATATATATATATATATATATATATATATATATGTAAGTGTGTGTGTGCGTGTGTGTGTGTGTGTATGAGGGGTATGAAGGGGGTATGAAGGGGGCAGGCGTTGACTGTTTACCCGACTTGAAAGAAGGTACCGCTTTAAGTCGATGATGATTTCATCATTGAGTGATTAACACTCTGGTGATTTTAATGAACACTGACTGTAAATTCATAGCCTGAGCTAGATATTTGGATAGTATCCATTTAGGCTATTTTAGTTTTAAAGCTTTTTAGTCTGTAAACGCAAGTTACAGCCCAAATGAGTTATCAACTAAAAAGTGCTACCCCCCAAACGAGCTATCAATTACGAAAGCTATACCCCAATTTAGTTATAGTGTGGGACAAATTCCAAACGGGATATCAAGCTCATGTGGTTCATGTGTTTCATCACTGGGTGCACTTTGGTGAAAAAACAGGCACAGTCGGTAAAGAATAAATTCGAAGATGACGTGCAAGACTCGTAAACACACTGTTGGCTAAATTGGTATCAACTGTAAGGAGATCGCGAAGCTCATTTGTTCAATGTTAGCTTTATTTTTTATTTCATTTACTCTCTCTGCGTACCAGGCTATTTTCCTTAGGTTTTCCATATTGTCCATATCTTAAAGGTTTGTTTTGCTCATATCCATTCCAATAATGCTCTTAAAGTATATCAAAATATCTTCATGGTCACAAAAGTTAAAATTTATATTAGAGTGGCTGTTCTTGCAATTGACTTTAGTCATATTCAGTCTTAATTTGATTATAGTACATGTAGTAAGGGTCACCATTGTTTTCAACTCTGCAATATATTTCTGTCTTTAAAAACCATGTTCTAGTTGAAATCTGAGTTTGCTAGCTTTCTTTCTTTGATAGATTTCCTTTTTTTTTACTCCTTTCTACCATTCGCTTTTTGTCTTCTTCTGAACATTATTTACATCAATATCAATTCCGTATTTTCCTCCATGTATTTGATTTCATGATATCAACATCCAGGATAGCCTTGTTCAATAATCATTTTTCTTGCTGTTCTACTTTCGTCTGAGTTGAGTAAATAGTGTAATAATATGAGTTTTTTTGTAATGAATAATTTGTAAGATTGGCCAAAAACCTGCTTCTTTTAAAAGTCCCATGATATTATGTTGCACTATTTAAGTAGAAGATGCGGCAAATCATTCCTTTTTCCAGGTTTTCTAGAGTTTGTTCTTCCTTTACTGATAAATTGGTCCAGGTTTCCATATTATATGTGAAGGCTGGCATAGCTACTGCTTCTAGCTGTCTAGTATTTTAATTTTTACTTGTAATGCTGCATTTCCCACTTTCTTCTGGTCTCCATACTTTTCCATTGTTTTATTTATACTCTCAATATGTGCCTCTTTTTTTTCAATGCTGTTTTTGTTGAAGTCTTTGGTGAAAAACCATTTACCTAGATACTTCGCGTTTTCTGTTCTACAAATTTTTCCTTTTTTGACATGTATATTTGGAACTTGTTCAGTTTTTTGTTATTTTCCAGCTTAAGTATGGCAGTGTTTTTTTTCATTGTTGAATGTAATTTGTATTCTTTCTTCCATCAAAATCAGGTTTCTACCTGTTGCTTCCAGCGTTTTTGTACTACCAGTTCCTGCTACATCGTCAACGTAGTTTAGATTTCCAATTTTAATGTTAGGTCCAATAGTAGTAATGTGGTTCAGGAGTATTTGTTCTGTCAATCCTAACGGAGTATCTACCGCTACGTATGCATTTTCATTCATACGGATTGATAGGTTCCGTTTCTTCAGCTGGTACTTCAATTTTGTATAATTTGTTACAAGCATCTATCAACCAGAGTTTATCAAACACTTTTCTGCATCTGCTAGCAGGATGTATAGGTTATTGTTTAAATATTTATTATAGTCAATTATAGCTTGTAAGGTAAATAAATGGTCTATAGTCCTCTTTCTTGCATGCTATCACACTAGTACACCGGTGATTCCTTTCTATAATATATCTTTATTCCTTATGTGCAGGATTTTTTCCATCAGTTTATTAGGATACTGGTAATGAAGAGACCTCTTTGGTTTTTCATCTCTTTCCTGCTTCCTTTATTTTTTATATACTGCTTTAATTTTCATGTTTTCTCAGTCTTTATGTACTTCTCCAGTTTTACTACTTCATTTAGCATTATAAATATACTTTTATCCAGATCAGGTCCAGCTTTTTTAATATATTCATTTTTCCATCTTGAGTTGTTTCTTTGCATCATAGTATTCTTTCCAGGTTATTGGTTTAGCTATTTCATTAGTAGCGATCAGTCTTCTAGCTTTATTGCAGTGTTCTACAATCCATTCCATTTCTTTTTCTCTTGAATTATTTGCTTTTCTTTGTGTTAAAAAGTTCTCATAATGTTCAATATATACTTTCTTTAGTCCTTCTGAATCTTCTATGGTTGCTTCACGACTGCCCTTCATTGCTGTTATTTCTTCCGTTTTTCTTCCTTCCAGCTGTTTGATAACATTCCAGAAGCTTGTAGAGTTAACTCCTTACTGTTTAATTTTATCAGCAACTTTAATGGTGGCTTGTGCGTTTTACCTATTATCATGTTTTTGGATACATTGATTAATACACTTCAGTAACTTGGATTAGAACTTCTTTTTGTTGAACATTTTTCTTGTAGAAGTTCTTTCTTAGTTTCTCTTTTATATTTTCTTAATAATCTTGTGGTTTTATTTCTACTTTTCTTGCTCCTATTCATCTTATGAATATTATTTGCAATACCCAAAAATTTTGCGTTCCAATTACTGTACTTGTACTGCATAGTGTTCGTCTTAGTTTCCCAACTTATATTTCAGTCAGTTCTGCTTCTTTCGTTGTTGTTCTGAACTTGTGAATTCTTTCACTAAAGCTCTAAATAGTATATGTGCAAGACGGCATTTAAACGCTCCAGCCAATGAAATCATAGTTTTATTTCAATGGGAGATATTCGGTGGTATTTCCCGAGCAAATGTTATTAAATACGCTAAATACATTCAGATTGCGCCGAGCGAAAATCCGAACAAAAAATCGTGAATTTGGGTTAGCCTCTCATAAGCTCAAAATCCTTCAAGTTTAAAGGATGTTGGGCTAACAACATGTTTATGGGACGCTATCAATTGCTTTGTTCAATCAACACTTGGATGTCGGGCGTGTTTTAAATTGTATGCGCTACTTTTGTTTCAATTTTATTATTAATTCATTGCGAAGAATTTGAACCTCCCTGCACAGCGTTGAAAATTCAACCAGATTTAATCAAAAATCATGACCGAACCAAAAGAATGTAATCTTCAATTTCCAGAAATTGCAACTTTGGATTTCAATGAATCTTGTCCTCGCTACGTTGCAGGTTGGTATTTGTGAATTTGTTTCAATTATTTATGAGTGTGATATTATTACCATATTAATAGAGTAGGCCTAGTTCCGCTAAAATTAATTGTCAGAAAATATTTTTTAGCGTTATTAAACTTACAAGAAGTTATTCATTTTGTGTTTTTTTTTTAAGAAAAAAATTATGTGCTATCCTTCATAGAATTTATTGTAAATTAAATATGATTCCTAATTGAGACAAATTTTTCAACTTACTGTAGCCTAGGCTAGGCCTCTAGTCGGGAACTCAAGATTCCTACATTGGTGACATAGGCCTAGCCTAGGCCCAACGTAAGTAGTTATTTGTCATGTAGTTCTCACCTAGTTACAGCTAGACACATCCCTCAGTATGGTTGTCATTGGGATTGCCGTATGAGGGTTATAAATTGGGTACAATTCCTATGTGTTTTGAAATTTACATGTACTAGAAAATTGATGATTGAAAAATTACTTACTTTTTGGATATTCTTATGAATTATGCACTTGTCAGTTGAATCATGACTCGCCCCTACTACCCTGGCAATGTCAGTCAAAGGTGAGTCATTGACATATGAAATAGTAAATTACATGTGCGTTATACCAAATTGTCAGTCACCAGAGTGACTCTGGGGTGGGTCAATTTACTTCAGACCCATTGATTTTGTACAGAGGTGATTGATGTGGGGTAAGTCATTCACAAAATATTGTCAGTCACCTAAGTGACTGAGGGGTGCATCAATGTACATGTTTTGTCCACCCACTTTGGTGCAATGACTCACCTTGTCCGGGGGTGTAGGGGTGAGTCACACAATTGACAAGTGCATTAGTCTAAATAATACACTTTTCCAAAAAACTTTTCCAAAATCTTAACCTTTTTAGCACCATGATGGGATAAAGTTCTTTGATTTGGTGTTTTGGTCGCCATCTTTCTTATAACATACCTGGGGATTTATCTACTAACAGTATTGTACTTGGGAATATATCTGTCGGGGGATATTAGATTTTCCATGTCGTAATAATTATGGCATTATACACTTGCCAATAGAGGGATTTCATCACGTGACTCATAACAGGAGTCAGGTAGCTCAGTTGGTAGAGCACACGTCTGAGATGCTGGAGGTACCCGGTTCAAGCCTCGGACAGGTCTAACCAGTTTTTCCACAGCTATGCAGACAGATACGCCTATAATCAAAGCGGAAGTGTGTCATTTGCCGCTCCTGCTCATTCAGCTGTTGAGAGAAGTGGCAATGGTTGAATGGTGCTCGCTTGCCGTCCTTTGGAGGGGACGTTAAGCCGTTGGTCCCGATGGTAGGACAGTCACACCCTACCTGGTTCTCTGAACACTTCTCGAAAAGAGTAGGGTTTTTGTTCGCGGCGGCGATTTTACTTCATATTTTCCTAACGTTTGATATATTCACCAGGGATACGAAGAGTAACTTTTACATGAACGCCATCTGATTGTTCGTATACACAGAGAAAGCCTACATACCTGGCATAAGGTGCTCACTGCAAATCCTTGTGTGAACCAAAGGTTGAAAGATGTTGCGTCGTACAGCAGAAACCCACTTCGAACGTCGATCAGGATCAGATGGAAATCGAGATAACGAAGTTTATTTCCCAGCACACTATTAGTGCAACCAATGTCACAGCAAGATTCTGGCATAATTATCTTTAAAAAAAGTATCTTATATAACAACATGCAAGCGTTTGTAAGTCTAAATAAGTGTACAGCAGACGATTGTTCTCGCCCGACAAAATGGCGATGTAAACAAAGTCCATGATCTCATGACGTCAGCTGAAACATCCTTATTGGAGAGTTTATTTAAAAGTTTTGTGCACACCTTGAGAGGTTGAGAATTCTTATTTCATAAAAAAGGTGCTTGCTTGAAAAGTGCGCCATATGTTGAATAATAACTAGAAACAATGATATGTGCGCATGATAATTCCGATAAATTAATTAATGTAATTGGATGCATCACCTCATTAAGATGAGCTTCATGTGTGGACCCATTTTTTTTTTTTTTTTGTGGGGGGGTTGACAAAATATATCACCCACCACGTAGTGTGGTCAAATTGACTGTGTCAATTGTATAACTTCGATAATTGTCCGAAAGGGGTCAGAATTTCCCATTGACCCACACATTATAATTGACACAAAACAGCTCATAACTTTGGTAGAAGCATTTTTTTTCTTTTTTTTTCGAACATCCCCATGAATTCATTTTTTTCCCAATTGCCTTTAAGTTTTTGTTTGTTGGGAAAATATATTGTCCAGTGCGTGGTATGGTCAAATTGACCCTACCCTGCCATCATTAAGCTGAACTTTGTGTGTGAACCCAATTTTGGGTTTAGAAAATATATATATAATTTCCCACCACGTGGTATGGTCAAATTGACCCTTGCCCCAACGCCGTTTCCCGAAGATGTTATAATGTGTGCTACATAATAATCTTCAAAATAATTTTGTATGTGTCACTCACATCCCTGATACTGTATTTGCATGTGTTAACTAAACGCAACTTTCATTGGTTCCGTTCCATATTTACCCCGTACATACGATGCGATACGTGTTACAGCGTTAACCCCTAACATACGATACGATACGTGTTACAGCGTTAAGCCCTAACATAAGATACGATACGTGTTACAGCGTTAACTCCGTACATATGATATGATACGTGTTACAGCGTTAACCCCTAACATACGATACGATACGTGTTACAGCGTTAACCCCGTACATACGATACGATATGTGTTACAGCGTTAACCCTTAACATACGATATGATACGTGTTTCAGCGTTAACCCCTAACATACGATACGATACGTGTTACAGCGTTAACCCCGTACATACTATACGATACATGTTACAGCGTTAACCCCTAACATGCGATAGGATACGTGTTACAACGTTTACCCCGTACATACGATACGATACGTGTTACAGCGTTACTTGGTTTAGAATTGATATAGAAAGTCCAATCTATAGCAAGGAATTTGCTTTTTTATGGACTAAAATGTTTGAACAGTGAAATTTGATCCGGAACAGTCTTCTTTAAGAAAGCGCTGTTCCGTGAAACAGTGATACAAAATTTAGAAGTGGACCTCTGATTCTCAGCTTGTAATGGAAATTTCCCAAACCTTTATCATGAGTACAGTGTTTGCTGAATACGTGGTGTTTTGATTGGTGCCTATGTTTTAGATTTATTTTCTTGATCAGATGTTGTATATGCATTCCCCTTTGCTAAGTCTGTGCTGATGTACAAAGTCAATGATGACATGCCAAGGGTCCAAATTTTAATTTTAATTTTTTTTTAATTTTTTAATGGAACAGCGCTATCTCAAATAATACTGTTTAGTATCAGAACATTCCAGTTTTTTCACCGATAACAGGACAAATTTCTTTCTTCAAAATGGGCTTAATTTACAACTTCTTTATATGTGCAAATATGTCAGTTATTAGTATTTATGTGCATGATTAATTGTGCTGACAATTGCAGACAAAGTGGGAAAAGCTTTCTCTTACTGGAAGAAATTTGTGATCATCTTGTTAGACAAAATGCATTTTTTTCTGAGCGGAAATCAAGTTATTGATCATTGGTGCCACATGCTTGTGAAACAGCTTAAATTTGGAAAGTCACTGTTCCTGCAAAAACAGCACTGTTAGTGGAACTGGGAAATTTAACCCCTGCATGCCGACCTTTAGAATGATTTAACGACAAAACAATGAAGACAATGAATTTCATTCACTGAAAGTTGAAACCTGCTTCAAAGGAAAAAACCAAACCAG
>JAIGNY010002335.1:0-15545 GCA_020152595.1 Chiridota heheva
ATACGCGAAGCGCAGTCCAGTGAATTCTAGAAGACAATATGCTAAACTGGTACGAATTTCAGTAGCGATAATGAGTCGTAAAACATGGAAAAACAATATTTATCATGCAAACTTTGTTTATTTTGCAACTTTACAATAATTACCATACGTTATTTTACCTGCGAAGCTAGATTATATTTTGAGGATTTTTGTATTTGTGCGTTTCTGATCAAAGACGGAAAAAAGTAGTATGATTTTTTACAGAATCAAGTTCCTCGAGTGATGTAGGCTCGAAATCAAAAGGTAATAATATTTCTTTTACTCGTGAACAGAAACATATTTTAAAGTTATAATTCAGCACAAATTCATGATTTTGTATGTTTTAAGAGAAAAAACAAATGGTAAGATTTTAGCAATAAATGACTAGAAATAAACGAATAAACAAATTCGAAAATAGCAGAATTGGTACATGTGCTGAGTTGGTACACCTACTGTAGACCTTCGTGATGTAGTCAGTCTGACAGTAACTACATATGCAGCTGACAGAATCTTAAAGGTTTAAATAGGCCTAACGTTACAGTCTGACAGAACACTACAGTATGCTAGTTGGGCCTGACGTTACAGTCTGACTACACTGTGCAGTATGCTAGTAACGAAGTAACGAGCGTTAGTTGTACCATTCGATACAATTAAATTTCAATTCGGATCTCCAGTAGGCCTACACAACTACTTATTTTTTCTGTGCATTTTGCGTTTGGTAGATTTGTATAAATACTTTTTCTTTCATTCTTTTAGTTCACAGTTGTAAAATTTGATAATCAGATTTTTTTTTGGGAAAATGATAGCAGATTATGCATACCCATTCTCATTTTTAGGCTCTTGTTTAAATTTGTGTGTCCATTTGATTTCTTTCACTCCTTACTGGTGCCATTGTTTGATATCCACCTTCAGGCTTCAGTTGCTTAAAATGCATTTGGCAAAAACAAACAAATTCATAATTGTCATTTCATTCATGTACACAGGGGGAATTATTGAGATTAAGACGAAACACAAAGCATATTAAACTTCCACAGCAGCTTTTTTCTTACATTGGGGATCTAGAAATACGGGTTTTACCTAGAGGATGCAGAGAGTCTAGTTTCATTCTAAAATTAGACAAATCCCTACTTGCATGAATCACAGCAATGCTTTCAATAAGATCATGAATCACAGAAAGCGGATCTCGATAATTTGAAATCTTTAAAGCGCAGTCAACATTTATTATCACTATGGAAGAGATTTAACTGTAGCCCTAATGAATGTTTGATCATTAAACAACAAATTGGATGAAGTTGTTACCTGTTGTATTGATGAGAATGTTGATATTGCGGCAATAAGTGAAACCTGGTTATTAAAACGTCAATCGATACTAAAATAGCACTTAACAATCTCACCAACTTTAAATTTACAGGGGTTGATCATTCTTCTGGTAGGAAAGGGAAAGGAGGGAGTTGAATTGTTATATAGGAACAATATAAAAGTTACATTGAAACAATCTGGTGAGTTATCATCCTTTGAATATGGGATTTGGTCAGCAGACATACATAGTTCAATTTTACATTTGTTGTTATTTATAGACCACCATATTCTACATCTCATCTGATCAGTTGTTCAATTTTTATGGATCAATTTGCTGACTTCATTCATGATATACACAACAAACACTCAAACATCATTGTATTGGGTGATTTCAACATACATTGGGACAATAGGGCAGATCAGGATATGTTAGCATTCCAAGATCTTGTAACAAGTAGCGGTCTTGTACAACATACTAACTGCATTACCCATAGATCTGGTCATATAATTGACTAAATCCTGACAAAGAAAGAGTTTATTTTTTGTCTGTCAGAACCTGAGAATGTATTCCCAATATCGGATCATGGACTTATCAAACTGCGTATAAATATTACAAAACCACCCATTGTAAAACAGTTTGTCGAATACAGAAAACTGAAAGACATTGATCATTGCAAATTGAGTACAGATCTAAAGTACCTTGTTGATAAGTTAGCGTCAATATGATTACAATACGGATGATCTGGTCTCTACCTCTACATGTCAATTGGCACTTATTCTGGATAGAGACGCACCTGTGGTAAGCAAGAGGATCGTTTGTAAGGATAAACCGGAGTGGATTACTGATGACTTACTTATACAAAATATCTGTCAGGAGAGCTGAAAAACAATGGCGCGCAAATCCAAGTGACAGCAATAAGTCTTCCCTTGCAAATTCAAGGTAACCTATCGTAAACAAGGCAAACAAGCAAAATGGGAATACATTAATAACACTATTGCTACATGTGGAAACGATTCAAAGAAACTATTCTCTACTGTCAATAAGTTTAATGGAAGAACGCAACATAATTCTCTACCAGAACACAAAGACAACGTATCACTTGCTAATGAATTTGCTTATTATTTCATGGATAAAATCGAAGCAATTAAAGACAATCTAAGGGACGTTCCATTGTTTGATCTCAGCATTAGAGACTGTAACAAGCTATCAGCGTTTAGGCCTTTAAGTGAGGATGAAGTTATGAAACTTATACAGCATGCTAAACCTACCAATTGCCAAACAGATCCATCCCGGCCAGTCTGTTAAAAAAGCATGTACAAGATCTCCTCCCACTCCCCTTACATTAATTGTTAACACTTCAATAACCACAGGATTCTTTTCATTGCTGTGGAAAACATCAGTTGTGTGCCCTTTGTTGAAAAAAACTTCGTTTGGATCTTGTTCTTTCAAACTACAGACCTGTGAATAATCTTCCCTTCATGTCTAAGATTGTGGAAAAGGGAATGCTTATCCAGCTTCAGGATCACATTGAGAATGAAAACTTGCTACCTGACTACATCAGTGCTTATCGAAAATCTTTTAGTACCGAAACACCTCTTATAAGATTAACAAATGATCCTCTGCTTAATATGGATAAACAGAGAGTTACACCATGAGTAGCTCTCGACCTGTCATCTGCATTTGACACTGTCGACCATACTGTTCTCCTACGTGTGCTCCAAAATCAATATGGAATTAATGGATCAGCATAAGATTGGTTTCATTATTACCTCAAAGGGAGAAAAATAGAGGTTCAGGTTGATAAATGCTTTTCTGATGAGATGGATCTTCCTTTCTCTGTCCCCAAGGAAGTTGTGCAGGTCTGGTGGCATTCAATCTGTATGCAAGTACACTCCGTGACATTGAAGGCAACACACGTCAAATAACCATCGTTGGCTATGCTGATGATCATTCATACCACGATGCTTTCAGTCCAAATCATCCTGATGATGAGATGCAGTGCATCAGAGTCCTTGAAGATTGTGCTAAAATTGTCTCAAACTGGATGGATGAAAACAGACTAAAATTGAAGAATAGCTAAACTGAATATAACAAATATGGCAACACGCCCCAGTTGAAGAAATGTGTTACCAATGGCATCACCATAAATGATGTTAATATTCATGAAAGTAATTGTATCAAATACCTAGGAGTTACCTGATTTATCCTTATGTAACATATTACTGAAAAATTCAAATCTGCCATGTACACATTGTATGGTGTAAAGGTCTTACGTTCTCACTTGTCCAGATCATTCCTTGAGCAGTTGGTGCATTCATTGGTAATTTCCCAATTAAATTATTGTTGCACATTGTTCTATGGATCATCCAAAGCTTCCATATTCAAGCTTCAAAGAGTACAAAACTTTGCAGCCAAGCTTATCTTGAACAAGAAAAACATGATAGTGTATCAATGTGCTTGAAAGAGCTTCACTGGCTACCTGTAAATTCTAGAATCCGTTTGTTATGCATATCATACAAATGTCTTAATGGATTGGCCCCAGATTACTTATCTAAATTCTTTATTTTAAAGGAAAACAGGTATTCACTCAGGTCCAATAATTTATTTATGTACCATTTACTTTAAAGAAAAATTTGGGAATCGAGCCTTTTCGTGGCAGGGCCAAAAGAATGGAATAAATTGCCCACTAATATTAAAAAATCCAGCAACTGTACAATTTAAAAAAGAAGCTTAAGACTTTTCTTTTCACAATGCTTTTCAATAATGTTTTTATTCATTGTTTTCCCGTTTTGTTAAGCGCCGCTGAGTACATTGGTTATTATTGTAGATTTGAGCGCTTTATAAGTATCAATTAATAATAATTAATCAGATGTCTTAAATACTTCCGATATGTCATGATTACTAATATCTTCAATTTATACAGTTCATTTGTTGTGTGCAATTGTTTTATCGCCTGTGCTCAACTTTTACGATACGCTGGCACCAGACTGGAATGTTTTCATTTTGCGCAGGCAAGTGACCCGTGATTTCTAGCCGATGCTCAGCCCATGATGGCTAAATTTCACAGAAATCTGCGCGGTTGAATGTTCGTCTGGTCTTGCATAATCATGGGGGCTTTGGGTTATGCACCAGCACTTGTCAGTTTTATGACTCGCCCTACTACCCGGCAATGTGATTTAAAGGTGGATCATTGACATATGAAACAGTGACTCACATGTGAGTCATTGTACAAATTGTCAGTCACCAGAGTCACTCTGGGGTGAGTCAATTTTTAGATCCATTGAATTTGTATAGAGATGAATGATTTTGGGTAAGTCATTTGCACAAGAAATGTCAGTTACCTAAATGACTGAGGAGTGCGTCCAATGTACATGTTGTGACCACCACCTTGGTGCAACGACTTACCTTGTCCGGGGTGTAAGGGTGAGTCACACAATAGACAAGTGCATAGTACTATAGTTTAGTTAGGCCAATTTGCTGTACATGTGTGGTCAGCTCTGGCCAGCAAGTTGTCGTGGGCCAGGTGCCAAGCTGCGTGGGCCAGATCTTGCGCGCAAGGCAAACTCTCCAGCCTGGCGCTGGCATGGCTGGTGTTCAATTGAATTTGAAATAATGAGGTATTCATTCGACTGCACGGCTGTGAGAAGGTAACTTAACCAAGGTAGGTAGAAAGTTTCTTTTTTTCTGTTTGCATAGTTATTGAATTTGTTTATATGTGCCCAAGTTTTTAAGACTCAGAATTTATCTGCATGTTGATAGTTACGCCATTACATTTTTCTGGTTAAAATGATTGAAAAAACAGAAGACAAATATCTTGGAGAATCTTTCGCAAAACAGGAATGTGTCATCAATATTCCCACGGCAGCGACTATGATGAGTCAATTAAATGTAAGCGTTCCACTGCTAGATGCATAGCATGATGTTTGATCAAGTATTTTGCAGTCATGTAATGGATACTTGCGCATACTATGTAGAGCTGTGAACGTTTAGGGATTTTAGTAAACATGTACACACCACAAAAAGCGAGCACATACCGTTTACGCACCTTTAGTACCGTAATTTTCTAAAGTACACCAAATTGCTCCAAATTTGGGATGCTAAGTTTAAGAATCATGCAACCAGTATGGCAAAAGTATTGACTCCATTGCCCAAATAGATCTGGGATTTTGCTTTCCAAATCGTAAAAAGTTTCCTTCTACAGTACATTTGTACAAATCATCATTTTTATGGAAAATGTGCATGGTAATTCAGTTTAAAAAGAAGAGATAATTTTCTTTCAATGTCATTTAAACTCAACTTCACATAACTTTTTGTCCCTAATTTGCTAGGGCTTCAAAGTTCTGTAAAATCTTGCATAATATATATACCTTCGCCATAAAACACAAAACACCACCCCTGGAAGTTCTGAAATATCAGTCCTTTTAAAAAATGGCTGCCATCTTTGCGAGGCATGCAGAATTTCAGCTCTCTTAAAACCTTTTCTGTTTGTTTATTTTGCAATATTTTTCTTTCTTGCAAAATTTATTTGACTTATCAGGTAATATTTACATGTAAATGTACTGGTTATCACGATTCAAGTGTTTTTTAATTCGATAAAGCGGGCCTTGATTGCGTGGAATTTAAAGCCTTATGGCTAACGTTAGGCCTATTGTTAATTTACTGTTTACTGCTGCACATTCGGTGCATTTTACAGTTAGATTACTCAGATTTGCGAAATCAAAGTGCATAATATTCCCATTCATTGGTGATTACTGCGCATTTGTGATTTGCACATTTAAAAAGATTATGCTAATCGGGTTTACAGTTTGTAAAGTCATCATTGATTGGAATTTTGTCAGCGAATGTGTGTGTGATTTGAATCATGAATATTGATTTTCAACGGCAAGACATTAGGATGTATGAAAACGATTACTCAATGAAGTATTTAGTAAACATTTACAAGATTTGCAGCGTGTAGCGTGTACACGCTAACGTTACAGCTCTAATACTATGGTCAGATGTTTATCTAATTAAGGCAAATCCAGTTTCACTAAACATGTGAAAACATTCATTCTTTAATTGCTAGAATGTTTTGTACAGTAGTAAAATTAAATATAAATTAACAAATCAATAGTAGAATATACAATAAGAGAACTATTAAACTGAAGAAAAGAATGGCAAGGACTGGAATTAAACTTTCAAGGAGCTAATGAAACCAACCCTTCAATAAGATCCAGTAGCCCAGACCTGAAAAATCTTCGTTCCTGCAGTTATAACCAGGAATTCGAGGAAGAAATGTTGTTGTTTTTCATTTAAAGAAATATTCCATGGATTTTCATTTTTCATATATGATAGAGAAATATTTCAGAAACAAAGTGGTAAAAACTATGTTAATATCTAATTCCGTTTAGAAGTTACACAATTTTGAAGTATTTTCGAATTTGGACAAAAGTGACTGATTGGCAACATCTGTGATGATATAGAAACAATTTCAACAAAACATCTTTTGTATTTCTTTAAAAATGATTTGGATTATTTTTATAATTGTAAATGTGATGTACACTAAGAACAAAACAAAATGTTTTCTTGTAAATTATATATTCCACCCTATCTCTATTATGAACCAGAAATGCTATTGATAACGTAAAAAGTGTGATTAAATTGATAAGAAAAACATAAGAACTGCACTGGATTTGCCTTTATGACATCACCAAGCTGAAGGACATATACTGTTCCATGGTGTTTTAAGAACATTTTTTTACTCTTTAAATTGTTATAACTTCTAAACGGAATAAGATATTGACATACTTGTTTCACCACTGTTTCTACAAAAATTCTATTATATATGAAAAATGAAAAACCATGGGAATATTCCTTTAAACCTATTTCATAGATTTCTTGAGTACTGTAAGCAACAGTGTATGTGGTATTTTAGTGCTCTAAAACGTCCCCATGTAATTGTGCGATGAATAGTACATTAAATTGCAAAAGAGGGCAGTATCAGAAGATGTATTTCTACTGTCGATTACATCTGTTACAATTTTTAGTGGAAGATTTTCGACACCTTTATTCAGAACCGTGGAAAATTTCTACAATTAATTCCAACTATGTAGTAGCCTACAGTATATAGTACAATAAAAGATAGGTGATACAAATTCTTAAATATTCTTAAAATTAAATGTTATCGGTAAATTGAAAGAGTTATTATTGCACCTTTGTAGTGAATATTAAATTCATATAGATTAGGTACTACAATATGAAAATTGTCACTATTTTTTATCTTGTAAGTATATAAACATTATCTCCAAAAATAGGGTTATGGACATGTAGAGGCAGCATCAGCTAAATCGCATTAAAACATTTTAAACCATCATAATAGCAAAACATGTCATCAAATAGCCCAAACATTAACCATTTTATAGCATTTTAAAACTCAGGCATCAATTTGCATATATTTTATGCAAATTTTGTGATGTATTACAGAGCGACCTTTGGTAATTTCTTTTGTTAACCCTTTGAACCCTTTGTTAAATGTCCTTTATAATTCTTTGAAGCAGTGCAGCAAATTTTGATCAAAAGATTTTGAATCTTTACCATACCCCAATACAATCCTTGCAGTAATAGACTTTTCCATAATTTTCAGTGACTAAGATTTAGGGAAGAATTACAAAAAAATTGAGCTGTTGCCCAGTCATACATCACACAATTTGCATAAATCAAAAACTGAAGTTACTGATCAGATATCAATGCTCTTTTGATATAAAAATTCCTGCATGTCTGGATTGTAAGTTTTCATCTCCCTCTTTCTTTCAGAAACTCTTGATACCATCATTATATCATGGAGTGTTGAGAAATTTCAGACAATTCCAATTGTCATCGAGCAAACTGTAAGATTATTTTCTTTTACTTTTGTCTTTCATTGTTACTTCGTTTTACAGCTTATTAAATGACCCAGAATTTTCCTATTTTGTGAGTTAACCATAATGTTCTTCTCCAAGATTCAATCAATCACATTTTTGTAAAGCGCCAGTATCTGCCATAAATAACGCTCAGTGCCTTTTGCATAAAAACAACCAAAATTGTTTAATTGTATTTAAAGAATTCAGGTACAAAATGTCTTCAATCGATTCTTGAATGAGTTTATAGTCTTAGCAGATTGTACTTGTAATGGAAAACTGTTCCAGACTTTAGTAGAAGAGATACCAAAACAATGGTCCCCACCAGTAGGCCTATAACAGCTTCTATTGTCAAAATGGTTTCTATTGTCAAAATGGACTGAAATAAAGCCTTAACATTAGCATTATACTACTTAATAAACTCTGCATCAGAACTGCAAACAAACTTTTGTTACATATTCTGGTACAGAGATTTTGAGTGGAGTAAAATGGTAATGTGAAGGCTTTATTCAGTCCATACTGACTAATAGAAATCCATCCTAAAATAGAGGCTGTTCTATTTGAAAAACTCTAAAAGCAGTAGTTGTTTAGATGATCGAAGATCATTCTGATTAGTAAGAATACAATTCAACACATTCATATATGTGCTGTGGGCGCTCTTGTATTAAAAGAGATTTATACACAAGAAACCCTACTTTATATATAATTCTTTGTTCAACTGGCAGTCAGTGCAAATCTCTCAAAACTGGAGTAATGTAGTCAAGTTTGTTTTTGAGTGTTACAAGGCTTGCTGCAATATTCTGCAGTTGCTGTAAAACACTGTAGCTGGGATTTGGTTACTCCATATAGGCGAGTTTCCAATGTAGAGTCTTGGGTAATGATTCATGAACAACCCATTCCACTGTCTCCCCCTTCCACCGTCTACCCCTTCCACCGTCTCCCCCTTCCACTGTCTGCCCTTCACCGCCTCCCCTTCCACGTCCCCTCCCCCTTCCCGTCCCCCTTCCACCGTCCCCCATTCCACTGTCCCCCTTTCCACTGTCCCTCCCCTTCATGATCAATATTAAGAAAATACAAAAGCCGTAATATTAAAGATGATTCATCAATACTGTACATATTGTGATGTGTGTTGTAATTATTAGACAAAGAGTCTGTTCCGCTTCTTCTTTGTGTGGCTTCCTTGTAATAGTATTTAGGATTAGTTCAGTGGTCAAGCATGTCCATCTTATATGAAAGAGGACTTAAAGAAACAAAGTGGTGAAGAAAGCGTTCAAAAATCATAAGAGATATTCAAGTTTAAAGCTCTTATCTGTGTAGAAATGACTGGTGTAGTAAGTCTACTATGAAAAGTTGGTGCCGTCATCAGCACATTCTTAACAATTGTTAATTTATTTTAAAGAAAGTTTATGTAATTTTTCACTATTTAAATTAATTTTAGTCAAACTTTTTCAGGTGGTAGATTATAAATACCCTTCCTAGATTCAGTTTTACTACTTTTTGACATATCCTATGCTTTTTATGCCACAAATTGCAGGACAAAATATGATAGAATACAGTACAAAGTCTTTGAGGAATTTGAGGTGTGACATCACAACTAGTCTCATTTCAGTTGTTTCTACACAAATAACACCAAACTTTTAACTTAAATATCTCCTTAGCGGAATAAGATTGTTGAATGCTTTGTTCACTATGTTGTTTCTTTTGAAGTCCTCTTTTATATAAGTGGGGTGTGACCACGCTAACCCTTTTAAAAAAACATTTTTAGACCTTTTTTTTTCCAGCTTCTTAAAAAACGCTACGAGGCGGCGTGACAACTGCCCCTTTTTCTTAAACTTTTTACCAATTTTCTCTCAATTTGCACCTTTTGTTTATAACTTCATTTGGTTTTTTTTTGGTGGATGGTTTTTATCCTCGGTGAATCGTTTCTTTTCTTTTTTTCTATTATATTTTCCTCGTTCTGCCCCGATTTTTCCGCCCTGGTTAAAATCAGCGGTCCCATATAGTGGTTCAGATTTTCCTCTCTCGGGTTCTGGGGGGTTTTTTTCTTTCATAATGAAAAAGCGCCTTCGTGCCCCCTTGACCCCCCCCCTCCTCCCGTGACCCACCCCCAATCATTGACCATTCTACCTTAACCCCAAAATCCTTATAATCCATACCAACAAGCAAAAAGCTTTAAAAGTTTCCCCTTTTCCTCATCCAAGCCCTTTTGGCCGGGGCCCTCCCCAAAGTCTCTACCCTTAGATCGGTGATCTCTGGTGCACTGGGGGGACACCTAACCACCACCCTCCTTTCCCCCAAAAACCCTATCACTCTGGTATCGACATCCCAGTCCCCCCACGCCCTAAACCCCAGAAAAGGGTCCCACCCGATCTTGCGTACATGACCGATGGACCTCCAAAGAACTAGCTAACCAACATTAACGAACCCCGTCGCCCCGTTCAAAAAGGGGCGGGCGCCCACCAACACCATATTTCTCACTTCCCGCTCAACTCCCCCCCAATCATTCGGCTCCCTGAGACCCAGGTAACCCCCCAAACCCCTTTTCGTTCTACAATTTCAGAGGTATGACGGGAAAAATCCCCCCACCCAAAGGGGTGTGGTATTTGGCACCTGACCACCCCTGCACCAACCCCCTCTGCACAAATTGTATCCCCAAAAAACCCATCCCTCCTTCTCAAAAGCTGCCCCCCTGGCTTCGGGAAAAAATAAATAAAAAAACAAAAACCCTTAAACCCCCAAACTTTTCCCCCCCTGAGGCCAGACAATTCCTGCTTCCCTTTAAACTAATTCCTACTCAAACGTGTCTCCTCTAACTCTAATTCCCCCCAAACACCAACAAAAAAAAACTAACCCCCATGCCCAAAACCTCCCGGGCTCTTCTTACTGTCCTAAATCCCCTTTTTAACCCCCAACCCCCAAATCACACCCCTCCACCCCTTTCTCTCCTAACCCCCCCTCTCAAAACCCCTACTTTTAAACCCAAACCCATTCCCTTTTCCCATCAAGCTAAAACCAGCCAAAAAACACCAACAAACCAACAAATCAACCGAAAAACAACCACAAAACAACCAATCAACAAAAAACCCAAATCAACAAAAAACCAATCAAAAACAACCACCTCCCAACCCACTGAAGTATGGTTTTTGGATTCCCCGAACCCCGATCCCTGTCAATTTTAAAAAACAATGCTCCCGAAACAAATAAAAAAAAACAATGAACTCAGCCCCAGCAGATTTTCCCGATAACCCCCGCCCCCTTTAGGGCATACCAATAATTACAAAAACCCCAAACATCATACAATGGAACATTGGGCCCTTTAAAGGCCAATTCGGGTCGACCTTCTGGCCTCCCCCTTTCCCCGTGGTCTTCTGCCTACAAGAAACTTTTTGCCCCCTTCCCCAACAACTTTCCCTTCCAAACATCAAGTGGATGCTGACAGGGCCTGTGGTGGCTCCCCATTCTGTTGACACGTTCCACCCCCCCCCTTTTGGGGTTACACCACCTTCAGGCCATCGGGTTTCTATCTCCTCCAAAACTTTCCTCTCTCAATACCCTATCTCCCCCCAACACCAACATTAAACCAACCAGCCTTAACAACCCATCTCTAAACCCCCCCTTCATCCTTCTTGTGATTTAAACGCTCCAACCCTCTGTGGGCCTTACCACCACCCAAAACAAATTCACGGCCCTCCTCAGCACCCTTATATAACACTAACTCCCCGATACCTTCATCCTGCCACAGGCTCTCTCCCTGTATTGACCTGTCTATCTTTTCCCCCCTAACCTCCTCCTGATTTTGTTGAAGAGCCCCTACGACCTCTGTGGTGTGATCATTACCCTCTTCTTTCCTCCAATCTTAAATCCCAAAACCCCCCCCAACGGGAAACCCTAAAAGGTGACTGGTCCCTTTGAAACCCTCGGGCTCACCCCCCCCCTTTTCGGGGATGGGGACCCCATGTCTAATTTCAGTAATATCTTAACATGCCCCTGCTCAATTCCCAAACCTCCCCCCCCAAATCACCCCCCCCAACCCCTGGTTCTCGTGACTAAAAACCGCCATCAAGAACGGGAAAAAAGAGCCCCCCGGAACAAAACCCCGACCACCCAAACCTTAACCTTTTTCATCACCGTGCAAGGCCCGGGCCCTTTATCAGGACAGTAAAACCCAAAACTTGGGGAAAAACATCTCTTCTCTCCCACCCAAAACCCCCCTAAAAATTTGGAGATGGTTAACCTTCCCCCGGGAGGTACAAATCTTCCCTCTCCCTCCTTTTTGGGTGGAGACCCCTTCTCATAAAAAAAAACCGGTTTAACCCCCCCTCTTTCCCAAAATCTCCCCCGACCAACACTCCCTCTTTCAAAATCAAAAAAAACTTTGGGTGAAACCGGAGAATCACTTTTTCCTCGACAACTCCAAAACACACCCCCCTCACCCCTTTTAAAAATTCCAAGCCATCCGGCTGGCTGCACCTCAAGGGAATAACATCCCCTTTAGTTTTAAACCCCCCCATCAAAGCCACCACTCCCCCTCCCTCTTAAACATTTGGTCCTCACCTCCTTTCCCCTATCTGGAGGACAGCTTTGTCATCCGTCCTTAAAACCCGGGGGGATGCCCGACCCACACACCCCTTTGCCCCCCTTGCCTTTTTGAAAAATTTTGGAAAAAATTTAATCAGAACTAAACTGGTTCCCCGGACCCAAAAGAATCCCCTCTCCTCCCCGGGGTTCCGCTTAATACCTAGCCATTAATTCGCTCCAAAGCTATCAGATCCTTTTCAAAAAAAACACCTTATATTTTTTTACCTCGGAAAATTCACACTTTTCGGCATTCGAAAAACCGCCATTGGCCTCAGGGGACCTCCCCTCTTTATTAAAACCCCTCACCCACGTTAATTGTTTACCCCCCTCCAACTTTCCCAAAATCCCCCCAAAGGGGCATCCTCTCCCCCTCTCTTAACCTGAGCATTAATGCATGGGAATGACCCTTTGGCCCACATCAAAAGTACCCTCGTGGATACTTCACCATCTTCTACTCCTCCCCCAAACTTTCCTTTGTTTAAAATGGAAACCACCCCAATCAGCTGCAAGTCTGGAGCAACAATAACGGTTTTTAAATTTTCCAAAAACAAACAGTCTGCATGCCTTTGTCATTTCAACAACCTCCCCCCAACCCAACTTTGTCTCAATGGGGAATCCCCTCCCCAAAATTAAAACACAAAGTTCCTTGGTCTAACTCAGACCCCCAAACTCCCTACAAGCCCACATCACCAACCTGAAACTAAAAAAATAGCTCCCCCACCTCCTCCCCACTGCTCTCCCCCCTACTTGGGGCGAACATCTCTCCTCAAAATTTCGGCTCACCATTGTTTAAGCTTGCTGGCAATATTTTTCTGTCGCTCCCTCAAACCCCAACCCATTTAAAACCATCAAAATGAAGCCCTCAGGCTTTGTCTGGTACAGGACCTCCCCCCAAACACTAGCCTTCATGTTAAAACGCCCCCCTTTTTACTTAGATGTAAAAACAGCCTCTCCCATGCTTTTTGAGTCCTCCCAACACCCAGAACCCTGTTTTCCCTCATTAGGTAATTTCTCCTCCTTTTGATGGACTAAAAACCTTGCCCCCTTCAACCGCATTAAATCAGACCCCTTTCCGCATCAACCCCCACTCGGCACCTTTTTGGCCCCCATGGGGCCACCCCTTCCCCTTTTTCACCTTACCTCTCCATATAAAAAATCAAACTCACCCCAATCTCTTCATCAATCTCCCCCAAATCAAAAACCAACTCTCAAATTACCCTCCCTCTATACGTGGCTCCAAAAACAACAAGACAGCCGCTGCCATCATCAAGACATCACCCTCAGTAAAGGGCTTCCGCCACTCATCTTTTTCAGAAAGGTAGGGCCCTCCTCCTTTCCCCCCAACTTTGTTTAGTACTCTCCTCTTTGTCACTTTGCCATTTTCTCTGCTCAAGGCTGTTTTTTTTCATTCTCAATCTTAAATGGGATAACCTCACCTGCCACCTCCTCCTCCGGCTCTTTTCCCCACCCTCTCAGGAAAAGTGTTCTTTTTTCCCCGGATCCCCGCCATGTTATCCTGGGAGACCCGGGCTGATACCCGTAAAACAAACCCCCTCCCCTTCCCCCTTTTCCAAACCCTCTCAACATCAAACCCGCTTATCGCTTCTCTTGTTGTGACCACTGGAAACCATGGAACTTTTGGATAAACAAAATCCCTTTTTTCCCGCCCACAATCGATCAAATCCACCATCAACAACCTTTCCTTTTGAAAAAGTTCTAAAACCCGTCTTGAAATTTGGGCACCCCACCCCACTCCTCCCCCCCCTTTTGGTTCCCCCCCAACCCCCCTGCAAATTACTGCATCACAACAAACCCTTCTCCTTCTTGCCCCCGACAACCTTCCCATTCTCGCTACAACTCAATTGCTGAGTTCTTAAAAAAACCTCCAGATAAAATAGTCTCCCTTCCTTGCATGCATCCCCCTACAACCATATTTAATCCTCCTCTTCCCCCCCCTTACTTTGTTTTTAGTTTTTCCCCTACCTCCCCCTCGTCACAGCTTTTTGGCTTTTGTTCTTGAATTTCTCTCTTTCTTCCCCAGTCTCTTTCCACTCCCTAAATGATCGACCTCTCAGGCCAAAATTTTACCCGTTGTGGGGGTGCCGTTAAGACCTCATCAAACAAACAAACAAAATTCTTTAAATAATCATATTTTTTTTTTTTCAGGGAAGAGGAAAAAGCGTTTCATCTTTTAGGCTACTAAAAGGAGAGGATCATATTTTCATGGGGGGGTTTTCGTGCCCCAGTTTGTTTTACAAGGCCCTGCCCCCGGGCCCCCTTCTCATCAAAAAAAAATTATAACAAAAAAAAATTTTTTTTCTTTTAAGAAAAATTTTAGGTCCTTCTTTAAAAACTTGATAATCTTCACCTCATTGGTGAAATACCTTATAGAACACAGAATGATACATAGTAAAAAACTATGTCCTGTTTTGGGCCCTGAATGGGGAATTTCAGAATAGTTTCATTCTGGGTAAAATTTTATTAATTCCCAGGCACCAGGGGCTCAAGACTTTAGTGGATCTTTGGGTCCCCCGCCAAAAACATGGCGCTCTTGTGGCAAAAAATGTGCCCCCCAAAAATCTAGCACCCTACCCTTTTAAGTCAAGCTAAAGGGGGCTAAGTGAATCATTCCAACTTTTTTTTTTAAAGGGGAAGTGTTAAACTCTAGTATACACCCCTTTAAAATGTTTTTTTCTCTCTTAATTTTTTTTTTGAACAAATTAATATTTGCTTCTAATAATATTTAGGGTCCCAGGGGTAGGTCAGGGCTAGAA